>OX941085.1:13892500-14492500 GCA_954870635.1 Arctium minus
TTGGAAGGATAGGACCAGATGGGAAAAGACCTCCACCAAAGACAGATGGTGAGAGGAAGATCAGACAAACAGAGATGAAGGCCTTGAGCACTCTGCTCTTGGCCATTCCCAATGAATACCATCATCAATTTTGCAACTGCACTGATGCTCAGATTCTCTGGAATGCTCTAGAGAAAAGATTTGCTGGAACTAAGAGCATCAAAAGAAATCAAAGAGATGTTCTAAAGCAGCAGTATGAGAACTTCACTTCCACAAAGAATGAGTCTATGACTCAAACTTTTGATAGGTTCAACAAACTCATAGGTGAACTGGCTACTGTAGGGGTGAAGATGGAACAAGATGATATCAACAGAAAGTTCCTCAGATCTCTTGGGGATGAATGGACTATGTACACTGTCTCATATAGACAGAGTGACAATCTGGAAGAGAAAGAACTTGATGATCTGTACAATGATCTAAGAGTTTTTGAAACTGAGGTAGAAACCAAGAAGAAGCCCTCTGGTTATATTCACAATGCTGCACTTCTTTCAGCATCCACTGATACTACTGCCAACCCTGAAGCAGTTAGTACTGCCAGTGGAGTAAGTTCAAAAAAAGGCACTGAAACTATCTTTGAAGCCTTTTTGTCCAGTCATAGCAGCAATTCTTTGATTAATGATGATCTGGATCAAATTCACCCTGATGATCTGGAGGAGATGGATATTAAATGGCAGATGGCCATGTTATCCATGAGGGTGAAGAAGTTCATTAAAAGAACTGGAAGAAATAACTTCTCTCAAAGAAGAGAAGATGGAGCTGGTTTTGACAAAACCAAGGTGGAATGTTATAAGTGTCACAAGAAAGGACACTTTGCTAGAGAATGCAGGAGTGCTGTTCCAAACAACAACCATCAACAAGCTCAGAATGGAGGATACAATCTGAACAAGAATCCTGCACAAGCCCTTGTTTCTCAACAAGGAATGGGATTTGACTGGAGTGATCAAGCTGAGGAAGCCATTCAGAACCAAGCTCTTATGGCAGAAGTGTCTGATCTCCCCACTGAGGTAAGTTCTAATCTTTGCACTAAATCTTGCATTGACACTGTTACAAGATACAGGGATCACAATCAAAGTATGTGTGATGACCTCAAAAGATTAGAAAAGGACAGAAGAGATTATGTGTTGATATTAGAGAGATTTGAAGAGCAAATCAAAGGCTTTCAAGCTAATGATCTTCAACACTCTTATGACACAAACTATTGGAAGTGGGAAAAGAATGAGTTAGAAACCAAACTGTCTAAGTCATTAGAAGAGAATGATAGGCTGAAAGAGGAACTGTCAAAAGTTAAGCTTGACATAGAAAAGTTTTCTTATGCTTCAAAAGCAATGGATTCTCTTCTAAAGGCTCAGATACATGATAAGATGAAGCCTGGTATTGGATACAACAATACACCCCCTCCTTACAATAACAACTATATTTCTCCTACATCAGACTTGTTAGAAACTAAGGAGAAAAAGGACTTGTCTGAAGAAGCTTTTAAGATAGATCCTTTGGATGAGGTAGTAGTTAAGGATTTGACTGAGAAAGAAGCCAGTGAGAACAGGGATAATACTGTGAGTAAAAAGATACCATTAGAAAACAATATTATCACCAATGAGGGATGTGGGAAAATCTGGGTCAAGTCCAAGGAGATAGAGAAGACTAAAGGAAAGGATAACAAGGTCCATTACAAACAAACCACAGTTGTGAATCCTGGATCTTGTAAACAGTGTGATTGCAATAAAGCCAAGAGCCTAAATTCTGGTTTAAAAAGAGGAAATCAAAGAAACTGGAATAATCAATGGGCTCAGAAACAAGGAGTTGATCTGAACAAAATCAATAGACCAAAACCTTGTTTTATATGTGGCAAGTTGAATCATTTGGCTAAGTATTGTTACTTTAACCCTATTAACCAACAGATGAACTTTCAAAGATTTGTGCAAAAACCTGTTGGTTATAGGAAGGCTGGAAAGAAACATGTGATAAAGAAATCTGTTGAAAGTAAAGGCACTTTAAAGAAAAAGATTTTAAAAGAAAGTGTCAAAATGTGGGTACCTAGAAGTACTAACAGTGTTAGTACTGCTAAAAATATTAGTACTGCTAACACAGTTACTACTGCTAACAGTGTTAGTACTGCTGAAAATATTAATGCTGCTAATACTGTTAATACCTCTTCAAAGGTTAATACTGCCAACACAGTTACTACTGCTAACACAGTTACTACTGCTAACAAGGTTAGTACTGCTAAGCATGCAAGTGCTGCCAAGGCAGTTAGTACTTCTAAAACCAGTACTGATTCTAACAAAAATATTTCCAAGCCTATTATTGTAACAAAGTACTCCAAGAATGAGGAGTTAAAGTTCAAAAATCTTGTCAAGAAAGAATGCAAGTATTTTGATGAGAAAGGGGTACCCAAGACCACTTTGGCTTGGGTTCCTAATTCATACTAATTGATTTATATAATGTGCAGGGAAACCAACAGCTCAAGGGAAAGAGCATTTGGCATGTTGATAGTGGTTGCTCTAGGCACATGACAGGCAACATGTCATGCCTTCAGGATTTCAAGCATATCAATGGAGGACATGTTGCATTTGGAGATAATCTTATTGGTGGTAAGATAAGTGGAAAAGGTAATGTCACCAAAGGTAAGATGACATTTGAGGATGTCTACTATGTTGATCAATTAAAGTACAACCTGTTAAGTGTATCACAGGTTTGTGACAAACAACATAGTATATTATTTACTAATAATGAGTGTATGATCCTTGCTCCAGGGTTCAAGGTAGTTGATGAAAGCATGATACTACTTAGAACTCCAAGAAAGGACAATGTTTACTGTCTGGATATGGACAATGTTGATAGTGATTCATCTCTAAATTGTCTTGTTTCAAAAGCTTCTGTAGATGAATCCTCTCTATGGCACAGAAGGATGTGTCACATGAATTTCAAGACTATGAACATTCTTGTTAAAAACAACCTTGTAAGAGGTTTACCTTCAAAAGTCTTTTCATGTGATGATCATTGTGTTGCTTGTCTTAAAGGCAAACAACACAAAACTTCTCATAAGACCAAAGAGTTAAATTCTGTTTCTTCTTGTCTCCAGTTACTGCATATGGATCTGTTTGGTCCTACAAATGTTATGAGTATAGGCAAGAAATCTTACTGCTTGGTTATTGTTGATGATTACTCCAGATTTACTTGGGTATATTTTCTAAGGACTAAGGATGAGACAAGTGGACTTATCAAATCCTTTATTCTAAGAATTGAAAACCAAACTAATCAAAGAGTAAAAGTCATTAGATCAGATAATGGAACTGAGTTTAAAAATCATGATCTAAACACCTTTTGTGAAGAAAAAGGTATTGAGAGGTAATATAGTGCTCCTAGGACTCCTCAACAGAATGGTGTTGCTGAAAGGATAAATAGAACACTAATAGAGGCTGCTAGATCTCTGTTGGCTGATTCAAAATTGCCAATTACCTTCTGGGCTGAAGCAGTTAATACTGCTTGTTATGTCCAAAACAGAGTTCTAGTGGTCAATCAAAAGAACAAGACCCCATATGAGCTTTTAAATAAAAGAAAACCTTTCATTGGTTTCTTCAAACCTTTTGGGTGTCCTTGTACAATTCTAAATACCAAATCTCACTTAGGTAAGTTTGATAGCAAAGCAGATGATGGGTTTCTTGTTGGATATTCATCTCAGAGTAAGGCCTACAGAGTTTTTAACTCATCTTCTAGAATAATTGAAGAAAGTGACAATGTCAAATGCAATGAGAACACACCAAATCCTGTTGGGTCTGGACCTCAGTGGCTATTTGACATTGATTCACTAACTAACTCTTTTGGTTTCAGTAATGAGAAAGCAGGCTTCAGGAAATGCAAGATCAACAACATACAGTGCTTTCTTGTTTTCTATCTCAGCTTGAGCCTAAAAAGGCACATGATGCTATGAAAGAATCTAGCTGGATAGAAGCAATGCAAGAAGAACTGTTACAGTTCAAGCTACAAGATGTATGGGATCTAGTAGACCTTCCTAAAGGTCACAGAGCAATTGGCACAAAATGGATTTTCAGAAACAAGAGAGATGAAAGAGGTATTGTCATAAGAAACAAAGCAAGGCTGGTGGCTCAAGGATATACTCAAGAAGAGGGTATAGATTATGAAGAAGTTTTTGCACCTGTGGCTAGGATAGAAGCAATCAGACTATTCCTAGCCTATGCTTCTTACATGAATTTCAAAGTCTATCAAATGAATGTAAAAAGTGCTTTTCTCTATGGCTCAATTGAAGAAGAAGTATATGTCTGTCAACCACCAGGGTTTGAAAACCCAAGCTATCCAGACAGGGTATACAAATTAAAGAAAGCACTTTATGGACTACATCAAGCTCCAAGAGCATGGTATGACACTCTGTCATCCTATCTCTTGGAAAATGACTTTGAAAGAGGAGTCATTGATAAGACTCTATTTATCAAGAGAAAGAAGAAGGATATCTTGCTGGTCCAAATCTATGTTGATGACATTATCTTTGGATCTACAAGAAACAACATGTGCAAGGAGTTTGAGGATTTAATGCATCAAAGGTTCAAAATGAGTTCCATGGGGGAACTTACTTTCTTCCTTGGACTCCAAGTTCAACAGAAGTCAGATGGAATCTTCATCTGTCAATCCAAGTATGTGCAGGACATTCTAACCAAGTTTGGTTTCTCAGAGTCAAAACCTGCCAGCACACCTATGGAAACACACAAGCAAATAACAGCAGATCTTGAGGGGGAGGATATAGATGTGCATCATTACAGATCCATGATTGGCTCTCTCATGTATCTCACAGCATCAAGGCCAGATATAATGTTTCCAGTCTGTGTATGTGCAAGATTCCAAGTTAGGCCAAAGCAATCTCACTTTCAAGCTGTTAAGAGGATATTCAGATATCTCAAAGGGCAACCCAGATTGGGACTTTGGTATCCTCATGACTCACCCTTTGACCTAATAGCATACTCAGACAGTGATCTAGGTGGGGCAAACTTGGACAGAAAATCTACTTCTGGAGGATGTCAGTTTTTGGGTGCTAGACTAGTCTCATGGCAGTGCAAGAAACAAACCACAGTATCCACATCTACAACAGAGGCAGAGTACATAGCAGCTGCAAGTTGCTGTTCTCAAGTCTTATGGATTCAGAATCAAATGTTGGATTATGGGGTAACCTTTCTACACACTCCAATTTTTATTGACAACAGCAGTGCTATTAGCATTGTGAATAATCCAGTCAAGCACTCAAAGACAAAGCACATTGAGATCAGGTATCACTTTATAAGAGATTGTAATGAAAAGAAACTTATTCAAGTTGTCAAAGTTCACACTGATAATCAGTTTGCTGATCTATTCACTAAAGCTTTTGATGTGGGTAGATTCACTTTCTTGGTAACAAGTGTGGGAATGATCAACTCTGAATAATCCCCTTCTCAAAAAGTGGTTTTATACCTGTATATTATTTATTCTTGGAGGTACTAATCTTCTTTTTCAGGATATGCATAACAGTACTCAGTGTTTAGCAAGTTTAAAGGAGTAAGTTAGTTAATACTGCTAGTGGTTAATACCGCTTTCAGTTAATACTGCTTTCAGTTAATACTGCTAGTGGTTAATACTGCTTCCAGTTAATACTGCTAGTGGTTAATACTGCTTTCAGTTAATACTGCTAGTGGTTAATACTGCTTCCAGTTAATACTGCTAGTGGTTAATACTGCTTTCAGTTAATACTGCTAATGGTTAATACTGCTTTCAATTAATACTGCTAGTAGTTAATACTGCTAGTTAGTTAATACTGCTAGTAGTTAATACTGCTCTAGGTTAATACTGCTTATGTTCCGAATACTATAAATACTCTTTGCCCGCCTAAAAGTTCATAACGACTCTTTGCATCCTGTTCTCTTGCGCTCTAAACCTTTTCTCTCTCAAGTTCGAAGTTTTCAGGCAAGCTTTTCACTAAGATCAATGGCATCCATGACATTCATCGACGAGCACAATGAGATTGCGATGCTACAAAAGCCAAAGCAAGCTGCAGGATTTCATCAGATTGTGGATTTCCTCAAGTCAAGCCATATTGCTCATGCTCTTATTGTATCCCCTACAATCTATATCGAGCATCAAAGGCAGTTCTGGGCTAATGCCACCATTGTTGTTGAGAATGGTGTGCAAATGATCAAGACAAGAATCTGTGATCAATCACTAACCGTTACTGAAGAGGTTATTCGCATCAGTCTACGTCTAGACGATGCCTCTGGTATAACTTCTATCCCAAACGATGAACTGTTTTCCAATCTTACAAGAATGGGGTATGGAGTCCCATTGGGAGTTTTCAAATTCTCTAAAGCCAAATTTTCACCCCAATGGCGTTTCTTTGTCCATACTCTTATGCATTGTATCTCTAAAAAGACTACTGGATGGAGTGAGTTCAGCAGCACTATTGCTTATGCTTTGGTGTGCTTGGCCACTGCCAGAAAGTATAATTTTTCTAAGATGATTTTCAGTGATCTTGTCTCAAACATGGGAAACAAAAAGAGCTTCTTTATGTATCCCAGGTTTGTTCAAGAAGTTATTACTAATGAATTGACGGATATACCTCAACCTGTTGGGGTATATGTACCTAAACCCCCCAAAGGCAAGGTTTTCTCAAATATGAGAAGATCTGCTGGGGACTCTGAAGGAGTTGACACCCCATTGTTCTCTACAATGATGGTGGTGTCCCAAACCAATGAAGGTATGGCAGCAGGGTCAAGGCCCCCATTAGACCAACCCACTGCTAGCTAATCCCAACCTTCCCTCTCAAAATCTATTCCCCAGTCCCTTCTTGAAAAACCAACCTCTTCTATCACCCAAACTTACAAGAGGAAACAGGTAAAGAAGGCTCATTCCCTTCTTGTACCATCATCCCCCAAGCCTTTAAGCCCTCTATTGGAGCATTCTCCAGTAGAGAATATTCAAAGGGAATCCACAAGGGTGTCTCCCAACCCAAAGGAGGTGCTCTCTGAGGAGGAGGTAGAGCATATGGGTGATGAGGCTGCCACTACTCCTGCTAGCACAGAGGAGGAAAGTGGTAACATCAATAAGACCTCCCCCATGGCAACTTTGAATGAGCAATCATTTGAAGGTCCCTGGTGCCAAGAAACCACAGGGGTGGATAGTGCTTCTGCTAGGCAGAAGACTTCCACTACTAAAAGATCCAATGATCCTTCAAAGGAGGGTAACACTTCTAGAGAAGGTGAGGACAGATATAGTTACCAGGGATTGATGGAAACCATGGGAAACATCAACCTAGATGTTATGAAACAAGGAAAAGAAATAGAGGAGATGAAGCTGGTCATTCTGTCCCAACAAGTACAGATTGCTAAGCTGAAGAAGATGGTGCTAAGTCTGGTACAGAGGAAGAAGCGAAAGCAATTCCAACTAAGGAGAAGGACCACTGAGAATGATGCTCCCAAAAAGGGGGAGATCAACATGGAAGTAGCCACAAGAAAGGGGGAGCTTGATGGAGAGAAACTTGATGTTGAGGGGGAGCAGCAAGCAGAAACAGTTACTACTGCTGACATTAATAAAGCAGCAGAAACTGTGAAAGAAGTTTTAACAGATCTTGAGATTGCAGAAACCTTACTCAAAGCCAAGAATGATACTCCCAAGGTCACTTCAAAGACCAAAGGAGTAATCATCAAAGAACAAGGTGAAGTGATCAAGAAAGATAACAGTAAGAAGGCAATGGGCAAAGACAAAGGAAAAGCAAAGATGGTGGAATCTGATCAACCAATCAAAAAGCAAAGGTTGGTTGAATCAGATGAAGCCCTAGCTAGAAAGATGCAAGATGACATTGAAAAGGAAGAAAGAGTTCAGATGGAAAAGGACAGGGAAATGGCAAAAGCTTTAGCTGCTGAACTGAATGAAGCTTATCAACTGAGTATGGCAACTGAAATTGCACAGAAGAAAGCTGCAAGTATGAAGAAATCAGTGGTGAAAACAGCTGCAAAGAAGAGAAAACCCTCAAAGACATTCCTAGGTACCCAAGAGAGAAACAAGATGATTATATTTCTCAAAGGTGCTGTAGGAGTTAAAAAGGAGATGTTCTCCAAAATGTCTTTTGAGAAGATCAAAGAGCTGTATGATTCAGAGATGTTGAAGCTTCAGGGAAATGAAACTGCTAGGGTGGAGATGGAGAAGAGGATAAAAGAAAGTAATGACTTTGATTGTCAAAAGCCATTTCCAGATGAGCAAGAAACACCTCCTAAGAAAGAGTCCACTCTGGGAGAAAGTCTAAGGACTTTAAAGAGAACAAAGATAATGGCAAGAAGGAAGCCAATCAAGAAGCCTAGAGTATCTGAAGAAGAGGCTGAGAAGGTTGCTGAAGAAGAAGGGGCACCTGAGTCATCTAAACAGAAAGAGCCATCAAACACTGATGATGTAAATTTGTATATGGTAGTGATGGACAAAGTGCCTGAACCAATTTCAGCAGAACCTGTAGGAGTTAAGCCCCCTGAGGTCATTCTCTGGGATACATTGACAGTGGATGGAAAGGAATACATAAGGCTGAAAAGAAAGGATGAAAAGTATGAAGTGTTCAACACATGGGCAAAAATTGTCAGAACATGCTCTAGATCAGATATTGAAGAGATGTTTGAGATAGGAATGAAGTTGTATGCAGATATTCTAAAGGCTCCAGGGATTTCAATTACAAAACTGGTAATGGAGTATCTGTGTATGATGTTCAAACCTGAAGAAGTAGAGCATTTGATCAAGGATGTCTTCAAATCAGTAAACAGTTGGACTCTATATGAAATTAGTGGAGTATATACAGTGACTTTGGATTTAAATCACACTGAATACTTCCTAGTGGATAGAGTGTATAATCATAGCAGATTGAAGCTACATGCCATGCTGAAGAAAAAGTTAAGGTGTGTTCTAGATTCAGAAATGGCTAAATACTTGATTCAAAGAACCATCAATCAGAGTTTGGGATTGGATGCAAACACTGGAATTTAGGCCATGATAGAGTTTTGGGAGCATCTCGAAGAAAATTTGAAGAACTTGACTTCTCTTCCTAAAAGTCAAGTTAGGGGGAGATTGTTGGGAACTGAAGAATTCATCAAGTATGGTTAATGCTGCTGGTTCAAAGTTACTACTGCTAGAAGACTTAAAGGTTAGTACTGCTGAGTGTTACTACTGCTAGTACTATTAATACTGCTAGTCAAAGTTAGTGCTGCTTGAACAAAGTTAGTACTGCTTAGCTAGTTAGTACTGCTAGTGGTTAGTGCTGCTTAGTAGTTAATGCTGCTAGAAGGAATTTAATACTGCTGAAGATTAATACTGCTTATATGATGAAGATTCGTATGAAAGGATATACATGGAAGCTTAGAGATATACATGAAAGATATACTGAAGATATTTTATTTATTGTAATTATCTTTGTATTCAGTATATATATTGTATAGTTTAGAATAGAGAGTTAATTTTTGTTTTCATTCTATTAGAGAGAAAATCAACCTCAAGGCATAGATCCTAATTCTAGAGAAGTAGAATTCGTATTGGTGAGCCTGTTCATCAATATTGAGGTTGAGTGTGTAATCTTGTAACTTCAAAGCATTCAATACAAGTTTACAGTTTGTTCTTCATATCTACTGTGTTGATTTATTGTTTTGATTAAATATCAAAGTGTTATTCCGCAAACTTCTTTGATATTGTTTCTGAGAATTAATTCTTGTTGAGAATTCGATCCTGACAGGTCGGTTGTCAACTATAAACAAAAGAGTTGTCTTCACAAATGACATCCTAAAATGCTCCCATGCTTACCACTAACGGTCGGCTAAGCCTCCTTGGCGCTTGCGCCACTAGAACCTGAGATACATACCAACAATCAAGAGTTAGACCAAACGGGTCTAGTGAGTTGCATAAAAACATGGCATACATATATAAAGCATGTTATGAACAATTATGACACTTCAATCACCAAAGTACATATGAGGTCAATCATGGGGGAGACCCATTACACCAATGAGTTTTACCTCAAGTCAATGTACCTTGATGTTCACTCGCTTGAGCAACATCCCGAAGGCCCGGCACACTTGAAGACTACCTCCCAGGCATTACTCCAAATGGCGGAGGTCTAGGCGCATACCATTATAGTGGCACCTAAGACTACATCCTCCTATCACTTACTCATGGTTCATTCTATGTACGTACAACGTCCGTCTCTATACACAATTTCATACCCATAAGATACATGTATAAGACTTCAACAATCCCAAGCATAATTTAGGTACAAAACTCTAAAATATGCACATACCCAAATATTATCCATAACTCATCAAAACACATGTTATCAAGCTTTAATACCAAGAATAATAACCTCGTCAATGTCCACAATAATAACCAAGACTATACTTTCAACCAACCCAAATGTAGCAGTTAGGTCAAACTTATCAGGTGATCAACTTTTATGTAAACATGAGATGTTAAGCAAGTAAATGTACAAGATATGTATCTCATTTGAAAATATTAAGAGAAAACTCGCTATCTAGGGTTTTACACAAAACCCTAGAAAACTTGGATGAGAAGATGAGAGAGTGATGGCTTGAATGAGACTTGATTGCCTTCCTTGAATGCTCTTCTAACACCCTTAAGCACCAATAAATGTCCCCAACTAATCTAGGGTTTTAATAAATGTTTGGTAGGTTTAGAGGTGGAAGAAAATCGCCCTATATAGCTCCAAGCAGGCCCCAAAACGATTTGAGATGAGAAGTGAAGTCAAAATGGTCAAAGTTGAGTTTTTATACCCTCAGACCCCGACGGCGACAGTGCCCGACGATTGTGCCATTGGCACTGTCGCGAGGGCACAATCGCGCCAGGTACACCACTCGCGGTACATCCCACGCGATAGTGACTGGAGATTGTGCCCATGTCACTATCGCGAAGTCACTATCTCGCCGGCCCCCCGACCTCTCGGTACAAATCTCACGATAGTGACCAGCGACTGTGCCCAAGGGCACTGTCGCGTGGCACTATTGCGCCACACCCCCAGGACACCGAAAACTTGATTCTTATGAAGGGGACGATAAGGCAACTATGATACAGCTAAAGCATAACATTTTCAATATATTTATACGCAATTATACTGAATTAAGGCTTTCAAATATCGACATAATACCAAAGGACGATTGAAATACTTACCTTAAAATTCTCGGGTGTTACATCCGCAACTCCAAGGCCTCTAACCTCCGAGAAACCATCGAGGAGGCCAAGTTGATGGAGAGACTCTATGCTCAGGATAGAGAAGAGAAGGCGAAGGTGGGAGAGAAAAGAAGGTGGGAGAGCTCGCCAAGCTCATTTAAGAAGCCGAGGTTTCAAGCGGAAGGTAAAAGCTTTGGGAATCGCCGTGAGGCGAAATGGTGTAATAAATGCAAAAGTAAACATTTCGGGTTTTGCAAGATCAACACCAATTCTAACCCCAACCCGGTTTCGTGCTTCAAGTGTGGTAAATCGGGCTACATCAGTACCGAGTGTTCCATCCGGGGGACAATTTGTTATGAGTGCAAGGAGATGGGCCACGTCCGAAGAGAGTGCCCTAAACTAAGAAGTGTTGCGAGAGAAGGAGGAAGCTCGGGGAGCCAACCAAAGAGCGAGGCCATTCCCAAGGCTCAGGGGAGGGCCTTTCAGATGACAAAGAAGAAAGCGAAGGAGACCGCCGACGTGGTGTCGGGTACGTTTTTACTCAACTCCACACCTGCTAGAGTATTGTTTGATTCTGGTGAAAATTTCTCTTTTGTGTCCGTTATGTTTTGCAAATCTATGAGCTTGTCGACTAGTGCCCTTAATGATGCTTTAGTCATAGAAGTAGCCAATGGGGAGTGGGTCTAAGGGATATCTTAAGGGATTGTCGTCTTAAAATCAGCGGCGAAACTTTTATGGTGGATTTGCTTCCTATGACCATTGGAAGCTTCAATGTAGTGGTCGGGATGGATTGGTTGGCTAAGCAACAAGCGGAGATCTTATGCTCAAAGAAACTCATACGGATTCCCATCCGGAACGATGACTTCCTATTTGTGTATGGCAAGAAACGAAAAAGGCGAGGTGGCCATTATTTCATCCATCAAAACAAAGAAATATCTGACGAAGAAGTACCTTTCGTATCTAGCCTTTGTGGTAGATGCCAAGGCAGAAAAGAGGAAGACAGAAGACGTGAAGGTTGTCAACGAATTTCCAGACGTATTTCTCGACGATTAACCTGGCTTACCACCCGACCGAAAGGTGGAATTCCGAATTGATTTAGTTCCGGGACCGGCACCAATAGCTCGTGCGCCATACCGCCTTGCGCCAACCGAAATGCAGGAAATGATGTCTCAACTTCAAGAGTTGCTAGAGAAGGGGTTTGTGAGGCCGAGCTCGTCTCCGTGGGGAGCTCCGATACTCTTTGTGAAGAAGAAGGACGGGTCGATGCGTATATGCATCAATTACCAAGAATTGAACAAGGTGACCATCAAGAACAAATATCCTTTACCTCGAATAGATGATCTCTTTGATCAACTGCAAGGGGCCGGATGTTTTTCTAAGATTGATCTTCGATCGGGGTATCACCAAGTGAAAGTGCGAGAGGGGGACGTTCCGAAGACGACATTTAGGACTCGGTATGTACATTATGAGTTCCTGGTCATGCTTTTTGGTTTGACGAATGATCCAACAATATTTATGGACTTGATGAACCGGGTGTGCCGGCCATTCTTGGACCGGTCGATCATAGTGTTCATCGACGACATCTTGGTGTACTCTAAGGATGAAAAGGAGCACGAGCAACATTTGAGAGAGGTCCTAAAGGTTCTAAGGAGGGAAAAGCTCTATGCCAAATTCTCCAAGTGCGAATTTTGGTTGCGAGAAGTTCAATTTCTTGGCCATATAGTGACCCGGAAAGGAGTGAAAGTAGACCCTGCGAAGATAGAAGCAATGATGAACTGGGAGCCTCCGAAAAGTCCAACCGAGATCTGAAGCTTTTTGGGACTCGCCGGTTATTACCGCGGGTTCATTCAAGATTTCTCCAAGATCGCCTTATCGTTGACCCCATTGACACGAAAGAATGTGAAGTTTGTTTGGACCGAGACTCAAGAGGAGGCTTTCCGTACCTTGCAACAGAAATTATGTGAAGCTTTAATTTTATCCCTACCCGAGGGAACGGAAGATTTTGTCATCTATAGCGATGCATCCAAGATGGGATTGGGTTTCGTCCTCATGCAAAGGGGTAAGGTGATAGCGTATGCGTCAAGATAGTTGAAGGAGCACGAGAAGAATTATCCTACGCATGACCTTGAATTGGCGACGGTTGTATTTGCTTTAAAGTTGTGGCGGCACTACTTATATGGCACCAAGTGCACTCTCTACACTGACCACAAAAGCCTGAAGTATGTATTTGATCAGAAAGAATTGAATATACGGCAAAGAAGATGGTTAGAGCTATTGAAAGATTACGACTGTGAACTCCAATACCACCCGGGCAAAGCTAACGTTGTGGCGGACGCGTTAAGTCGAAAAGAGTATAGTGGGACGGTGAAAACCTCACTGACAAGGATTAAGGTCATCTCAAACCTTGTGGACATGATAAAGGCCGCTCAAGTCGAGGCACTACTTGAGGCGAACCTCAAAGATGAATCGATGACAAAGCAATACCTTAGCTTGACGGAAGATAGTAGGGGATTGAAACTCTTTCAAGGATGAGTCTGGGTACCCAAGTTGGGAGGATGCCGGAGACTACTGTTGGAAGAGGTGCACAAATCTAGATATTCTATTCACCCCGGGAGCACGAAAATGTATAGAGATCTGAAGTTGAACTAGTGGTGGTCGGTGATGAAGCTTGATGTGGCGGACTATGTGAAGAAATGCTTTACCTGCTCGTTGGTAAAGGCCGAACACCAAAGACCGTATGGAAGTTTGCAATCTTTGGAAATACCGGAGTGTAAATGGGATCACATCACGATGGGCTTCGTGACGAAATTATCCAAGACGTTGAAGGGTCGCGACACCCTTTGGATAGTAGTGGATCGATTGACAAAAAACGCGCACTTTTTGGCCATGAGAGAGACATTGCCAATGGACAAGCTAGCAAGACTTTACATCGACGAAGTGGTCTCGAGGCATGGAGTACCACTGTCCATTGTGTCCGATCGGGACAGTCGTTTCACTTCACATTTCTGGAATGTTTTTCAAAAGGAATTGGGGACAAAAGTGAAGCTGAGCAAGGCATATCACCCACAAACGGATGGACAAAGCGAACGGATAATTCAAACGCTAGAGGACATGTTGTGATCATGTGTCATTGATTTTGGGGGGAATTGGGACTCTCACCTTCCATTAGTGGAATTTGCTTATAACAATAGCTACCATTCAAGTTTGGGCATGGCACCATATGAGGCTTTTGTATGGGTGGAAGTGTAGAACGCCGACGTGTTGGCTTGAAGCGAGAGAGAAACAATTCGCCGGACCGGAAATAGTGCAAGAAACGACGGACAAGGTAAAGAGCATTCGAGAGCGGTTGAAGGCGGCACAAGACCGCCAAAAGAGCTACGCGGACAAGAAGAGACGACCGATGGAATTTCAAGTTGGTGATCGAGTAATGTTGAAGGTGTCTCCTTGGAAAGGGATCATAAGGTTTAGGAAGCGAGGGAAGCTTAGTCCTCGTTTTCTCGGGCCTTTTTCTATTATCGAGCGTGTGGGACTTTAAGCCTACAAGCTTGATTTACCGTCCGAGATGAATGGGATTCACCCTACTTTCCACATTTGTTATCTACGAAAGTGTCTAGCGGAGGAAGAAAATGTCATACCATTATCCGAAATTCGCGTGGACAATGATCGTTACATTGAAGAGCCGGAAACCATCTTGGAGAGAGAGACGAAGAAACTTCTCCACAAAGAGGTGGTCATGGTGAAAGTGCAATGGAAGCATCACCGGGGAGCGAACATGACGTGGGAAGCGGAGGAGGATATGAGGAGACGGTATCTCCATCTCTTCGCGTAAAGTGAGATTTCGGGGACGAAATTTGTTCCTAGTGGGGAAAGATTGTAACATCTTGTTTTCTATTATGAGTAATTATGGTCATATTGTTATAAAAATCTTTTGGAGAATATTCTACATGGTTGTATACCTCTTTTTCCCCCTTTCGTAAGCTTTGAGCGTCTTGGCATTAGTGTCAATTATATATATATATATATATATACATAAATATATGCGTGTATGTATACATACTTACATGTATATTCTATGCCTAAGTGGATATGGATATACGTATATATAGGTAAACTTTTGTGTGAACGTCCATACCGATGTGTAATTTCATGAGAGTTTGTGAATGTGTTTGAGTGTGGCAACTCTTGATCGTTGTGCGTTAATCCTTGTTGATAGTAGGCTTTGAGACCACACCACCGCTTTAGAAAGTACCATTGCATGACGTTTTGATCGAAAGGAGAGTTCGAGAGAGTCGGAGAGGGATAATGCGACTATGCCGGCGAGTACGCCAGGGCACAGCCGCTGGATGCCATTCTGGGTCAAGAAACAGAAGCTGGAACAGGAGGAGCGACTATGCCCGACGAGAATGTCGTGTCATAGCCGCTGAGGGCAATGTCGCCGCTGGAAACTCAGTAAATGGGAGGAGAGGGACGACTATGCCCGGCGAGATTTCCCAGGGCATAGTCGTCGGTGGGCATTGTCGCCGATGGGTCGACGGGATGACTTTAAGGGGCTGTTTTAGGACCAAAATTCGGGAGTCTTTTCTCACTTTTCTCTGCAGGACGAATTTTTTCTCTCTTTAGGCGATTTCTTACTCTCTCTCTCTCTCTACTCCTCTCTCACCACATTTATTTTTCTAAAAACCCTAGCATTTTAAGGATCTCATTTGAGGTGGTTGGGAGGTAGTGTATGTCACTTGTCCATTAATGCTTCAAGGATAGAGGATTCAAATCTCCTAAGTCAATCATTTTAGGGTTTTCATCTACAAAACCCTAGTTGTGAGTTCTCTTTTCATTAAATACTCATACCCTCATTTATTGTATGCTTTAAGTTTCACCTACTTGATTTTATGTTGTTCTTGAGTTGAACTGGTCATCTAGGGTTTTCACACACCAACCCTAAAATGGAAGTTTCTTATTTACATTACAATACTTGTACTTATATGCCTATTTTAACATACCCTTGACTTTATTTAGATGTATATATGGGATATATGTGAAGAGACTCTATTTTATGGGTTTGACCTAGTCGTCTAAAGTTTTATGGAAATCTGATAAGAATAGGTGCAATCACCTTTGTTAATGTTTAAAGAAAACATGATTGTTATACCCTCTTAAATAGAAATATGTGTTGATTTCATTGAAGAACATGTTAAACTATTATTATGGTATCTCATATGATAACTATGATACCTATGTGGTGAAATGAAATGGAAACATGACTGAAGATGATAAATCATTATATGATCACCTGATAAGAATGAAATATGTGATCACCTGATAAGCGTCTGGGTCTCCATATCCTTGTGCACAAGGATATGGATATAAGTTTAATTGGACCTATTGTGGTGGTTCGTTGGGATTTACTAGCGAGTAGGAAATGGGTGGTCGCGGACCCTTGAGGTGTAACTCGTCTAGAAATGGATAGGCAATAATGTCCCGTAAGACCTTGAGGTGTAACTCGACGGAGTAGGCAATAAAGGCAATAATTATGGTTTGAGGTTGTGATGACATGAGGTGTAATCCATTAACATCATGGGTGACTCCACTCCCGTGTATTTGTCACCTCGATGGAAACGGGTCTCCCCCGTATTTTCAAGGGTTATCTTTTGTATGGTTATGTTCAGGTTTGGGAACATGGTTGCAGTGGATCCACTAATTGTGAGACAAAGGAGTTAGGTAATGCAAATATTGTTTTATAATATTATATTCATGATATGAAATTTATGAGATCTCACTAGGCTTCGTCCTAACACTTGTTATAGTTGTTGTTTTCCCACAAGTTCCACTCGTGATGAAAATTAGGTTGTCGGGCATGCCAACCGGGCACGTAGGAGATCTTTAAGTGCCGGTTTTTTGGGTTTTCGTGTGAAGAGAGATTTTTGGTGGAATAGCAACACCCAAATTAATCTAGTTTAAATTAATTCTAGAATAAGTAGGTTGTTGTATTTGTATATTTTTAAATTCTTACCCCTTGTTTTGGCATAAACTAGCCCACTTAGTCTTGGGGTTTTAGTTGTCTTGCATTTTGGGATTTGCCCTTTTGGAGTTTTATAATTACAGGATATTTGATCTTCATGTTCTAGACGTTATATTGCCGAATTTTCGATTTTTTTATTCGTTTAAATTTTTAGGGTGTTACAGAAATAGGCCCTTGACCATTTCTCCGTCCCAATCTAGTCCATAAGCGGAGCTCCAACAGGTAAAGCAGCTCGTAAACCCGCCATATTCAGTTCAAACTCCTCCACTGTTTATGCTTTACACGTCCTCCAAATATAACTTCTTCTTGTATTTGACCCTGTTGTCCCTGCTTTTTACGTTCATCATCAGACGGTGACAACAAAGTGCATGATGGGCCCTTGGGTACACTGTATTAATTGCTTGGTGAATTGAAGCAACCCTGTCGGATACAAACACCAACCCCTAGGTTCCCCGATACAACGCTTCAACATGGTTAAGAACCAAGTCCACACTTCCCCACTCTCAAACCTACCCACTCCGAAAGCGATGAGCACAATTTGGTTATTTGCGTTCATAGCAACGGCTAAGAACATTGTGCCCAAGTAAGTCCCCTTCAAATGAGCAACATCAATGATAATGACCAGACACAAGTGTGTTGTAAACGACCGAATCTGGATATTTAAGGCATTTACATATTATAACATTATTCAATATAGCAGTTCAATAAACCATATAGTGATGTGAAAGTTATTAGAATAACAACGTACCGCGCAACCGAGGGCAGCGAAACACATCTCAAAAACGTCATCTACTGTCTGTCCTTATTTTGGTAACGGTACCAGGATTCTAGAGCTCTAAATTATAGAGAAAGCAGGGGAGTCGGGTAAACGATTCTTCAGGGCTACCACGCACCATCGTTAGTGCATAAGCTATCGCGCGCCAAGCTTACCAGTAAGAAATATCTATTTTCAAATCCCCTTTTACGTCGTTGACAATGTCGGATCCACGATATGTCCTGCTAGTATCCTGCACTTTAGGTAAAATATAATTACCCAATACTCTACTGTTTGCTTGATGGTAGTTGGGATGAAGCTGCATCCTCGAGCAAGTGTGTACGTCATTCAATATATGAACATGAAACATATTGCTTTTTTCGACAGAGGTTGAATAGATACGGCAAGAACAACCGTCTTGCCTACATCTGACTTCGTATATGGTTTTATTTGACCTGCGCACTCCAAACTCAAAACCCTCTTCAAGAAACTTCAACCCGAGAGCGCGTGTAAGATCGTCTTTCGTAGGGAATACTTGCCCCAAACGTAATCTTCCACTACGATTATAACGTGGGGGTAGGTTGGGTGTGATGACGGGAGCCGATGATGGAAGTAGAGGGGGCATGTCAAAGAAATCATTTATCCCACCGTATGATTTGATAGGACTAGTTTCTATTTCGTCATCGTCTTCATCAGTATCAACATCAGATATATTCAAGTGGTAAACATGAGACTCCTCATCATGTTTATAAACTTCGTCTTCTTCTTCTTCTTCTTGTTCGTATTGTTCTTCTTCTCCTTCTTCTCCTTCTTGTTGTGTTTCGGGAACAACATCTGGGGTATCATCAGATTCATCCACACCGCCTCCGGTGTTCGAAGTACCACCGACATCGCTTCCACCGGACATCGATGAATCGACAAACACACAAAGTGTTGGCGGGTTATTTTCACCGTCAATAAATTGAGTGAAAGATAAAACATCGTCAGAGTTGCATAACTTATAAAGGGCACCATCATACTTATACGATATTCTAATCATACCAAGAGAAGGATCGATACTGTAACACCCGTGAATTTGGAAACCCTTAACCATTGTAGTGTAACCGTATAAATCGTATGATGGAAACTTATTGAGGTTACCTCTCTATCGTAATGGAAATCTCAAGGATCGAGTCAGGCATGAAGATCTGGGCAGGACGGGGTTGGATAGTGAGTTGCGCGACCTGGCGCGCGACTCAGGGCCGCGGCACAGGCCGCGTAAGTCTCTGAGCTTTGGGTTCCAGCAACACGCGCGGCTTGGCCTACGACTTGAGGCCACAGCCAAGGCCACGGGAAGCTGTATGGTCGTTTTTATACCCAAAATTTAGGGTTTTCTCTCATTTTACTCCCACCTTCCACTTCTCTCCTCCTTGGGACGATTTTGAGAGCCCAAGAGCCGATTTTGGAACAACTTGAGGTGAATCCACTCTAGAGAGATCAAAGGGTTGGTGATTTGAAGCTTAGTTAAGGGGAGAGTAAAAGATTTCATGGGAGATACGTGGTTTGGAAGATTTCAGGTTCCGTTTGAGGTAAGCATCTTGTAAATCCAAGCTTTAGTATAAGGATCTTTGTAAATCCTAGCTCTTTGTTGAAGATGACTTGGAAATGGTGGAAGGATCTATACTTTTGGAGGCTAATGGTTGGATTTGGAATCTAGGTTTAACCTAACCTAGCAAGGTGAGTTCAAGTTGATTTGTGAAAACGATGTACATGCCAAAATGTTCATTTTAAAGTGTTTATGTGTTTTACATAATTTGTTAACTATTGATCGTCTGATAAGTTTTGGTTATTTGGAAGTGTTTGACTTTATAAACTTGTAAAACACCCATCTTTGGGAATTTTGATAAATGTATCATAATGAAAATGATTTGATAACCATGTTCATAAATGGAGGGTATTTGGCAAAAATACATTTTGTGGATATTGGTAATACGTGTATTTCGAGTTATAAAATGATTTTGTTTGAAATTTTGGATGAAAATTGTGAATTACAACTTTCATAGTTATCAAAACATGTCTAGCCCAGTGGTAAGGTAACATCCTTGGGGGGTCAGTGGATGGTATCCCTGACTACCCGGGTTCGAACCCCGTGGTGAACATGTGGCGATATCCAGATCATGGGTCTGCCACTTAGTGGTACCCTTAATTGGGTCAGGTCGTGGTCGACGGGGATTAGTCGGGTAGCACCCTTAAGTGGGAGCCCGGATACCCCGAGAACATGTGTGTGTGTTATCTGCCGTTCAAAAAAAAACTTCCATAGTTGTTGGTCTTATAGCAATAATTTAGGGAATCAAATTGTACAAACACAATGAAATAATTCATCTGCTAAAGTTGATTTGATATCACAACAGGTTGAAAAAAACAGTACACAACAACATGAAAAACCAGCTTAAAAACGTGAAAAAATAGTTTTTCAACCAAATTCTAAGAACAAACCCTAATTAGGGTTAATCTGGAGTTGACACGTGGCCCAATGCGCATGAGAGTAGGGGTGCGCAACTGAGCCCCTGCGCAATTGCGTAGGTGCGCAATTGCGCACCCTTACTCCCATGCGCACCTCTGCTCAATTGCGTAGGTTGGGACTTTTGAGCAATTCAGGAAAAGAGATGACTAAGAGGTCAATCCCTCTCTGTAGTTTGGTCATTTCAACCAATTTCCCTAAAAACTACGTATTATATCATAATGCATCATGAATTTAACGTAACATAAAAAATAAGTCTAAAACTACGGCATGTCACGACTATGACGAATTTTTGAAACACTGCCTACAATAATATCGTTAAAAAGTGATTATTATTATTATTATTATTTTTTTATTAAATTGTGTATTGAATTGGCATAAAATAACAAATGTTTGAGGAGTTTGTGGGCCATGGCGGCTACTCAAGTCAACCGTCTCACTTTCGAAGACGGAGGCATACCCAAATTGGTGGGCCCCATCATAAATCTCTTTCATCTGATTATTTATTGTTTTAAAAATTATTCAATATTTGATTTTAATTTTGTTGATTTTATTATAGTCATGTTATTGTTAGTTAGAAATACGTAAGAAAGTCTTCCAATTCAATTTAAACCAATCGATTTAATTAGAATAGAATAATCATAATTGAATATTCAATTGTAACTGAAACGGATTTGGTCCAAAATTTAAACATTTAAATTGGATCGTCGGTTCTTGGATCTCTATCTATAATCCAATAAAAACTGAACCGATTCAATTGAATGACCATCCAAATGCCATGTAAGGTGAATTATTGTGAGAAGTTGAGTTAACGGTGAGAAGCGTTGATCTCTTTTAATCTCAAACCTTCCCATGAATTGCGACTTATAAGAGAATTGATCTGATGCATTTTATATCGATGTATCTCATCCTAATATGTATTCATTTCTCATCCAATGGTTGATAACCACTTCTCACACTTCTTACCGTTAACTCAACTCACTAGAACCCAACCCTACCATGCAATTACCCATTTAATCCTCCAACTCCCATTCAATTATTAACTAATATTAACATTTTACGATATTTTTTTTTAGTTGATCTTTATACGTAGTGGTTTTGAATATAAATTTAGAAAATTTTTAAGATTAGTTGAAACGGCTGATTAATTGATTGAAAATTGTATAAAAGTATTGGACGGATCTATTCCAATCCAATGCAATGGATAACCAGTGAACTCGAAAAATAGGGAATATGATCAAAATTTGAATGAAGCAAATTACACCAAAAATACGATCATGTTTTTCTCGTTAATTTGAAATTCATATTAACATAATTTTTCTTCCATTTATTCGTAAATTTTGGTTTTTCATTTATTTAACGTTTTTCGTGAACTTGATCCTAACTGAATGTTAGAGTGGAAAAAAATTTAAATAGCACAATATTAAAGAAATATTAAAAATTAATTTACTTTTATATTACTGAAATATAATTGTAACATTCACTTTACTTACATAAATTTATTTTATATTTACTGAGTAATATTTTAAATTTTGACGATGAGTCAATTTATTTAATTGCAAGTAAAATTAAATATTACAGTTAAATTTTAGATAAATATGTTATAAAACACAATATGTCAATATTATTATTAAAACATAGATATTTTTCATCTCTGAAAAAAAAAACTGTTTTATGAATTTAGAACTCTTCGTTTTTCCAAGCATAGTTTTCTTCGTGTTCTTTCTTGTTTAATATACAATTACGTGTTCATATCTAATATATCATCATACGTGATTTAGTTAACAATAACGACATGAGTTTTGTCTTATTAAAAGGGAAAAAAAATGGTAGCATATTTTAATCATTTGTATTGTAAATTGAAAATCCTTACAAAATTGTAACACTTGAAGGTATCAAAAACTCCGTACCATATATATATATATATATATATATATATATATTTTTTTTTTTTTTTTTCCTTATGAAAAGCATGTTAAAATGACTTATTTATTATTAAATGTCATTTTATATATTTAAGAAAGTTGTCTATTGATTTATTAAAATATTTTACACAATTATAAGCTTGTAATATTCATTTTACTATTACTGAATAATTGAATTACCTCACCTTTTTAGGTGATACAATCATCCTTACATCACAACCACAAATCTGCTATCACCTTCGTTATAAAAAAGTTACAATTCGTTCTCATGAATGAAATTTTACGCTGAAACCGTGAAGAAAAGTAATTGATTGAATTCTTTAACATTAAACGAAATGATCACAGATGTAATCAACCATGAGTGACATTCACTAGTACAAAATATGCTTTTATAGACGGTTGTTTTGGGCTTCATACACGGTTTTGGAACCGCGCACTACTACAGAAATAGGTATTTTAAACGGTTGTTTTGGACATTTTTAAACGGTTTTACAACCGTTTGAAAGGGCACCGTTTAAAAAAGTCACATTTTTAAAACGGTTTTTAAACTGTTTAAAAAATAAAAGAATGCTATCTGCTGCACATAGGACTCGATCTCGGACAGATCTTCTTCTGTCTTTTTAAAAGCACCTTTAATTCATTTATTCAATTTTTGTCCAGCTTTGTACTCCCAACTTCAACATCAGATTCGGCCCAAATTTACTCTAAATTACCAAAAACTCAAAACACGAACATTGTAGATATGTGTGTTGGGTTTCCAGATCATCTTGAATCACTCAAATCGAAGATCGGACGAGTGGGATATGATCAAAACGCCACAGTTGCGCAAATCTGTCAAAAATTATCGTTTTGTTATTTTTCGCTCCATATTGTTCCGAACCTATCAAAATATAAAAACGCATTAATGTAGTTCGGTTTTACCCTAAATTTTTAAAGGCATTTTTAAACGGTTTTGTGATAGTGAAAGCGTTTGAAAAAATGTTAATTTGGCCTTTTTAAACGGTTATTTCTAGAGAACCGTTTAAAAAGATGTATGTATTTTAAACGGTTGTATGAAAAAACCGTGTAAAAAATTTAGGCGGCTTTTTAAACGGTTTTGTTCAATTATCCGTGTGAAATACGTATCCCTTTTTAAAAGGTTTTTTATAACAACCGTTTAAAAATGTCATATGACTTTTTTAAACGGTACCACAACCGCAGAACCGTTTAAAAAAGTCCTAAAAAAACACGGCCACCTTTTTAAGCGTTTTTTCGAAATTTTTTAAAAACCATTTAAAAAGTGCGTTTAAAAAAGTCATTTATGTAGTAGTGGCGTATAAGGCCGGTGTTTGTAAAAGTTTCGTACTTTTACACACGGTTCCAAAACCGTGTATAAAACTCAACTTTTATACACGGTTTCAAAATCGTTTAGAAAAGAAATATTAACCGTGTATAAAAGTTACAATCTTACACGGTTTTTAGATGAAACCGTTTAAAAAAGACTTGCTAACATTTTATACAAGTGTCAATCTTACAAGGTTTTTAGACAAACCGTTTAAAAAAGTCCTACTAACAGTTTATAAAAGTGTCTATCTTATACGTTTTTTTTGCTAAAACCGTTTAGAATTGTAATAATTTTTCACGGTTTTGTTATGTAACCATCAATTAGGTTTTTGATCTTGTAAATTTTTGTTGTCTTTCCGCTTGCCATCCCTAGATGAGAAGTGAGATGGAAAATTCGATACATACACATTGTGAGCGATCTCTTGGACACATGTTTCGTTTGACTTTCGGATACGATCACCCCTAGGTCCTATCCGATCAAACACAGTCGTTCTACCAAAACCTTTGTTCCTCCTCATTGTCTTCCACGGTTGATCGATCATGATTGATGAAAAATCGAATCCAATACAATCAGAAAACGTACTAGAAATACTGCTTACTTTCGAACATCAAAACGACCACTTCTAGACCTCTAAAACAGATCTCCACTGTTCAGAATGTAGTTAAATATGTCTTGAAGCTACTATCCAAAAAACACGACGATCCGACAGTTCAAACGCCAATAATAGAAGAAACGGCACGGCTGCGCTGGCCTGAAAAGTGCTGTCGAATTTTTTCTCTTTTTCGAGAAGGAGGCACATTGGGTAGAAATAACGTCGCTTTCCTTTTGTATTTATAGGAAACCCTAGTTAGGGCCTTTTATACGCGATTGCATTTGAAAAACCGTATACAAAGGGGTTACTTTTATACGCGGTTGTGTGTAAAAAACCGTGTACAAGGAGTACGTTGCCTTTATACATGGTTGTGTTTAAAAAACTGCGTACAAAGAGGTTATTTTTATACGTGGTTTCTTTCAAAAAAATGTGTGTGAAGTTATCTTTTACACACGGTTTTGTAGCAATAACCGCGTATAAAAGTAACGCCTTTGTACGCAGTTTTTTAAACACAATCGCATATAAAAGTAACTCCTGTGTACGCGGTTTTATTGATACAACCGTTTGTAATTGTTGAGTACCCTTTCTACACAGTTTTTAATCAAGAATCGTGTATAAAATCTTATTTTTAGCAATGGTTCAACTTTAACCGTGTAAAAAGGGTCAAGATCCATCTTTTATACACGGTTTTTGTCGTTTTTACAAAAACCGTGTATAACTAGGCGCGTATAAAAGTCATATTTGTAGTAGTGATATTTACTAGTGAGATTTGAAAATTTATTTTGGCAACTTTGGATTTATTGTAAAGCAATTTTATTGTCTATACTTTATACACTTTTAACATTTCATATGCCAGTCGAACTAAAATTTAACAAAATCAGAGTCTTACCAGTCTATATGTTTTTTGTAATATTTTCTAATTCTGCTTTAATTTTTGTGTAAAACCTAGCATTTAGCTAAGATTCCCAAAAAAACTCGTAAGTCGCGGAGTCTTCTCAAGAACAATAAATGTATCTCTTGATATAGATGAAACATCAGTATATATTATATCCCTCCAGCCTATAGTTCTACAATTGATACACTGAGTGGCTGTTTGGTTGGTTTTCCATTAAGTTCTGTATGGATAAAGTTGTCTGTGTGGATTAATTTGTCTGTATAGATTTAGAAGGTTTTTATTTGAGAGAGTTTTTTCATAGATAGAAGGAACATGTTTTTTAATGAGAGGGATTGGTTTGGAAAAAACTTGACTGTCTGCATAAAGCTCCCCATTGAAATCTTACTGATTAAGTCACTTTCTATATCATTAAGTCACTACCAAACAGTCATATATAGCTGACTGAATAATCTATGAGTCACATTAAGTTCATTAAGCTGCAAAAAAAGAGACCCTGAGTCTATTTAGTTTACTTCCATACACGTGTTGATCAACCAATTGAAACACCATAAATATGGAGGGAAGGATCTTCAAATAGCGGTCAATGAAAATCTATCACCAACAATCACGATGAAGAAATCAATAAGTTCAACTTGACAATTTTACACATTACTTTATAATTATACTATTTTATGAAACTACACGACATTATAACAAAATCAAAATTAAAAATTGTGCTTATACGACTCATATGGATTGTTTCTGCACAGTTTTATATTTTAACACATATACAGGGGTGGACTTATTAGATCCCGAGCGGAGTCCCGTCCACCCAAGAAAATTCATTTTGGACAAAAGGTGCAACCACTAAAAGTTTAGGGGTGTTTCGGGATATCAAAAAATACAACGAACATCAACCAAAAATTCGTAAAAGTCCATCGAAGTCAACCTAAAAACCGAAAAACATCAATCGAACTCAACCAAAAAACTTAAAAAATCTCTTGAAATCAATCAAAAAACTTAATAAGCTTCTCGAAATGATGGAATCGACTAAAAACACATTGAACGATTTTTGCAGGTCTTTGATCCACTTTAAAGATGTTCCGCTCGGCAAAAATCCTGGTTTACCACTGCACATATATATTGGATGTTGAATTTTGATATTTATAAGTTTTATTATTTTTATCAAAAAGTTAGAACATAGTTTTTTTTTTCTTTTCTATGGAGTATTTTGTCCTTTTTGGGTCCAATCTAGAAGAAAAAGAAGAAGCCATCAAATTAGAAATTAAAACTTATAAAATTAAATGTGGTATGAAACAAATAATTTATATTATAAAATATGTCATTAAATTATATAATTTTTTGATCAAATTTTCATTAAAAGTTATTTATTTTTTAATCGTCTTTAAAGCCATAATTTTTTTTAATGTTCCTCGTTATTTTTTTGACCGCCATATTTTAATTATGACCGACTTTTATAAAATAAAATTACAATCATAATTCATAAACATCAATCATGTTATTAAAGTTATGCCTATATAATGGTAGAGTCCGATTCAGAGGAAAACCTAAAAAAAAACAAAAAACTGAGGAACACTCGGGTAACCCTTCATTCGGACGGTATGCATTTGTGCATACAAGTAATTTGTAACATGCATTTGTGCATATGCACAAGTGCATAAAAACCTAAAAACAACATAATTTACCTGTATGCACAAGAGCATACCATCCAGATGAAGGGCTACCAGAGTGTTCTTCAGTTTTCCGTTTTTTTGAGGTTTTCCCCTGAACCTCCGTCTATAATGATATTGTCACATATTGAAGTTTTTATCAATTACACATGTATTTAACACATTTAGGAAGGCTAAAAACATAGTCTTATATTTTTTGAATGAGGAATTATGCCGTTTTTTTTTCTTCTTAAAACTATATATATGTAGGGGTATGTTCAAATAAGAGAAACTTTATACGAGAATCATTGAAAAAATTTGGAAAAAATCTATTTGAAAATGTATAGGTAAACCGTTATTCATATGAATTCATATATTCATGGATGTTTTTAATGATTCACATATAAACATTCATTTAATCTTTTCTTATTATTATTTTACAATATTTAGTCTTTTTATTTGAGTTTCCACTACATATATATTGGTGCGCACATAAGACGGTTAAAATGTCTTCTACATATGTCATATTTATTTAGAAGTGGCAAAATTGACAAAATAGTCAATTCAATTGGATTTAGAATAGTCAAATTGACATTTGTCTCTACCTTGTTTTAAATAATAGTAATTATAACACTATTAAATATGATTATAAATAGTATCATTAAAATAATGAAACAACATTTTTAAACATGTTAATTTATAAAGTTAGCATAATACGTATATATTTTAAACAACTAACATGGTATCAACTAACTAACATTGTATTAACTGTAACAATTAAATCAACTGACATAATATCAACTCTACCAACTAGTCATAGTATTATACAATTAGTTACTATTAGTTTACGTTTTTTGTATCAATCTTGTTAGATTATGTAAATATATTATATGAAAAATGATTTGTTTCTTTTACTAGATTTGTTACAATTTGTTTGTGTGTAATATGTTATTTTACTACAGATCGGTCTTTTTTGGTTTGTTCACTCTAGGCATCTGGTGCATTCTGAATCACTGAAATTTTGAATTATTGTGTAATGTGTAATGTATTTTGTTTTGTTTTTTAATTTAGCCAAAGTAGTAAAAAATAATCAAAAATCGAACCAAATAAGTTATCCTTATTCGGTTAACCAAGTTATTTTGCTTCGATCCCCAAACTAAAAACTTTGTTTGTCCCCAAGTTATACAAAGACAAAAGAAAAAGACTCAATTTTGAAAGATTTGCAAAATGATTGCATTAAGTGCACATCATGAAGTTGAGCATGTCAAGAATACATCATATAGCCTTTTATAAATCCAAAGTAACCAATCAATCTCATTCTAGTTGAAAACATGAACCATATGCTTAGCCTAACATTCTTTTTGTTATGATCAACACTTTCCACATCACAGATTACTAAGGCTTTAGGTGAATGAGTTTATCTCTTGTGGCACATTTTGTTCCTCACCTTGCCTTATCTCACCCCATGCATCAACTTTGATTTTTTTTTTCAATTTTTGTGCTTTTTTTTTGTTGATTACATACACCTTCTCCTATGGGACATTTTTGGTGTTTAGACCACTATTCTTTGGCACTTTTCTGTTTGTGTAGAGCTTTGCTCTTGTTGCCATTTTTAGACACCTTACCCCAAACTAAGAAATTTACAATGTCCTTATTGTTTTAGAGGAGAGGATGTTTTGACCATGGTTTCAAGTGACTAAAAATTTGAGAAAAGAATAAAGGCCTAGATCATTTCTGTGATATGTGTGGAATGTGGATCAAATTGTTTCCCAAACAATTGTGCTGCTAGTTCTAGCATGCATCACTCCTAGAAATGAGATTGGAATTATGGAATTATTTGGGATATGCAAGTAAATCAACACATCCAATCATGATCCAAATGCAAGAAAATAAACCTAAAAAGTATAAAAACTAATCCCAGACTCAAGAAAACAAAAACAAACAGAAAATGAAGCTAAACGACATGATTAAAACCTGTCCTACTCAGATGGAGTAGGTTATTGGTGTTCAGTCTGTGTTGTTGTTGAAGTGGATGCTGCAACTAGGGGTGTAAACAATTCGAGTCGAGTCGAGTAGTAGGTTAATCGAGCCGAGCTCAAAATTTTAATACTGGGCTCGAGCTCGATTAACTTTTCAATGTAGGGCTCGAGCTCGAATATTTTTTGAGTTATCGAGCTCGATGCTCGTTTATGGGTTCAAACTCGCGATCGATTAACTCGTTTATCGGCTTGAGCTCGATAACTTTTATATTTTTATTGTATGATTAATAAATATATGAGCATGTTTGGATCGGAAAAGGGTATATGCTCGAATGGCTCGGCTCGGGTCGACTCGAAAAATTTAATCGAGTTTTCGAACGAGTCGAGTCGAACATCGGTGTTATAAAGCTCGGCTCGATAAGTTAAACGAGTTCTATTTTGTGTTCGAGATCGACTCGAGCTCGAGAATAATTAAGCTCGAGCTGGATATAAACGAGCTCGAGCTCGAGTAGCTCGTTAAAAGCTCGACTCGTTTACACCTCTAGCTGCAACACCAGACTCTGGATTTCTTTCTTTTAGCACAGTGTTCTCCTTTTTCAGCTCATGTATTTATTGTTGACAACTTTGTGAGGAATGGAGGAATTTGTTGAAGCACATCAGTATGCTCCCCAGCCCTAACGGTCCTCACTAACTCATCTTGGTGTTTCTCCTTCCACTTATGCTTATATACTTTCCTAATCACCTCCTTCACTCCTTGATCATGGCACAAATGAGGGAACATTTAATCCCATAAAGATTTTTCCACATCACCTCACCAACAGTAGAACATGATTTTCTGAAGCTTCCCAAGTCCTTGGATTGATCGTCACGTCCCTTTCTCAAAACAACTTGGATATTTTCTACACAACTTTGCTGCAGGGATGCTGCAGTATCTGCAACAGAATGTTCTTTTTGCACAAATTTAAAGAAAGGAGTAATGACAATTTTGGCATTTTGTTGCACCTCTTCACTATTTTGAAGTGAAGAGGGGTTGCTCAAATGCTCAGATGTTTCATCGGGATTTTCTATCTCTTGACTACTTGTAACCCCCTCCAATTTGGTAAGAGCAACTAATTAAAAATCTCGATATAATATCAATTAAAGGACGAAACTTCCACATATACATCAATCCCCAAATACCTCAATTTTAAAAATCCAAAATTAACCACCACAATTATAAAACTACAGCCTTATATGCAAGGGCTAGATCGAAGTCGGTGTTACTTAATCCAAACTATGAGGTTGCTCTTCCCGAAAACTAGTACGGAAAACTTCACTAAGATATCCACCTCTTGAGCACATGACTAGCACTCCTCTCGGCACAGTGTCACTAGAGCTATTCCCAACGGAACCTGTTGCACATGCCGACAAATAAAAAGGTTAGGCTAACGCCTAGTGAGTTCAAGAGTTTTCCACATGAATAAAATATCGTTGGAAAAAGGAAATGCAGTTTAAATCATAATCTTTCAAAATGATAAACTTTATATATGAAAACGACTCATTTTCCAATAATATGCATTTTGGGCAAAGGAACACCAATATAAACATTTTCAAATCCAAGCTACTTCGGGGACAAGATTTCAACATATATCGTTCTTTCGTAAATTAAATTAAACCCAAAACTCACTCCAAATGAGAATAGAAATCAAACTCCCAATAGAAGAAAAGTGGATAAAACTTTATATCCCAAAACACCCAAACACGGGTGGGGCGTAATACTCAACCCATAAATCATGTATATAATCCGCAAAATCGTAAAACGTCATCGAAAACATAGATAATAAAACTCAATACCCAAAGTAACACTTTTCAGTGACGGGATTCCATAAAATATGACGGTACACAAAGTAAGCCCATTTTATGTTGTTAAGACTAGTCATATAAACATAAGTACATGCAAGGGATGTCAGGCTCATTGGCTTTAAATGTACACCCATGGGATATCAACTTCAACCATAAAAGGCCCTTACGTTGAGTCCCTCATCCAATATCGTAATACTTAGCACGTAGGACTTATAGCCCAATCTGATGCCTAAACGTGCCTCAATGTGGAAAACTATCGTTCCATCATTGGACGTAATGATTACAAGCGCAAGGGATGTCAGGGTCAGTGGCTTTAAACATACACCCACGGGATATCAACTTCAACCATAAAAGGCCCTTACGTTGAGTCCCTCATCCAATATCGCAACCAAAGCTCGAAGTCGAGTTATCAAAACTGGACAAATGTCCTAAAACCCAATCATAATAAAATACTGAGCCACAGGCTCAAACAACCAAATGACTCATTGTCAAAGGAAATGAAATGCAATAAAACTCACTCGACCAACATTTATGAAAACACGTGCTCCAAAGTACTTGACCAACTCCAACACAACTTAGAACAAGGTAGATCATTTCCCCAAACAATATTATACCAAATACAAAGGTTTGAAGTTTCCAAAATGATTCACAAGGTCGGAAATGACCAAAACCCAAGGACTCATCCATTGTTGTTTTCAAACCTCTCATAACCCAAATTATGCCTATTTCCAACCAACACATAAATGCATTTTACCAAATAATCTTCATGCATGAAATGAAATAATAACACGCTATAATTTATGACTTATTTATCAAAATGCCCAAAAGTCCCAAATGTAGGTGTTTTACAAAGTTTAATAAGCTAGTCACTTCAAATAGCCAAAGGTTACCAAATAACTCAACAGTTGATAATTTCATGTAAAACACCTAAATGCTTTAAAATAGACATTTTGGCATGTACAACGTTTTCACAAATCAACTTGAACTCACCTTGCTAGATTCAGGCTAAATCTAGATTTTACCCCAACTTGAGCTCCTTTGAAGAACACTTGAATCCTCAAGCCAAAAACTTCTGAAAACCTAGATCCATACATTTCCAACCATAAATACCCATATTCAACCATAAAAGGTCATTCTCTAAACATTATACTTGAAGATCTCAATTTATACCAAAACCCTAATTTCCATAGTTGAAGAGAAGAGAAGATTACCTTTACTAAAGCTTGAACCCATCAAGCAAAACTCTTCTAGATCTCCAAAATAAACCTCAAACTTCAAGTCTTCAAGGTGGTGAAAAGAGTTGGATGAAACCCTAGAAACAATGGTGGAGAAAATGAAGATGAAAGGTTTATAGCTCTAGCTTCCCAAAACTTGCTAAGTGAAGAAGGATCATTGATTTTAGGAGAAAGACACCCCAAAATGAGTTAGGGTTTGATTTGGGGGTTTGGGGGTCGATTTGGGAGAGAAATGGGGGAAGGATTTGGGGTTGGGGTGAAAAATGGGGTTTAGGGCCGATTTTTCCCGCTTTTGTGCACACAGCGACTCCGTGCGGGTGACCGCGCCCCTCCAGCCGCGCAGAGAGCCGCGCGGAGCACTGCCGACCAAAATTCTCGCCCGAGCACCGTTTTGGTCATAACTTCTTCGTTTTAGCTCCGTTTTTGCTCCGGAAAAAACCGTTGGACTCGTAATTGAATCATTCATCTATCTAGACTATAAAATATAGGATTCAAGTACAAAATAATTTATCTTATTTTTCCCTAATATATCGGTTTCGGTATTAACTTGAAATGATACCTTTCAAAAATCGGGGTGTTACACTACTCACCAAAGTATTAGCCTCACCCTCATCCTTACCAACAGACTCAGATTTTTCAATATCACTTGGTATTGAGATTTGGCTTTGTCTTTTACCCTCACTAATGATCTCTCTAACACAAGTTGTTATGTTAATAACAGCTCCATTTATGTTCTGTAAGAAATCATTCATCAAAACTTTAATAGATTCGAGGTTTTCAGTTTGTTCTAAAAAGGGTTTAGGGGGAAAATTAGTTGTTAAAATCATTCCCTTGAAAACTCCCAGAAAAATCAACTTGTTCCTCCCAAGATTGGTCGAAAGTAATTGAATAAGTGTTACTCCAATCTTGGTAGAGAGATGTTGGTGATGTGAAAGTGCCATGATCTTGACCATTTAAAAACAAATTAGGATGGGTCTCCCATGATTGAGTGTATCCATTGAAGTGTGAGGTATCCCAATTATTATCTCCCATGAAATAACGAGATTCGGGGTTCGAATGACAACTGTACGATAAATGATTTCTGCCACAATAGTCACAAAAAACAGTTTCATACGGTTCAAACGAATGTCCCATTGAATCCAAATTCGCAGAAAGATAAACTCAAAATGTTGTTACTTACACACACATGGAAACGTATGACAAACAACAAAGATGGTAGAAAAATTAGCTTAACAAGACTCAATCTCTCAACAACCATAGATTTACGCCTATCCCCGACAACGACGCCAAAAACTTGATGGGTGTTTTTTACACACCTACAGACGTGTGCTAATTAAACCTCAAAGCAAGTATACAATGAGATCTAATGTCGTCTTTCAAGTAATAAAATGGTAAGAACCAAGTATCGTATTCCACAGTGATATGTATCTTAGGTTGCAAGATCTCGAGATGAAATACTAACTTCAGATGACGATGTTGAAGACATATTTTTGGTTGGTTGGTGAACACAGGTTTACTTGAACAAGATTAAAAGAGAAACAAGGGTGTAAGACTGATGGTGATATGTTAACCCAAATTCTAGTGGACTAATGTTGTAGGGATGTTACAGCATGCTTGTGACAAAATCTGATTTTATTATCTATTTCAAGACACGTTCCTCTCGGACTCTCACCATCCCATTATTCCAGTAGATACAAACAATCTAATCTCTGAGCAATGTTCAAGATAAGGGAACGATGGGAGTGGAGTTCTTAAAATATATGGCAAAGCAAATTCTCTTTGTTAAAAGTTACTCTTTCGAAATAACCCTCATACCTCCCAAGTTGGTGTAATCCAAATAGCTTATCTCTAAGTCTATTCCATTTTAACCTTTTGAAAAAGTGACAACTTATCAAGAATGGATCATTTCAAATAACACAAGTAACAACTCTCGTTGCAAGTAACTCTTTCGACATTACCTCTCATGTCATTCAAATTGATGTGCTATTCAATGGCCTATCTCTAGGTCCATGACACTTTAACACTATCAAAGTGATCAATTTGTCAAGGAGTTGTATTATCTTGATAAAAATTGAGTTGGAATAATAAAACTTTGTTAAAATCACAAAAGTCTACTTTCTTTATCTTAACACCATCACCATTTGCCTCACACCCAAGCTAATATGCTTAGCTACTCATTACAATAAATAAAATAAAACAACTACTAAGAACAACAAAAGTAGACAAAATGTAAATTGCTCTTAAAATGTAATTGACGTGAAATTATATGATTATATATATATAGGGTCCCCTTCATTTGCTAACCACGACATTGGTGCTAACCGTGCTAACCAATTTTCGACCAATCAAAAGCTTCCTAGAGATTATGTCATGCGATTAATGATTTTAAATATCAAAGGGCAATATTGGTATTTACCAATTCACGCCCCATCCAATCTCATTCCATATTTTGAGGAGTTTGTTATGGTAATTATCTATTCTTTAAATGTAATATTTTTAAATTAAAATTTGATGTCTATCAAGTTAATATGGAAGTTATCTTCTACCTAATTTTAAGCATCCAATAACTTTCAACCTGCATGAATATATGCTCATATGCACAACTCCTAATGATAACTTCTTACCATATTCCCATATGCACAATTACCAAACAATACACATATGCATATACAAAATTATAAAAGTAGTTATCTATGTGCAAAAATCCACAACAATGCATACATGCACTTTCAAAATTCAATAAAATATGCTTATACGCACAGATTCCAAACATAGTTCTATTTTCCATGCCTATATGCAGAAATCCATAACAATGCATACATGCACTTTCAATTTTCAATAAAACATGCTCATGTGCAGAGACCATCCACAAATACATAACAATGCATATATGCACCATAATAATTACTATTTGAATCCATAGGTTGCATTATTTAACATTCAAAATTCCAGAAGAATGGGACTCCAAACAAAAAAACCATAAGATTGTATAATTTATCGAAATAAAATCGTTTTGATGGGTTTTGAAATACTTCAATGTCTTCGACATTGACATCTTGTGCGATCACCTTTCGTTTGCTGGTGGCGGTATCTTCGACGGTACCGACGACCATGGCGGCCGAGTTGTGTTCTTCCGTTTGGACCGCCGACGGCGGTGGTGTTCTTCCGTTTGTTGGGTGATTTTCCAGCGGGCGAAGTGGGAGGTTTTGGGTGTGGTTGTGGTGGAGAGAATATGAAACTGTTGAGAAATTTGTGGGGTAATTTAAAATTGCCCTAATTTTTAGCTTATTTCTTTTGTGTTTATTTAATGAATGGATATGCAAATTTACAATTTTGACCCTATGCGGTTATGCACATTAATTTCATAACGTTTTTATTTTTTTTTATAAAATTAAAATTGTCATTAATTGTTAACCATTGATCTAAATAATCAACGATCTAGATGGGTTAGCATGGTTAGCACCAATAGTTTGGTTAGCAAATGAATGACCCTCTATATATATATATGACTTGAAATGTAACTGGCAAGAAAATAAAATGAAAGTAAAGACAAGGAATTTAACTACTGAACATTAAAGACAAGAAAGTAAAGGAAATGCTAGAGATGCAAGACGAAAATAAAAAAATACAAGAATGTAAACTGCAGGTGGATGTTGTTCCAATGTTGTAAGCATTCATGTGCTGGGATGAAGATTTGAAGATGTTATGAAGAACATGAAGAACAAGATGAAGATCATAAGAAGATTAATATGAACTACTGGAAATCAAACAGAAAATAGGATTGATTTAAGATCAGATCCTAAGTAGATGATGATGGTATTCCTAATTAATGAAGAACATAAGAACATGTCGGTCCAACAATACTACTTAACAAGTTCTAAGAAACAACAACACATTAACAATTACCAACCTGTATTGAATATATCAAACGATTACAAGGTTGATCGATTAAGCTTTTGTTGTGTTCTCTATGTTTTCTCTCAAGATACACCTTGATGTGTGTGTTTGTGTGTGTTTTTAAGTGATCTGATTTTTTTTTAGAGTAGAGAGACACAATACAACTACTAAGTGTGTTGAACACACTAACTAGATAATATCTAGATATTATTTCTAACAAACTAGAAACTAACTTAGAAACAAACTAAGTTACCTTTTACAATATTTATAACTTAGATAATTAATCTAAGTAAACTAATATAATAAACAAACAATTACATTAAATTACATTGACATTTATTACACACGACATAGACTTTATTATCGAGAGTCGACGTTCCGGCTTTAGCTTCAGATTGCGATCTTTATATTGGATGATCTTGAATCCAATGAGACTGTGGTCTAACAGAATAATATGAAGAACTTGAAGAACATTAACTACTAGAAATTAAGGGAAAAGTAGCATTGATTTAAGATCAGATCCTAAGTTAACTAATAATAATTAGATGAAGTAGAGAGAGAGATGTAGAAGATGTCTCCTTAAATACAACCAAGCCCTCCTTTTGTAGACAAAGGGAGTGGCAAACTTGTAATTAAGGGAAATCTTAATGTACTTAGCCTAGTCTAGTGCCAACTAAGGCTACAAAAGCTAATTTAAAAACAAATAAACTATTATAAATCAGATTAAATTAATGTTCAAATGTTCCAAAAGATCCATTCAATGCCAAAAAGTCGGATTAACCTCCATCTTCTATATTTCTTCACTTCAAGACCATCAGTTCCATGTTGTATCAATGTTGCAACATGCCCTGTTTCCAAAAAGGTTTCCAAAAGATGACCAAGTTAGCCTACTTTCTTTATAGAACAAGTAAATCACAACATTTCAGCTCCAAAACCAAATAAATGGAAAATAAGGAAGAAAAATACTCAAAGTTGGGATTTAGAAGTGAAAAATCCTATCTAAAAGCTAAAAGAGAATGGCTTAAGTACTCAAAAATGAGTACTTATCAATTATATATCGGTCTTTTTTGGTTTATTCACTCTAGGCATCTGGTGCATTCTGAATCACTGAAATTTTGGATTATTGTGTAATGTGTAATGTATGTTGTTTTCTTTTTTAATTTAACCAAAGTAGTAAAAAATAATCAAAAATCAAACCAAATAAGTTATCCTTATTTGGTTAACCAAGCTATTTTGCTTCGATCGGGTTATTCAGTTTTGGAACTTTTTTTGACATCCTTATGTCTGACCCATCCATCTAAGTTTCTAGATTTGCACACTGCTACCAAATCATCACAACCAAATTTATTGATAGCCAATTAAGTTTACATACAAGATTATGTGGTTTATAGTAGTATTTGATTTTGTATATCAATTATAATTGACATGTTTTTTATATTGAAAAAAAATGATACCGTACCAATGACATTCCTATCTTTATTTTGTTAAGAAATGAAGTTAATTGCAAAAATGACAACCAATTTATTTCAGTTTCTCATTTGATCACCCCATTTTGAAAATAACCACAAAAATATTTGGATTATGTAAATAGTTCCATTCATAATAATACAAACCGAATTGGTTGTGATTCATTATATCTAATTAAGACAAAATTTACAATCAAACTTTGTTCATAATACCTTTAGTTGAACTTTTTGTAGAACTCATTCATTTTTTTTAATAAAAATTAAATTCAATGACTAAGGGGTTGTTTACTAATTGCTTATTATGGTAAGTGTTTATCGGGTTATTTACCTTATCGAAGGAACATGACAATGACCAAAAATCTTACCTAATAAGAGTGATGATAAAGATGAATAGTCTTTTTTTTCTTCTGGGAAAGGTGTCCTAGGTTATGCCTGGACTAATCCCTTGGCAACTTATGACTGTAAGACATCAACCTTGATTAAATTTCAGTGGCCACAATTGTTGTGTACATCTGGATTCGAACCCTGGGCAGATGGGATATTCCACCACATCCCCCAGAGTTTTAACCAGTATGCCACAACCCTTGTGGTTAGGATGAATAGTCTTACTGGTAGCGGAAAACCATATAGGTCCACAATGTGGCCACAGTGGCAATACAAGTATACATCGACACTATGATCGCTATGTAACACCCGGAATTTTGGGTACGTTTTAAATTATCTTATTCACTCACGTATGTAGATAGACGTGTATTAGTTTATTAATCTTGCATTGTGAGAAACCATATAGAAGTGGTAAGATGGTTGGATCCCAAACCCGTGCATCAAAATCTTTCGAGAAGAAAAACTCCATGAAAAGAGGTTTGGTACCACGCCGGTGACTATGCCCGCGATTGTGACACATGTCACTCTTGTGGGGAATAACTGCGTGGAGTGTACCGTGGGGTGGTGAGGTACGACGACAATTCCCGTGATTGTGACATCCAGTCACTCTCGCAGGGCAAAGTCGCCGAGGGTGTATCGAGGAGGGGGGGTAAAGTCGGGCGACAATGCCAAGCGATTATGACATTGTCATATTCGCAAGGCACAATCGCAGTCGGCCCCCAGGCCATTTAATGCCCACCAATCCGACTTTTGACTCATTTTCTCAATCTAGAACTTGTTGGGTGCGATTTTCCTTGGAGAAAAGGTAGGTTGATATTCTCTCTTCATTCATTAATAAGTGAATCCATTCAGTGATAATCATGTGGTTGGTGTAGGGATTTTTGGCATTCATTGAGAGATTCTAGTGATCAAAGCTCCAAGTACTTCTCCCATTTCTTTCCTAAGTCCATCCACTACCTAGGGTTTATTTATATAACCTAACAAGGTGAGTTCATCCATTTTTCTAAACTCTATACATATCAAACCTTTGTATTTTGAACTTCTAAAATATCTCCTTTATTTAAATTCTCGTTTTGATGAACTTTTAACCTAAAACTTGTTTTTGGAGAATTTTAGGGTTTTGTTTGGATGAAAGTACTTGCAATGATGAAATATTTGGTGTATATGGGTTGTTTATGTTATCTAAGATTTTGGAGTTTCATCCTACTTATTTTGTGGGTTTGACAATTCTAGGTCACAAAACTAGGGTTTTGAAATAATTGATGATTTTGATACGAGCCTTGTAAATATTGATCTTCCATGTTGAAAAAATACTTAAAAGTGGTATTTTGGGAATCTATGGAGTTTATGGCTAAATGATTAATTTGATGTTAAAGTATTTATGATGATGCAAACTTACCATTGGTATGGAATAAAGCTAGTTGGTCTATTATAATGGAAATGATGATTTATACAATTAGAGCTTGTTGGTTTGTTTGGTGTTAGTCTAATGGATCCATAGGCACTAGAGTTTTTGTATACAAATGATGGACGATAGTTTCCCTCGTTTTAGTACGGATTAGGCATCGGGTCTCATGGTAAGTAAGATGTGGACCCGTATGGTCGGTCATTGTCCCATGAGCGGTAAGGTGTAATTCGAATGTGCTAGTTGTTTCTCGGATTTGGGTATCTCGATGTAAAAACCTAGAGGAGTTGAAATTGGGAATCCACAAGCAATAGACTTAGAGGAGTTGAGCTTGAGGTCCATTAATGCATCTTGTGACTTACTTTGTATTATGTCGTGAGTTTTGACAAACGGGTCTCCCCCGTCAACGCTTGAAGGATGGTACAAATGTTGGTTCCACAAGTAATTATGATGGTTCTCTCAATTCATAATAAAGAGCTCATTTTACTATTATTCATATCACTGTTTGTTCTCAATAGGCGTTAGCTTAACACTTCTTCTTAAAATGACATGTATAATATGTAATCTTAGCGGCGGGGCTTCTCGGGTGTGAGTGGACGACCAAGTGGTCAGGAATAGCAATTTTTGGTGATGTATAGATTCGACGTATTTTGGTGTGAAGAACGATTCTTTTGGATTGGAGATAGCGACATTTGTCCTTAATCTAATCTATAGTTTAGATTAGTAAATTGTCGATTTTATCTTTCATATTCTTTTAGAATGTAAACGCCTTACTATTTCCCCGCTTAAGGGTGATTCATTTAATATCAGGGTATCATTTTCCGTATTTATTCAGGTTTAAATTAACCCCTATTTTTAGGGTTGTTAGCTCCATCTACCAAGATTGAAAGTGTTGAAAAATAGGCTAAGTGTAGAAACTTCTATAGTCTGCCAAGTCACCACAGAAGATGCATAGCTCAGAGGCCACTCCGCAGAAGATGCAAAGCTCAGATGATTCTCAGATCACAGAGCCTCTGTGAGGGCTAACCTCTGGAGATCAGTGTTGGAGTGGCAAGACTGTTCCAGACAAGACCACGTGCAAAACACGTGAGGCCTGCTGTACGAAGATCCTCAAGATCAAAGTAATGGGCGTCCCACGATGCTTACTTTACAGGTGGCATTCCTTATGTGGAATGTCAGTTTTTGTCTTGTACTAAGGGGTGCATCCTTCCTGTATATTAAGGGAGCACCACCTTAGAGCTTTTGTAACAGTGAAAAATACGAGAACACACAAAAATAGCAGTCTGTATAATCCTTGAGCATATTTGCACATACCAGTGCGTGTTCTTGGTGTTCTTCAGTAATCAATGAAACAGTTCTTTGAGTAACCTTCTTATAATACTTTACTTCCTGTTCATTAATTACGTGTGTGTTTACTACATTGTATGTTCAATCTTTTCTACACATCTTAAACGCTTCTGCACTCTATTTAATCAATCTGTGTGTAGTATAAGGTTAAAACAAGTTAAATAACATCATAACTGGGATCAACAATTAGTATCAGAGCAGACTTTGATTTTCAATATCAAATGATCCTGTTCTCTACTTGTTTCCAGTATTCAAGGTAGTAGTTTGAATATGTTCTTAGTCCCAAACTCCATTCTCAATCACACTCTGTTTTCAGAAGCTATATCAACCTGTTTGATATACAAACAGGTACAGGTGTGTTCTTCACTCAAAGACAGATTCAAAGCTAGTTGGTTGGTCATCTGTTCTTACTGTTCATATTCTCATCTTCACTAAGACCGTTACTGTCATACTTTCCCTAGTTCATATCATACTTTGTTTTTTTTCTCTCTAAAACTATCATGGCAAACGTTGTTAACTATTTCAATGTTGGCTCTCAATCAAAGCCTCCTACTCTCATTAGAGATGAGTATCCTCAATGGAAAATCATACACTTCCTTGAAGGTGTGGATCCAGGTCTGGTTGAATTTCTTCACAATCCTCCTTTCATCCCAATGACAACTGTTCCTCGTGTTCCTGCCACTGCCAATACTCCTGAAATCCCTGAATATCAACACCCCAAACCTGTCCTAGAATGGGGTGAAGAAGAAAAGGCACAACATGAGCTTGTAAAGAAAACCAAAAGACTAATCATAATGGCTATCCCAAACGATATCTTTCAATCTCTTGACTCATGTGAAACTTCAAAGGACCTATGGTTAGAGCTAGAGAAACAACTTGAGGGTGGTGCCAAAACCCTCAAGAACAACAGGGCCTTATGCATAAATGAGTATTTTGCATTCAAAGCTCTGCCGGGTGAATCCATTCAAAGCACTTACAATAGATACAATTCTTTGATAAACAAGTGTAAAAGGTATGACATCCACATAACCTCTGAAGAAAACAATGTCAGATTTCTACAGAGCCTGAATGATGAATAACTTCATCTAACCATGTCCATGCAAGCCACATTGGATCTTGATGTTTGGTCCATATCTGATCTCTTTGGAACACTGATTAGCCAAGAGAACAGAATTTCCAAACTGAAAACCCCTGTCGGAGGTCCTCTATCTCTTGTAGGAAGTGCCTCAGAAGGCAAAGACAAGGGAAAGAAGGAAAAGGTAGCTGAGGAGGCACAGAGGAAGAAGAAGAAGAAGGTACTTGTAGCAGAGAGTGAAAGTGAAAAAGATTATGAGGAGGAGATTGACATGAATGCTCTGGCCAAAACACTTGCACTTATGACTCGACAATTCAATCGTGGTCTCAAGAAGAAGTCGGAGTACAGAGGGAGAGAAGAAAGAGATGACATGAGCAGAGGATATGGTGAGGCAAGAAGATATGAAAGAGAAAAGTCTGAGGAGCCAAGGCAAGAAGAGAGGAGTGGACAGAGGTCAGACGGCAAAGATGGTGACAAATTCCTAAAAGCAAACTGAAGGCTGCTTCAAATGCGGGAAACCAGGCCACTTTGCAGCAGAGTGTAGGTCTTTGGCCAACAAAGGGAAACCCACAAGAGACGCTGCTTTCTATAAAAAGAAAGCAGAGTACTACACTCAGAGATCCCTAATGGTAGAACAAGAGAACCTTGTAACTGATGAATCCTCTGATGAAGAAGACAACACACTCTTCTATGGAATGGCAGAAGTCCACTCTTCTGACAACGAGAGTGAGGTATCCACTTCTAATTCTTGTAACTCGGACTTTGAAAACAAGCTTCTTGAAATACAAAATGATCTTCTAACTTATAAAAATACATGCTCGGATCTTGAGAAAAAGCTTGCCTTATTTGAAAGAGAAACTAGGCTTCTCACAGAGGAGAAGGACAAGCTTTACCTTGAAAACAAATCTCTTACCTCTGAGCATATCTCAACAAAAAAGGGTTTCAAGGAGAAAATCTCAAATCTTGACAAAACTTTGAAAGAAAAGGTCAAAGAGCTAAAGAAATGTGAGAGTGATCGTTTAAATGCCATTTCCTTGAAAAACTTTTTTCAAAAAGAAAGAGAAGCTCTTCATTGAGATCTGTACGACAGAGATCTTAAAATCAAAAAGTATCAGGATGCTCAAAAGGTCACTGAAAAGGTCAACACCCAAATTGACAGAAGAGGTATAGGTTTCGATGATGTCGATCCCTACACTGGAAATAAAAGAAACAAATCCTTAGAAAACATCTTCTGCCCTGGAAAGTTTCTGAAACCAAGTCTTCCAAACCTTTTATCCACATTTAAGAGGCGCAGAACCTCTAAAGGACCACATCTGAGGAAACCTCTGCAGATGGCAAATGTATGGTATGAAAACAATGATTTACCATCTGCACTTTCATCAAAAAGAAAATCTATTTCAAAGAAATATCTGTCTCAAAAACAGATAGGAATCTTCAGATTTGGTCATCCAGAAACACAAACTCAAATGGCTTTTGTATGCATGATGACTCCTGAAAAGGAACTGTCCTCTGAAGCCCCATAGTTTGTTCCGGCCTCTGTGGAAGAAAAACTTTTTAAAAGATTTCTGGAAAATGACTTGAGAAAGACCTATGAAAACCATTTTCTTAATCATCCTGATATTATCTCTGAAGTAAAAGAAATCTTTGAACAAGATCTTCAAATATGTCTAAGTGTTCCTAAAATAACACCATGCTTTACAAAAGAAATAAATACTTCAAAGGACACCAATGGACAAAGTAAGACACATACAGAAGGTCGGGATCTAATTCACAGAGACTTTCTCGATTCAGACTCTGAGTCAGAATCTGAGTCCTCTGTCGAAGATGAGACAGGGTATGTGAAACTTGAGATAGTCCCCTGTGGTCCAGAGAAGAACAGACTTACCTCTGGCATTCTTAACAGAACAGTTCTTCCCAAGAGGAAAACCACAGGTATACCTATCTGTCCTGATTTCCTGGACATGTGCCTGCAAGCAAAGACTTCTCTTGAGCTTAAAAAATCTGAAAAGGACAAGATCTCTCATGTTTCAAAAACTCCAAAACCTTTAAAACCTTTTCAAGAAAAACTCACTTGGCAACAGAAGGATAAATGGCCTAAAATTGATAAACTTAATGCTTCTGCTGCAGTGAAAGCAAGGAAAGAAGATCAAAGGAGAGTACAATCTAAGAGCCACTCAAGAGGAGTTTCTGAAAAAACTCAAGCTAGATTAGACAAAGCTTTCTGTAAAAAGCAACCCAAATCTAAAATGGGTTGTAGTAAAGTTTTCTCTGTACCCTCCTTTGACAATTTTAATGAAACTTTCAAAAAGCTTGCCTCCAATGTTCATTATTGTAAATGTTTTGATCTTATGCATGCTTTAAATCAACATTTCTCGAGGCCCTCCTGTCTCATATCTCACCCCAAATCCAAGAATGCAAAATTCAAGGGTGAGATGAGACAATCTGGTACCTCTGCAAATGAGGATAAATCCAAAACCAAGGATGCTAAGGCATCTTCAAATCCTCCTAACAAAAATGGACCCATTTGGAAATGGGTACCTAAAACTCTCTAATCTGTTCACAGAAGAAACAGCATGTGCCCATTTGGTACCTAGACTCTGGGTGCTCAAGACACATGACTGGCGACAGAGGGTTGCTTTCCTCCTACAAAGAAAAACTTGGTGGAGGATCTGTAACTTTTGGAGATAACAAAAAGGGACAAATAAAAGGCTATGGAGTCATTGCCAAAGGAGATATCGATGTCCTCAAGCACAATCTTCTGAGTGTAAGCCAACTCTGTGACAATGGACTCGATGTGATGTTCAAAAGACAGTACTGCTCTCTGTTGAAGGAAGATACAACCACAGAGATTCTGTGAGCCAAAAGACGGGGTGATATATACCCTATGGACTTTAAATCAACTAACAGAGAAGAAAAGCTCTGCTTAGTCTCAAGTAAGAATGAAGAAGCTTGGCTCTGGCACAACAGGTTCTGTCATCTAAACTTTCACACACTTGACAAACTTGTGAAACTAGACCTGGTAAGTGGTCTACCAAGTATTAGATTCGACAAGGATCATCTATGCCCAGCTTGTGAGATGGGCAAACTCAAAAGGGCTGCCCACAAAACTAAGTCTGACATATCTTGCACCAGACCTCTGCAGATGCTTCATGTTGACCTCTGTGGTCCTATATCTGTGCAAAGTCTTGGTGGCAAGAAGTACATCCTTGTACTCATAGATGAATTCTCTAGATATACTTGGGTTGAATTCGTTCGAAAGAAATTAGATGTTCCTGAAGTATTAATCAATCTTATCAAGAGAATACAAGTTCTTTATGATTGCAGGGTACAGAGAATCCGAAGTGATAATGGCACAGAGTTTAGGAACTCAACTATTGAAGCCTATCTTTCGACAGAAGGCATATCACAGAACTTCTCTGCCGCAAGGACTCCACAACAAAACGGTGTTGTTGAACGAAAGAACAGAACACTAGTGGAAGCCGCAAGAACTATGCTCACTGCTTCAAGAATCTCTATTTCTTTCTGGGCAGAAGCCATTTCAACCGCATGCTTCACCCAAAATCGTTCTCTAATAGTGAAGAGGCATGCAAAAACACCATACCACTTACTGCACCAGAGGAAGCCAAACATCAAGTACTTCCATGTCTTCGGCTGCAGATGCTTTGTGCTGAACGACAGAGAACAAATAGGGAAATTCAGTCCCAAAGCCGATGAAGCCAAATTTGTTGGCTTTTCATCCAACTCCAAGGCATACAGATTCTATGTACTCAAATCCAAGCATATACTTGAAAGTATTAATGTTTCATTTGATGACTCTTTTCAGGTGACTTCTGAGCAAATCAGCTCAGGACTCAAACTTCAAGATGAAGACTCTGGTGGATCATCAAGAACAAATGATCTTCATCATCTGTTTGAAGAGATGTTCAATGATGATGGACCCTCTTAAGGTGACCGCAGAGCCTCTGAAGCCGAACCCTCTGAGGACCAAACAGGTACTTCTCTAACTGGTCCTAGCAATGCTTCACCCTCTTCCAGTAATGCTGCAGGTGCAACCATCGAGGGGAGCACTCAGAGGACAATGCGAATCAAGGCACCAAGCTCAGTCAAAATCATGGTCATCCTCAAAATCTCTCCGAAGGGTCAACACCAGATCAAGGATCCGCAGAGGTCTCTATCTCAATTCATGATGAACAACCAAGTCCTGTGGCAAGTACGAATGATCAATTCCTCTCAACAGAGAATGATCTAAATCAAGATGAACATGCTCCTAAGCTAACCACAGAAGTTTCAAATGATCACCTGCCTCGAATGATCAAATGGACCAGAAGTCACCCACAGAGCCAAGTAATAGGTGACCCATCTGACAAGGTTTAAACTCGATCAAGTACTGTAATATTTTGTTACTATACAAATTTTGTAAGTATCATCGAACCCAAAAAGATATCTGAAGCCCTTGAAGACCCAAACTGGGTAGAAGCTACGCAAGAGGAGCTTCTGCAGTTTGAGAGGAACGAAGTATGGACCCTAGTGCCTCTGCCAAAAGGCAAAACGGCTATAGGAACCAAATGGGTCTTCAGAAATAAAAAGGATGAAGACGGTGTGGTGGTGAGAAACAAAGCAAGACTGGTGGCCAAGGGATACTGTCAAGAAGAAGGAATTGACTATGAAGAAACCTTTGCTCCTGTGGCGCGACTCGAAGCAATAAGAATCTTTCTTGCCTTCGCAGCCTACAGAGGTTTCAAAGTATATCAAATGGATGTCAAGTCAGCCTTTCTGAATGGGCTGATTCAAGAAGAAGTTTATGTCCAACAACCACCAGGGTTTGAGAACTCTAAGTACCCAAATCACGTCTATTTTTTGGACAAGGCTCTGTATGGACTGAAACAAGCCCCTAGAGCGTGGTACGACAGACTTTCAAACTTCCTCCTTGCAAACGGTTTCGAAAGAGGTACAACTGATACGACTTTATTTTATAAGAAGAGAAAAGGTGAGATTCTACTTGTACAAATTTATGTCGATGACATTATTTTTGGGTCTACAAATGATTTATATTGCAAAAAGTTCGAGTCATTGATGAAAAGTGAGTTTGAGATGAGCATGATGGGAGAACTTATATTCTTCTTAGGATTGCAAGTCAAACAAACCACAGAGGGTATTTTCATAAACCAATCAAAATATGTCTCTGACATACTTGAAAAATACAAGCTCTCTAACTCTTCACCAATGAAAACTCCTATGGTCACTGGATCCAAGCTCCATGCAGATCCAGAGGGTAAATCTGTGGAGTGCGAACTCTACAGAGGAATGATAGGATATCTGTTGTACTTAACTGCGAGTAGACCTGATATAATGTTTGCCACATGTCTCTGTGCAAGATTTCAAGCTAACCCCAAAGAATCTCATCTTTATGCTGTCAAGAGGATCCTCAGATACCTAAAAGGGACCAAGAATCTTGGCCTCTGGTATCCGGAGAACTCTAGCTTTGATCTCATGGCTTATACAGATTCAGACTATAGAGGATGCAAGCTCGACAGAAAAGTACCTCTGGGAGTTGCCAATTCCTTGGAGGGAAACTTGTAAGTTGGACTTCCAAGAAGCAGAATTGTGTCTCAACCTCTACGGAAGAAGTAGAATATGTTGCTGCTGCCAGTTATTGTTCCCAAGTTCTGTGTATGAAGACCCAACTTAGAGACTATGGATTTGATATCGAAAAAATCCCCATCCTCTGTGACTCCAAAATTGCCATTGCGATCTCCGCCGATCCCATGAAGCACTCTAAGACCAAGCATATCGATATCAGGTATCACTTTCTGAAACATCATGTGGAGCATGGAACAATAGAGATGTACTTTGTGCCCACAGACTACCAGTTTGCCGACCTTTTCACGAAGGTATTGGATGAGAAAAGATTCACTTTTCTAGTTGGCAAGATTGGTATGCTCAACATGAGTTGACCACAGAGCCTCTGTACCCTTGCACAGAACCTCTGAAACATATTCCCTGTTTGTAAATAGTCTCTTCTGCTTTCTTTATTATGTATTCTTTTCTGCGAATCTATGTCTTGTGCAAATCTTATAATTATATGATCCAAGCATAGTTGAAGGGGGAGCAAGACAGGCCCGATATCAAGGGGGAGCAAGACAGTCTGCGCAACACAGACTACAGAGTGAGGTTAGTCCTTCTGACCAAGGGTCAAAACTTTTTCTCGAGCACTTTGTACTCAGAAAAATCCCACTTTGTACCCACCTTTCTGTCAAAACTTTGAAATGATCAAATCTTTGAAAATCTTTCCTAAAAAGGAAATTTTTGGTCTCAGAACCTCTGAGGTCGACCGCAGAGCCTCTGCGATCTGTCACTGAGGATGTTCGACCAAATGCACTTTAAAAAGAACTCGATCATTTCATCGCACTTTCCTCCCTCTTAAAATACTCTGTTAATCACAACCTTGCCTATGACCTCAGAAGCCTCTTACTTCTGTCATTCCCATCACTTGAAATTCAGGTCATTTGCTGCGGGTTATATCTTGAAAGTCACTGTCATGTGACAATAGCAAATGTCGCGCGCGTGAGAATAGGGTGGCGCACGTCCTAGATCATGCACCGCCATCATCTGACGTGGCAATATTGTATTGGTTCGTAACCTGTACCGTCGTTTTAAAGAAACGGCTTCTTATCCGTTACCACTCATGACGGATTTCAAATATTTATCTTTTACCGCTAATTCTTTCTACCCACCCTCTCTATATAAATAAACCCCTCTTCTTCTTCGTTTTCTTTTTACCTGCTATCTTCTTTTTCTCAAGAACTTTTCTGCAAAGGTTCGATTGTTTTTCTACTTTCATGGCATCTCATTCTGCTTCTTCCAAGAACTCCAAGGGATCTTCTGCATCAAACCACTCGATGCATTCTGAAGCTAAAAAGACCGATTCCCACTCTGTTGAACAAGAACATGTTCTCACCAGCAGAATTCTCTCCTTCACACAGCATGATTACCATTCCAGACAATTGAATCTCAAGCCCAACAATCACTATGCTGTTTTGGACCCCGAGGAAGCTGCTCCTTTGCTTCAAATACTGAAGAATCACATTCTCACACCTGCCCTAACCCTAAAAAGGACTGATATCCCTGAAACTTACATTCAACAATTATGGTTGAGTGCTAAGCATGAGAAACTGGATCACTATGGATACTGCATCATGGGTTATGCCACTCATCCCTCCACCACTCAGATTCTAGACCTTGGCATAAACCGCAGAAAAGTTGCATAAGTATTCCAACTTCCCACCAAGACCCAACTGAACCTAAAAATATACTCTGAAGAGCCCTCTGACGATGAGATTCTGGAGTTCCTTAAGTTCATAGGATACGTTGTGCCAATTTCCAAGAGGACTGACTTCAGACGTCAGAACCTCCCCCCTCTGTGGAACGTTCTCTTCTCAATTCTGAATCGCTGCTTAACGTGCAAAGTAGGAAGTCCTGACCAATCTAGCCATACCATACTCGCAATAATGTATGGTATGTACTATGATTTGCCTCTGGACTATGCAACCCTTATCTTCAGAGAGATCCGAAACGCAGTCATAGCCAAACAAGTAGACCAAGCTCGAGGGACAGAACCCAAGAACCTCGTATTCAACAGGTTCTTTGCAGTTCTGCTAGGAGACGCTCTGATAGGTGAAAGGAAGCTACCTGCAGATGGCAAATTGATCAAAGTTTACGACATGAAGTCGCACAAGCCAACTGTCTTAAAGAGTGGGTACCCTGGAGCAAGACCTCTGCCAGCCCGCATTCTAGCATACCTGGGAAGTGAAGAAGCGGCAGAGATTTACATTCGTAGGCACAGGACTCCTGCACCGAGTCCTGCAACCCCCCCATGTATAGGATTCCAAGTAGGAGAGATAGCAGTCTACCTTAGGACAGAGGAAGGTGAGGAAGCGAGAGTAGTAGCAGAGGAAATCCCAGTAAGGACAGAGGATGTAACTCCTGGAGGTGAGGTGAGAGAAAAGAAGCATAAAAAGAAAAGAACTCCCAAGGAGAGAGTCGCAGAAGAAGAGGCTCCAAAATCCCCAACAGAAGTTGCCAAGCCGAAGAAGAAGGCTAAGAAATTGACCAAGGCAGCAACCTCTGAACTTGTCCCTTCCCTTGACGTGAATAAACCTGCAGAGTCCGAACAACCTCTGCAGAGGAGAAGGAGAAAGGAGGTCATTGAAAGCTCAGAAGAAAAATCACCCAACCCTCTTCATGTCGCAATGGACATAGCAATGGAAATTCAACAGCAGCACTCTGTGGGATTGGGTGAAACCGCGAACATTGAGGTACAAGATGTCACGGGGCTTTCAAGCTCTGAAGATGAGGGTGAAAAATATTTGGAGGAGATAGGAGGAAAAGATTCCATTGGCACACAACCAAACCCAACTACCAGTGCAACCCACATCTCTACCCCTGCAGTTCTAGTGCAGAGGGGTATTGAAACAGGACCGCACAATCCGAACCAAACCCCAGCCGACCAGACAGAGGATATTCCTTCATCCTCTGTACCACCATTCGGGGAAACCAAACCCACCTCACCCTCTCAAAAGGGTGAGAGTGTTGCTCTGCATGTCCATTCGCCCCAGGACACATCTCTTCCACACACAGAGGTATCCGTTACCTCTGTCACACACAAGAGTGACACCCAAACCACTTCAGAGTTGGTGGTGGTGAAAGAACACGATGATTATGTGGCTCTAGAACAACCACAGGATCCATTCAACATAGATCTTAAGGGAGTCTCTGAACCCTCCCCCAAAGAACATGTTGACAGAACTTCCATAGATGCTTCCTCTGTGGAACATCGAGGATTGGAAGGAAATCCCTCAGAGCTCAACATCCCCACAGGCTATACGGGTGCCAGACTCATTGGCTAAATCTGGAACATGTGTTGTTCCAGAGGTTACCGCTGACACTTTTGTCACAAAGGGCGAGTTTAAAGCCTTTGCTGACATGGTGCTCACAAAACTTAACGAGTTGCAAATATCTATCTCCAGAGAGTCCCAAGCCAACTCTCAAACTCTTGCAGAGGCCCTGAAAGCCAATACTGAAGCTCTGCATGCCCTCCAAACAACCTGCGCGACCAGAGCTGACCTTCAAGCTTGTGGTAAAACCATCCTTGCACACTCCAATCAAATTCAGATTCTCGGGGATCTTTGCACAGAAGAGTTCCCAAAGTATGCTACACAAGGAGTTCAGTCCGGAGTGACAGAAATGACCAAGCTCCGAGAATAAATAAAGGACATAACTCGCAGTGTTATGGTCCCGGCATCAACCTCTGCACCTGCCCTCTCTGCCTTTGCAACGAAAGCAGACCTCGAAATAATGGGAAATCAGTTTCTGGGTAGCCTCAACCTCCTTCGATCTGACTTCACTGAACAAGGCAAGAAAGTGGCAGCCGATTTGAAGAAAATTGTAGCCACGTTTCGTTTCAAGTCTGATTTGGAGATCAACGAGTTGTCATTGGCTGCAGGGGACGTTGTACAGAAGATTACCAAACATGTTGATGAACACCTCTGCAAGAGGAAGAAGAGAAAGGCCCCTGCCACTTGCCAAGGGGAGGCCTCACAGAAGAGGGCTCACCATGATGATCAGGACCCATATGCCTCTGGCCCTGGCCATCATGAGGGGGAGAAAGCGTCAAGAACAAAAACTTATGTTGTTGTCATCTCTGCCACTCCTCTTCAAGCCCTACCTCTTCAAAGAACATCTTCAGAGGCACACAAAACACAGAACCTCATGCCCTGTGCCTCTGAGGACCCAATACCGACTTCTCCAATTGTTCAAGGAACAACCTCTGCAGTGTCACTAAAGGGAAAGGTAAGTGTAGGCTCTGAACAGATCGCAGAAGGACTCACAAAGTTTGTAGAACCTTCAAGTCCTGAACTTATGCCCACTGCACCCACACCCGCTGTACAGTTTCAAAACCTTGATCCAGTTAACGTTGCAGATACTTCAGAGACCTCTCCATGGAACAAAGATTAAAACATCTCTAAAAATGACAAGAAAAAGCCCTCAGAACAGCCCTCATAGTAGACACATCAAGAGGACAGAGTGAAAGAGATTGTTATATCGATGGACGCCATGAGAATTCCTATCCCAAGGCCTCCACCAAAAGAATTCAAGTTCCAAGAGAACATTCACACCTATCTTTACAGCGCAGAGCCCGAGTCTGTCTTCTTAGCACCGAACTTGCATCCCCTTATCAAAGAGGACATCAGAAGACGTTTTGAGCAAACTGCACAAGAAAGGAATGAAGTGTTCTCCATAGAAGATATAAAGAATGTAATGAGGATCTCTCTGCACTCCTTCGCCAACAAGTCAATCATGTATGATAAGTACTTAGTTGAGAGAAAAGATGGGAAGCAGTACACGTTCACAGATGCAGACCTAAAGAACCTCTGCGCCTACGACCTTCCTCAACTACATGCCTTCATAGAGCAAAGACTTGAAAAGCGAAAGGAGTACATGATAGCAAATGGCAGGATCAAGGAGGTGATGCGCGAACATGTAAAATATCACAGCAAAATGGATTTCGAGGTTGCTCTACAACTCGGAGTCGAGAAACTATCGATCACCAAGCCGCATGACCAATTCCCTGAAATCGAAAACGTTCCTTCCAACTCCTTAATCACAGAGCCTGAGTTCAGGTTCATCTACAAAAACGATGATGGGCTTAAGAAGATGTACAGGCCAAATCAAAGTCACAAGTACTCGAACAACACTCTGCTGAAGATAAAGAACACAATTCTGAGGAAGAAGGGCACAGAGACTGTACAAGTGGGACCTGCAGAGACAATGATCGGACAGATTGATGTTTAACTGAAGTACAGGGAACTCATTCTATCGATGAAGAGAACTCTAGATGAAAGCTTTACCAACCCGATAAATGACTTTCCCCAATGACTTCTGTAATCTTTTGTTGTTCATTCATGTATTTTGATGCTTAATGTAATTGCCTTTTGGCATTTCTCCTTTATGAATGAATATCGTTTTTCAGAGGTTGAGTTCCTTTCACCTCTTTTTATCTCTAGCTTAGCCAACACCTCAAAAGTCAAAATTTTATTTTTCATCACTTAGGGGGAGATTGTTAGCTCCATCTACCAAGATTGAAAGTGTTGAAAAATAGGCTAAGTGTAGAAATTTCTGTAGTCTGCCAAGTCACCACAGAAGATGCATAGCTCAGAGGCCACTCCGCAGAAGATGCAAAGCTCAGATGATTCTCAGATCATAGAGCCTCTATGATCACTCACAGAGCCTCTGTGAGGGCTAACCTCTGGAGATCAGTGTTGGAGTGGCAAGACTGTTCCAGACAAGACCACGTGCAAAACATGTGAGGCCTGTTGTACGAAGATCCTCAAGATCAAAGTAATGGGCGTCCCACGATGTTTACTTTACAGGTGGCATTCCTTATGTGGAATGTCAGTTTTTGTCTTGTACTAAGGGGTGCATCCTTCCTGTATATTAAGGGAGCACCACCTTAGAGCTTTTGTAACAGTGAAAAATACGAGAACACACAAAAATAGCAGTCTGTATAATCCTTGAGCATATTTGCACATACCAGTGCGTGTTCTTGGTGTTCTTCAGTAATCAATGAAACAGTTCTTTGAGTAACCTTCTTATAATACTTTACTTCCTGTTCATTAATTATGTGTGTGTTTACTACTTTGTATGTTCAATCTTTTCTACACATCTTAAACGCTTCCGCACTCTATTTAATCAATTTGTGTGTAGTATAAGGTTAAAACAAGTTAAAGAACATCATAACTGGGATCAACAAGGGTGTTACACGCTACAAGTAATAAAGTGTTAAATATATCGAGATCGTATCTACAGGGATTGGATTTCAAAGTTTCGAGTCCTAAGTCGAGAATACAACAATTTCAATGAGAGAAGAAGAAAATATTTTTGAGCGAGTTTTGGGTTTTTAACAACGAAAACTAAACAAGTAAATAAAAATAGGTATGGTGTAAGTTTTCCTTGAGATGTACGTAGTAACAAAATGGAAAGGCACTTTGCGGCATAAAGTGACTATAAAAAGTCTGATCTCTCGAAAGTGGATTTTTATAGACCAGTTCTACAAAGTGCCCATAAAGTGTCCATTGTTACTAACTATTAATATTGTCGATTTAACTAAGTTGATAAAAATCAAGTTCTACCAGTATGAAGATTTATACCCAAATCTCTTTGTGATATAAATCTCGACTGATGTTTGAACCTTAGTAGTAGATCATACAAAACCTGTATCTCTACGTGGTTATCAAGGTTTCTCTCAAATCTTTGTGCATCACTTAAGCCGTATTTCGAATCCGTCCCTTTTCGGGGTCAAGATCTAATATTAACATTTCAAAGTGATCACCTTATCCGCGTTGAGTTTAAGTCCCGACTTAAGTGACCAACTTAGCTAGCAATAATGACAACACCCAAGTGTCACCTACTAGTCTCAAGTTCGACACACACCCTCACCCAAAGAGATGCTTAGTTCATAATAATAAAATTAAAAGACATAATGTAAGAAAAAAAAATTGTTAACTACTTGCATTAAAATAAAGAGAGAAATAAACTACAAACTTAGACGAATAGTAAATGCAAGAAATTTAAAGACTATAAATTAAACTACAACTAAAATAATAAAATGACAACTAAAATGCAAAGGAAACTATGAATTTCTACATTGTGGAGCTCCCCTTGAATGCTTCCCCAAGTGTTGTATTTATACTTAGAATTCCTTGAAAAAAAAGGGTAATGATTGTCCTAGAAAATCTTGTAGACCTCAACATCTTGATTCCAACAATTTACAGCTTGCAAAAACCGGTTAATAGCTTTACCCAATGGTCCCTCGGGTGCCTACAGTGGGCAAACTGTACCCACTGCTGAATAATGACGTTTTTAACCAAAAAATGATGTGTTTAACCATAAAAACATTCTCAACAACTCCAAATGAAAATAAAATAATAAAAAAAAGAAACACAAACAAATAAAAAAGAAACACAACTAAAATGACAGAAAAACTCATACAAATAATATGTAAATAACGTCCAAAATAAGAGTTATTAAATACACGATAAGCGCCCATCGAGTAAATTGTTACATATAATACCTTTTGATGGACTCCAATCTCACACAATAAAGTAAGTTAAAGTGGTGACTTTTACTAAAAGGTTGCACTATGTAAAAGGTTGCAAGGGTTGCAACCTTTTATTAGGGGTGCAAAATATCCAACCCCTATATATATATAGGGGTAGGTTATTATGCAACCTTTTACATAGTACAACCCATGCAACCCCTCTATCCACCACTCATTTTATTTTCACATTTTTTAATATATATAGGGGTAGGTTATTATGCAACCTTTTACATAGTACAACCTATGCAACCCCTCTATCCACCACTCATTTTATTTTCACATTTTTTAATTAAAAAAGTGAAAATAAAATGAGTGGTGGATAGAGGGGTTGCATGGGGTTGCACCATGTAAAGGGTTGCATTTGCACCATGTAATACAGTTTTTTACAAACCTTTCAAAGCCAAAATTTTATCCCCCATGTTACACTTCCTAATTCAATTAAATGTTAAGTTTATCACCCTTACAATTAGTTATTTAATTTATTTTATATCCCTTGTTTTCTTATTTTCTATTTTATACCCTTATCATGTTAACATAAATAATCGTATACGAACAAGCCAAATATTGAATATTTTTTTATTTAACCGTACTATTAAATATCATGAATATCTACAAATAAGATTGTTTTATATCCTTACACTTTATTTTATTTTCACCTTTTGCATATTAAAAATACGTAAACCAACTAAAATATATTAAAACACGTTTTATCAAATTCATTTTATTTTGAAAAAGTTACATTGTAACACACATAACAAATTGTTGAAATAGTTCACATAAATCACCAACTAGCGAATTCCATATAACGAAGTGATATTTGTTATCCTTGATTTGATTATACTATAAGCATGAATTTATTGGAATTTACGTCTATCTTCAACTGCCCCTTTTGTCCTTTATTTAACTTTTTAAATAAATTTAGAAGATAAAAATAAATTTTTACACTCGTCGCATTGTGTGGGCATATAACTATATATATAAATTTGTAAAACTTGATAAATTGTTTTATATAATATTTTTAATAAAATTGTTTCATATATTTGTGTTTTTTATGTGAAAATGAAAAATTTTCATCAGATTGAGAAAATGTATGAAACAATTTCATTATAATGAGAAAATACATGAAACAATTTTATTTTTACATAAAAAACACAAATATATGAAACAATTTCATCAACAAAATAATTATATAACACAATTCATCAAATTAAACAATTTCATGAATCAATTTCATTAACTTAACCAATAAAATTGATGGTTTACACGGTTTGCAAAATTAGAGTGGTTTCCATTTGATCTCTCCCATATATATATATATATATATATATATATATATATATATATATATATATATAAACTTAAGTTCGCGTGAGACCAAACAGTTTCCGTGAGACCGGTGAGACCAAGCTTTAAAGTATGAAACTTCACACCAAAAAACTGTGAATGTAAAAAAAATCGAACTTTTAATAGGGAAAACACCGTAAATGTTACGTTCACGGTGTTTTTCGCTGTGAATGTTCGTTTTTTTTACCTTCACAGCGTCTTCACTGTGAAGGTTCGGATATACCTTCACAGTCTTTTATCTGTGAAGGTTTGATTTTTTTTTAACTTGGTTTAGGTTTTTTTATCTTCATAGTGTGATTACATTATGAAGGTTCGAATGTTTTTTACCTTCATAGTGTTTCGGTGTGAAGTTTCATGTTTTAAGGTTTGGTCTCACGCGGTCTCACGGAAACAGCTTGGTCTCACGTGAACCTGACCCTATATATATATAGACTTAAGTTCGCGTGAGACCAAACAGTTTCCGTGAGACCGGTGAGACCAAACATTAAAGTATGAAACTTCACACCAAAAAACTGTGAAGGTAAAAAAAATCGAACTTTTCATAGGGAAAACACCGTAAATGTTACGTTCACGGTGTTTTTCGCTGTGAATGTTCGTTTTTTTTTACCTTCACAGCGTCTTCACTGTGAAGGTTCGGATATACCTTCACAGTCTTTTATCTGTGAAGGTTTGATTTTTTTTTAACTTGGTTTAGGTTTTTACCTTCATAGTGTGATTACATTATGAAGGTTCGAATGTTTTTATATTCACAGTGTTTCGGTGTAAAGTTTCATGTTTTAAGGCTTGGTCTCACGCAGTCTCACGGAAACAACTTGGTCTCACGTGAACCTGGCCCTATATATATATATATACACATACATACATATGTATATAGAGGGTCATTCTTTTGTTAACCCAAATTTTAGTGTTAATTTTGTTAACCATTTTAGACCAATAGGATTGCAGAGAAGTTTTTGGCTTGTTAATCATAACAGATTTATAGTAAGGGTAGATATGTAATTTGGAAATTTAAAATTTTCTTATATTTTATTTTTTTTCTTCAAAAAACGTGGAGAGATATATGGAGAGTGAGATTTTTTAGAGATTTTTTAAACCATTTTTATTATCTGATTGATTTTATTTGATTTTTTCATTATATCAATCGTCTTCATCCTATAAAATAGGAACAATTTTCTCTGTAAATTCTCTCCTTTTTTTATCATGTCCGACAATCCAAACGAACGAGGTTTAGCCATGTATCAGTCTTCCGGTGAGTATCATAATGCAAGTTCGTATCCAGTTGAAGATCGGAACTTGTGTATGGATATAACACAGACCGTTGATGATTTTCATACCCAGACCGGTGCCGATGTGCAGTCCCATGGGATTGATGATGTTTATAATCGGGCATTATGCGATAACGACAACCGAAGTTTGAACGATGTCTGTGTGAACGGTACGCTTTTGTTTTATTAGTTCCATTCATTTATGTATTTTGTGTATTCAGTTTTTTAATGATCTTTCCTGAACGGTATGTTGGGTATTTTGTGTAATTAAGGACGGTTTTTACATTTTTATTATCAAATCCGAGGCATGTTCATATATCAATCGACTTTATGGATAATGTATATTGATCCAACAAGAACCCAACAGCCTGATATCAAGGTGTAACTGTGTAAGGATAATCCCATTCATGTTCATATATGAGCAAGCTACATTTTGCATGATGTCAAGGTGTAACTGTGTCATTCATCACGATATAGTTAATTTTTAAATCCCATGCATGTTCATACATGAACAAGCTACTTTAGGCAATATGTCGAGGTGTAACAGTGGCATTCATATGAATATCCTAGGTTTGTATTAGTCATATCCATATTCATATATGAACAAGATATAGTATGCATAAAGTCGATGTATGGCAATGTCATTTATTATTGACCTAGTTTATTTATAATTTTCTAGTCACATACATGTTCACAAATGAACAACTTAGACTGGTACAATGGACGTATGACATTGACATTCCTAAATGTTCTAGAGTAATTTAGTTTTTCAAATTTCATGAATGTTCATACATGAACAATGTACAGTATGTTAATATGTATTAGTAAGATTATTAGTCAATTGTTTTTCAAGTTTATTGTTATTTTTTAGACGATGAAGCTATGGATGAAGTCATTGAGGCTGATGATGGAACAAAGTTTTGGATTCCTAACGTGCCTGATCATATGAAACCAAAGTTGAATGATGTGTTTTCATCCTACAATGAAGCTGAGGCGATGTATAGGAAATATGCAGATATTGCAGGTTTTGATGTTCGATTGAATGCTAAAAAGACAAATAAGGATGACAGGTGACTATCCCTTTTCCAGTTTTTCTTGCTTTCCGCAAGCATATCGTACACGTACTTGCACCAGTTGATCTGTGAGATCATGTGTACACCTCGTATGCGCATCAAAAACCCTATGTTATAGTATCTGGTTCTACTGCATTCAGCCAGCTTGCTAATTACAATCACCAAGAAGTTAAGTCTAAACTTGATTCTTGTGTCCTGCGTTCTTCTAATCTCCTCCAGCACGTCTTTCAGTCGAACTCGATCTTTATTGAACTGCTTTAACCAAAAAGCAGTAATGTTTTCCTCACCTTTTGATGGCTCTATTGACATCAAGTCTATTCCGCCAACTGGAATACCCAGCACGGTGTGAATTGATTCAATTGTGATTGGTATTCTCACATTTCTTATCTTTAGCTCCATAAGTGTCGGTTCAAAGTTGTCCACCGCGTAGAAACCCAACTTTGATGGGACTCCATCAATTGTGAGATCAAGCAAAGACTTCATGCCCATGTCTTTAACAACTTCTTTCTGTTTAGGGTTCAATGTGTGAACGGTGTCAAACAAGGGTTTCGGTGATGTTCTTGTTCGCAAACCAAATGGCTGTTGTAAAGCCCTTGTTCCCTTAGTTTTCTTATCCTTGGTTCTCTTCTTTTTTTATGTAACCCTCCCCTTTCCCACATCATCTCTATTTTGCAATGTTGGTTGGTCAGCAAAATCGCTATCTGAGCTTACATCTGATATAACATGAATGTAGTTAGTATTTGTACGTTTTAGTATACATGGTTTAGTCATTTAATTTATGGAAAATACCTCTCATGATCTCATCTACCCCATGTTGATCTGTGTCCTGTTGTGTGTTTGATTTTGGATTATGGACTTCAACTGTGTGGCAATATACCATCGGCTCCTTACCTGTGTGTATTGCAAAGTTAGATTTGTTGATTTTTTTTTCCAAAAAAATTGAATTACAAGTAAGGGCCTTAATTCAAACCCTTTTTCGATTTCTCATCCACAATTGACTGTCTCGTCCTGTGTGATGATATTGGTGATGCTATACCTTTATAAAATATATAATATGTGTTAACGAGTATTAGATGGTAAAAGTATTCAAGCTATTCAACATACATTTAGATATTTACCTTCTCCTGATTTATCTCTGGTCACTTTTAAGTCCTTTTTACCTATTGGTTGTTCAACCACAAGTTTTTTACCTATTGATACACGTACCATTGAGGAAGTTTGGTTTGCGTTATATAAGTTGAAGTAATAGATAAATTTCTAATAAAATATACTTACCTTTTGTAGTTGTCGAACATTGATCTTTTTTCCTTTTCCTAGATGATTTAGCTGTATCAAGTGTCACAAGAGGAAAAATGTTAAAAATGTATTAACAGAACTATAATAGTTTCGTACATTTACACATATGCAGAACACACAGAGTGTGTTTATGCACATAAGTCACATTGTTTAACATATATGAACATAAAACCATAAATCCACCCTTGAAGAAGTATCTCTTATATTAACATATATGAACCCAAAACCATAAGCCCAACCTTCTAGATTTATATTATATATGAACTAAAAAACATAAACCACACTTGTACAATTTTATCATATATGAACAGAAAACAATTATCTCACCCTTGAAAACTATTTTAACATATATGAACAAAAAACTATAATCTCACCCTTTAGAAATTTCACATATATGAACCAAAAACCAAAAACCCACCCTTGAAAACTATAATCACAACCTTTTATAAATTTCACATATGTGAACCTAAAACCAAAAACCCATCCTTCTAATATTTTCACATATATGAACCCAAAAACATTAACCCACACTTCTAGAATGGTTACATATATGAACAAAAAACCATTTATCATCAACTTCGACAATTTGCACATATATGAACAAAAAACTATTAACCAACACTTGAACATTTTTCTCATTTATGATCATCAGAAAGCATAAACCCACACATATATGAATAAGAACCATAAACCAACCCTTCTAAAATCTTCACATATATGAACAAAAAACCGTACGTGTGTTCATATCTGCCCAAATAAATAAAATCTTCCAAGGAAAAGGGAAGTAAAAAAAAGTTGAAAATCCAAATTGGATATGAACATGAATTAAACAGAAAACCATAATCCAACACTAGAACATGATTACATATATGAACCCAAAACCATAAACCCAATCTTGTATGATTTTAACATATATGAACAAAAATCATAAACCCACAATTGAAAAAGATTCACATATATGAACAGAAACCATAAACTCAATATTCTTAGACTGTCACATATATGAACATAAAACGATAAACCCCCAATTAATAATTTTTAACATATATGAACCCAAAACCATAAAACCACTCTTGTAAGGTTTTCACATATATGAACAAAAAGTATAAACCCACACTTTGAAAAATTACACATATATGTACCCAAAACCATAAACCCACTCTTGTATGATTGTCACATATATGAACAAAAAACCATAAACCCACAATTGAAAAAGATTCACATATATGAACAGAAACCATAAACCCAATATTCTTATACTGTCACATATATGAACATCAAACGATAAACCCACAATTAATAATTTTTATCATATATGAACCCAAAACCATAAAATCAATCTTGTAAGGTTTTCACATATATGAACAAAAATCATAAACCCACACTTTGAAAAATTACACATATATGTACCAAAACCGTAAACCCACTCCTCTCACTTAGTTGAACAATGATGTAACAAATACTCTTTAACGCAATAAGCTCATAAAAACCCCAAATATTGTTAACATTACCTTTTATGGCAACAACTTTCTTGGCAATCTCTTCGAGTTTTCGTTGTTCCTCTGCTTCCACATCTACCGCAGTATCCATTGTAGTTTTGTAATTGGAAAACGAGGTTCTCAAAGCAATCCTCTCACTTTTTTTTCGAACTGAACAAAGAATCAACAAGGAATTTGTGAAAGTTGTGTTCTTCAAATCGATATTTAAACCCTAGATTTTGAGAACTTTTACCTCTAATTAAATTGTGTGCGCCTTCAATTTCCGCCATATTTTTGATCGATTACGTTAATCAAGTAGATGAAATCGCTAGCCCTATCTCGATTTGAAGATTTTGTTGATCGTGTAGCCGAGATTTGAGGAAGCGGGATGTTCGATTTCTATAGAAATCCCGTGAAATGGGGTTTAGTTTCTTATCTACCATGTTTAAACAATATGCAAAATGACACATATACCCCTGTTCATATATGAATCTAGTTAAATAATCTATTTTATCATTTAATTAATAAAAAAGGTAATTAATTTTAATCTACGCCCTTGATTAAAAAAATGGAAGGCTCAGATTGGTTAACAAAGTTAACACTAAGGCATTGTTTGGCAAAAATAAGCTAGCTTATTTTTTGGGTACATGTTTGGATGACCATAAGCTAGCTTATTGATAAGCTACTTTGAGTAGCTTATCAGGAGCTTTTTGCAAATATTCCAATTATGCCCCTCATTAATATTCATTATTATATATTAACTTTTAATTATAAATAAATAATTAATGTCCTTTTTGGTAATTTAAATGATTATAAGCTAGTTTATCAGCTACCAGCTAGCTTATCAGTCATCAGCTAGCTTATCAGCTAGTTTGCCAAACATAGCCTAAATGTTTGGTTAACAAAAGAAGGGGACCCTATGTATATATATATATATACAAAGTGTTTCTTGTATAATGTTACAATTATCACCCTTACACTTACTTATTTAATTTATTTTATATCCCTTGTTTTTTTATTTTTCATTTTACACCATTATTATATTAACACAAATAATCGTATTTGAACAAAAATGCAATGAAAAAATACGTTTCTTTTTTTACAAATTATACCATTATAATCGTCTCGTCAATACCTTCAAAACGAGCCCAATATTGAATATTTTTTAATTTAACCGTACTATTAAATATCATGAATATCTACGAATTAATTTGTTTTTTATCCATACGTTTTATTTTTTTCCACCGTTAGCACATTAAACATACATAATCGTAAAATACGTTTCATTCTTATTATAAATTATATCATTATAATTTTTTTCGTTAATAATTGTAATATAAATTAATTATTGAATATTTTTATGAGTTTAGGGTTTCATAAATTTTGATTTTTAGGTTGGTTAATTGTTGATGACATATCTATAAGGAAATATCATTAATTATTCGTTCTTTACTTATATTCTACTGCATCGCACGGATATATGTCTAGTATATATATAAATTAAACCTTAAAAGATAAGAAAGAAACTTGTAAAAACGAGACACATGGCCATTGTAAAAGAACATTCAAAAGGGTTCATCAAGAGTCAAACGATATTATGAAGAAGAGAAATCGAATATTTGGATACAATAAAACCACCACCACCACCACCACCACAACATAAAGATCCATATGATTGCTTCATCTTTATACTAAACCACCTTTTTCTTCAAAATTACCACACTAATTTTTACTTGCTTACCACCATTTTCATTTTTCCAAATCCAATAATTCATCATCAAAAACCCAAATCACCTCTCTCCTATCTCTGATTCTTCCACTGTTCAATCATTCTCTCCAATGTGTTCTTGTGTCTACTCATTTCTTCTTCAAACTCCCTAACTTTTTATGCTGTTTGTCACAATTTCCCACATGGATTGAGTGATCCACTTATCAAGAACACCTGTTCTTCAAAAACCCAGGTAAAGTTTCAGTTTTTAATGATCTGTGAATCTTTTTTCCTATCCAAATTAGGTTAATTTTGACTTCTTCTTTTTTTTGCCTCTTGTTTGCTTTGATTTCTAAGTTATCATTTGTTAAAAATGAAATTGGAGTACAGTCGCTGTTCATTGACCTAAACAGCGTAAAACCCACTTAATCTTTATGAGTAATTTGGTCTCTTTGCCAAATATGTGATCACTTTTTTTTTGTGTGTCAAATGTCAAAAGCAACCATTTAATCATTTGTTTTGATGTTTTGTTTGTGATTAGAGGTATTTTGATATGGTATCTTTTAAAACTCATTAAAATTTGGGATTTTGATCAGGTCAAGAAAGATTCCGATCGTAATTCAATCAGATGGATACTCCGGTGGCCGGAAACCACCATCAGAGCTTAAGCAGAACAAGAACAATGGAGAAAAGAGATGATACAACTTTGCATATTGCAGTGAGGGCAGGAGATGTGGATGCAGCTATGGAGATTTTAAGTGGGAAAGATGAACAAGAATTGAAGGAATTGTTGTCGAAAACGAATCAATCGGGGGAAACCGCTCTTTATGTTGCAGCTGAATACAGTTGTGTCGATTTGGTGAAAGAGATGATCAAGTATTACGACTCCGAGGCTGCCGGTACCAAGGCGAAGAACGGGTTCGATGCATTTCATATCGCTGCCAAACAAGGAGATCTTGGTATGGATTCGAATTCGAGCTCTTATTTCTTGTTTTCATTGATCCTTGAGGTCAAATTGGCTAAATTTGAGCTATAGGGTTGGGTTTTCCTGTTTTCGTGACACTCTGAGACCAGGAAATAACACTGAAACTTCACAACAAAACACTATAAAGGTACAAAAAGGCAGATTACCTTCATGGTGTTTTGCTTTGAAGGTTCAGTGTTCACGGGTCTCATGAAAACATGCTGGTCTCACATGATCTCAACCCAAGTCTTGAGGTATACGCGGATATGATAAATTTTTGAGATATAAAATCAATAACTAGTTTGAAAATATGTGAAGTCCGGTTAGAATATATCCAAATGAGACTCTAAGACGCCCCTCCAACAGAGGCTAGACGTGCTCGGACTGACCCGGTAGAGCCAAACATTGGCTATGATACCATGTAGAATACGTGAAACCCCGTTAGATTACTTTCCAAAAATAGCCTTTAGGAGAGAAGGGGGTTTCAACGTATATTTGGTTCCAAAAATAGCCTTTAGGAGAGAAGGGGGTTTCAACGTATATTTGGGAGAAGGCGAAAGATTGTGTGAGAAGTTGAGTTAACGGTGAGAAGCGTGAGAAGTGGATCTAAACCGTTGATATCTTTTAATCATCTCAAGCCATCCCATGAATTGCGGCTTAGAAAGAAATTGATCTGGTGCATCTCATCCTAATGTGCGTTCATTTCTTCTTTAACGGTAGATAACCACTTCTCACGCTTCTCACCGTTAACTCAACTTCTCAGCGGAACCCAACCCTTTGGGAGAAATGGTTCAACTCTAACAAAGTTATTTATAATGAATGCTTCAATAGGGTTGGGTTACGTGAGAAGTTGAGTTAACTTGAGTAGTGTGATAAGTGGTTATCAACCGTTGGATGCAAATTAGGATGAGATGCATCGAGATAAGATGCACTGGATCAATTCCCTTGTGAAGCGTGATTTATGGGTGGGTTTGAGATTATAAGTGATCAAGGGTAAAGATCCACTTCTCACGTTAACTCAGCTTCTCACACGATCTTTCGCCTGCTTCAATATGTATCAAGATCGACATCAAATCTTGAGTCCCATTTGAATTCCAAACAAAAGGGTTCAAGTTGTATGCAGTTCTTGATTCAATTGTTTCTTTTCAGAGGTGTTGAAGGTTCTTATGGAAGCAATATCGGAACTTTCGATGACATTCGATCAAGCAAACACCACGGCATTGCACACGGCTTCTGAACAAGGCCATATCGAGGTGGTCAAGTTTCTTTTGGAGAAAAATTGTACAATGGCCACTATCGCTAGAAGCAACCTTAAAACCTCTTTACATTCTAGTGCACGGAAGGGTCACTTGGAGGTGGTGAAAGCGCTTTTGGAAAAAGTCCCGGAAATTGCCACTAGAGCCGACAAGAAGGGGCAGACGGCTCTTCATATGGCGGCTAAGGGACTGAGCGTTGACATCATTAACGAACTTATTGCAGCTGATAACGGATTGATAAATATGGTCGATAAAAAGGAGAACACCGCGCTGCATATGGCTACACGAAAGGGTCGAAAAGAGGTATTCAAGAAAGTTGACTTTTGAGGTCAAATTACTGTTATCTAGATTCGGATTTTATTTGGTATTTTTACAAATTTGGATATTTCTATGAATTTCACTGAAGTTGTCTTAATTTTCTGAAAAAGTGAACGAATTTATACGAATTTGATTTTCAAAGATGGTCTTTTTGACCTTTGAATTCTTAAGAATTCATGAATATTGATTGATTTCATGTTTCTTGATATGCAGATTGTTCTGGCACTGCTAAGTCACAAGGAAATAATCAACAAAGAAGCCGTTAACAAATCTGGAGAAACGGCCCTCGATACTGCCGAGAAGTTTGGACGACCGGAAATCGCAACGATCTTACGAGAACACGGGGTCGTGAATGCAAAATCCCTCAAGAAACCGCCGCCATTGACCTCCACGGCTCGAGAACTCAAACAAACTGTAAGTGACATCAAACACGAAGTTCACGATCAGCTCGAGCACACACTTAAAACTCATAAAAGGGTTAAAGGGATCGGGAAACGTATAAACAAGATGCATCACGAAAGCCTCAATAACGCAATCAATTCCACCACCGTCGTGGCGGTTTTGATAGCCACGGTCACGTTTGCCGCCATATATCAGTTACCCGGCCAGTACGCCGATGACCCGAAATCAAAACCGCCCACTACTAGTTTAGGGGAAGCGAACATAGCTCCGAACCCCGAGTTCATTGTTTTCTTGATCTTCGACTCTCTTGCCCTCTTCATATCGCTGGCGGTGGTGGTGGTTCAGACGTCGATCGTGGTGGTGGAGAGGCGGGCAAAGAAGCAGGTGATGGCGGTTATTAACAAGCTAATGTGGTTAGCCAGTGTTTTTGTTTCCATAGCGTTTCTTGCACTTTCGTTTATCGTTGTCGGAAACGAGAAGTGGTTGGCGGTCGGGGTGACGGTTATAGGATCGGTGACGTTGGCGTCAACCCTCGGAACGATGTGTTATTGGGTTATTATGCATCGAATAGAGGCCAATAATTTGAGGAGTATTCGTCGGTCAGCGAGGAGTAGTAAGTCGCTCTCGGGGTCCGTTTCCGTACACTCGAGTTCGGAGAACGACGACTTCAAGAATCTTTATGCTATTTGATTCCGAATTTCGGATAACGGAATTTGTTCCACTATTTCTGGAATGAGTGATTAACTTCCTGAATCATCGTATTTGACTTTTCCTCGCAAACAAACTATTATTCTTGCACAAATGCGAAAAAGAACACTGCATTTTGCAAGAATCAACGATTTTGGACAAAATCGTTGTTTTTTGCAAACAAATGTTTTTTTTCGCTCATATTTTACACGAATGACGGTTAGTTTGGAACGAGAGTCAAGTTCAATGGTTTTAGAAACCGATCACTCTTTCAGGCTATCTTTTTGCAACTTGTTTCGATACTTATATCAAACCAGCTATCTGTTCATATGTATATATATATATTTGCAGGTGATATGTAATATAGCAAAGAGTTGCCTTATATATCTTTTAGTTAGATGTGTTTTTATCTGTTAGTTGTTTTGTTTTTAACTGTCGCTTTGACGGGTTTTGACATGCCTCGATCTTTCATCAACTTGAGAAGAATGACGACTTTAATAATGTTTTATTGATAGTTTATATTCAACATAGAATTAGGAATCGTATGCCGGATGACTAAAAATGTAGTAAAATATTATAAGCCAAAGATAGTATACCTTAACATGAAACATGTGTGAACTTATAAATCAACTTTTAGGTGTTGTTTTATATATGAAATATTTGTGTAAAAATACAATATTTATATAGTGTGTTTTATATGTGAAAACTGTTTTTTTTCACACAAAATGGTGCCGAATGTTTTATATATTAAACTGTATAGAACTATAGATGACGCGTTTCCACACGTATTATATGTGAATTAAACTAAAAAAGTTTTAAAATATTAAATTAAAGAAGTTGCAATTATTTTGGCGAAAGAATCTTGTAGACTTGTATGCACGTGCAATGTCTCTAATGGGTTGTGGTCTAAAAGGAAAAGTGTAGTTCAAAGTGAAAAAAAAAAAAAAAGTGTGTTTGCAAAAGGTAGGATTAACGGGTTGGGTTGGGTTGGTTCGGTTCGGATAAAGTAATTAATATTTGAGTAAATTATATATTTGGTTCTTGGGGTTTGGTGGTTTTAACACTCTGGTCCCTAAAATGAAATATCTATGGCTTGCATCATCGTGGTTTACATTTTATAATGTGTTTAGTCCCTAAATGTAACTCCGTTTGATTTCTAGCTGTTAAAGCCATCATGTGCACTGCACATGATGGGTATATTGGTCATTCTATTTTAGGGAACCAAATATGTTATTTAAAAAAAACCCATTTTTTATTTTCAATTAAAACCACATGACCAAGAACGTAATTTACTTTATTCTTTTGTCAATAATTGGTCCCATTTTTTTTCACTCTTACCAATTAAATGGTGCCACTTATTTTATATATTTATTTAGTTTTCTTTAACCTCACCATCACCCCCACCAAGAACATTTCTTTTTAAAGAAAAAACCAAATTCCTTTCATGAACTATATCCCTTTTGAAGGAAAAAATCATATCTGAGTTTTTGGGGTTTTGGCATTTGTGATGGTCGAAGGAGATAAGAGGGACGAAGGTCGATGGGAATCAATATACATGAAGAAAAACCCAAATTCGTCTCAAAATCTTAAATCAGATTCAAACCCAAAACCTTTAACATCTATTCAAAAACTTAAAATGATTAACCAATCTTCATATTTATGTACATAAGAAGTATAAATTACATAAAAAAACACAAACAAATCCTCAGAATGTGTTCTTGCTTTGATTTTCTTCTTACAAAAAAAAATACAACTTGAATCACAAACCCATATCTCCGTCACTCTCTTGCAGCGAAATCCATTGTTGAAGCGATCCCTTTGATTGATTCTTCATCAAACCCCCAATCGATTTCGAGGTTTTCTAGGGTTTTCAAGCTCCAATCTTTCCACTTTTTGTTTCATAATCATTATCACTCAAAACCCTAGAACGAGAAGCCCTAATTTTCTGTTCACGTTGCAAAATCATAGATTTCTCACCGTTTTTACTGAATCTAACATTCTTTACTGAAATCAAATGGTTTTCGGTGGAGATTTCATCGATGAACTCAATGAATCAGATCAATTCACGATCGAAAGATTTGTGTAAATGATACAGATACCAACTCCACAATCGGGAGATTTACTCTATCATCATCGAGAATGGTGTAGACGATACAGATACCAATCCAACTCCACGATCGAGAGATTTGTTTTAGGGTTTCGGAGGTTGAGATGATGGATTCGGAAGTGCCGATGAGGAATAATCCGCCACCGCCAATGGTGTAGGTAAACAATCCCGCCATGTTGTCGATCTTCGTGAAATTGATGAAGAAAAATGGAGAAATCGATCTCAGATTGGGGAGTTCGAAAAGAGGTTGCAGATAAACAGGGGGGAGATGCTGACGGTGGGTGGTGGAGTAGATGCCAGAGAAAAAGTCGGAGAAGAACTCGTCGGAGGTGGCGGTGATCTTTCCCAGGAAGAGGAGTTCACGATTATATACACATGCATACATATATATCGTATATGTAGCATAAATTACATAGTTGGTCCCTGTGGTTTAAATAAAAAAAAAATAGAGTAAATTACATTCTTGGTCCCTGTGATTTTAAATAGATGGAAGAGTAAATTACAGATTTGGTCCCTAACGTTTGGTGTTTGTTTCGGAATTGGTCCCTAAACTTCAAAAATTGCAAATAAACCCTCCACGTATGCATTTTGTGTTGGATTTGGTCCCTAAAGGCAACGACCGTCTATTTCCTGCCGTTAACGCCCCCCACGTGAGATGCACACGAGGGTAAATTTGTCTTTTTAACATTTTTATTTATTTTACCATTTTTTTAAACCCAAGGACCAAAATTGTAACCTTAAACTCATGAGCCTTTAACCCCGAGAACCCAGATTGTTGAAACCCAGGCTCCGGCGAAACCCGTCTCCGACGAAACCAGGCGAACTCCTTCTGAATCGAGATAAGAGAGAGAGAGAAAGAGATAGAGATCTAGAGAAGAGAACGAGAAGAGAGAGATCTGACAGAGAAATAGAGATCAAGAGAGATCGAGTTCGTTTTCTCCGGCAAGCCTCCGGCGACTTCGTTTACTTCGACGAGTTCGTCTTCTCCGGCAAGCCTCCGACGAAGTGGTCGTAATACCCTGGATTTTCATTATATGTATCGTTGTAAATCTTGTGTTTAACTCTTGTCATTATCACCGTTATTAGTTTATCGTTCGCATGCGTGGTTTTTGGTGAAAATGTGAACTTCCAGTGAGTTTCGCGACTTACTCGCGACTTGGAGTCGTGGCATAAGTCGCGATGTCCACTGTTGATTATGGGTTTACGAGCTTCGCGACTTGCATGAGAGGGGTATTCGTGGCATTAGTCGCGAAAGCCTCTATTGGTTTTAGGGTTTTATGGCACGGGCGAGTTATGTCGCGAGTTGAGGTCGCGGCATAACCCGCGAAAGACCCTGGCCGACTTAAGGGTTTTAGTTTCCCAAAGATCTCATTCTGTAACACCCTAGAAATTTCGGAAATCAAATTTTCGAAAAAGAATTCAGCAAAAGACTAACTTGCGGAATAAGGTGTAACAATTACAAAATACACATTTATCCAACGGGGTACAGAGTAGACATAAATGTGGTAGATGGATGAAATATAAAACGACAACCTAGTAATCTATAATAATAACTAGATTAGGGACGGGTGTCGCTATACTTCCAAAAATGTATCTTCAAAAGAATCTCTCACGACCCCAAGGTCGCTCCCTCAGTCCCGACGAGCCCCACTGCTAAGATAACCTGCCAACAAGACAACCAAGAGCAAGTGTTAGGCTAAAGACTAGTGAGAACAAGCCAAATAAAAGAGAGTACTAAACCCAAATGGTGTCACGCGGTGAGTAAAGCCATGAGCTAAGTCAAGAAATCAAACAAACCATTAGTGATTAAACATTGGTATAAGTAATACCCAAATTCACATAACGAGCTCAACCCCTCTAGATTTGTCGCTCAAAACATTCAAGTCAACCCCTCTGGATCTATCCTTGAGAGTTCCCAAAACAGGGCGAACCCAAGCACATAATGGGATTACACCTTACTGCACCATGAGACGCTGCCCGACCGTATAGGCCCACAACCTACTTATCATGGCAACCCGATGCCTATCCCGTGCTAAAACGTGAACCAAATGCCCAAAACAGGGGACATAGGGACACCGTGCCTATGGATCCATTGCACTAAGACTCAAAGCCAAAGCATGTCATTTCAGAGCATACTCATATTAAATCAGATATACAGGCAATTCATATGAACAACGGTTCAATTCTATAAATCTTGATTCTTGAAAATATGGGATTTTTAGAAGGTATTTCCCAACGACAATCAGTCACTTTGAAACCAGGTTTTCCACATTTAAATAATACATTTATCACATAGCATTCGTAATACAGATAGATTTAGCTTAAAGGACTCACCTCAGATGTCTTCCTGCTTAAAGATTGCTTCTTACGATCGCTACCTATGACAACACCGTTAAATCGGTAAGCCCAAAGATACAGACAACACGTTGACTTATAACTCTAAAATACGAGCACAACAAACTGCCAAACACAGTTACGGTGGAGTACAAAAACCGGTCGAACACAACCCCGGTCGAAGGACAACACCGGTCGAACAGGCAACACCGGTCAAACAGGCAACACCGGTCGAGGGACCATCCGGTCGAACGACCATCCGGTCGAAGGACCATCCGGTCGAACGACACACCGGTCGAACGACCATCGTCTTGTTCATCAAGAACAGATCGATGCAGAACCCAGATCCAAAATGAGAAATACTCAGATCTCGAAATGGAACGGTTTAAAACCTTCACAACGAGATTCTACACGGCTAAAAGCATTCAGATCAAAGCATTAAGCTAGATTCGTACCTTGATTTGGAAAACAACCGAACGACCTCTTCCCCTGCTTCCTCCTCTCTTTCTCTCTATATTCACAAAAGATCTGATCTGTGATATTTTCAAAATATCTGAAATCTGATTTATATTTATATAACCCAAGTTACATTTTACCCCCTTGAACTTTGGGTAAAAGTCAACTTTTCACCCAACCCCAAAATAGCGGGTGTTACACATTCTCTCAATCTCAAAATCTCTCTCTCCTCTCTCTCTCTAAATCGTTTCTCTCTCTCTCTCTAGAGTTTGGTAGTTAATATTTGGTGTTAGATCCGAGGTTTCGGTGTTTTAAGCTTCACTTCTACGTCGTGATCGTTATCTGGTTTTCCGGGTTTTATTCTAAAACCTACTGGTGAGTTCCTACTACCATTTTACAAACTTTATACATGTCAAAACTCTTATTTGCGAAATTCGAAGTATTTCTACGGTATGATTTCATGTTCTATACATTTTGATATAAATGAAGTTTTTGGTGATTTTCGGGGTTCCCGATCAGTTTTGACTAAAATGATGGATCTTATCTTATTAAAGTAAAATGATGTTTTACTTGCACATCATGTGGATATGTGAAAAGAATGTTTAAGAACTCATTTTTAATGATTTTCATTCTTACCAGAAGTTGAACTGGAAATGACATTTTGTTTATAAAATGTGTTTATACCATATGTTTATTTATGGTTGGTCACATATGTTGTTGTGACGAGTCTGTACCAATACTAGCGGATCCCTAGGTATCGAGTCGACTTATGGCTGGGAAGGTTGTGCCCCTTCTGTTGTAGTTAGATACATTTGATCTTCGGGGGCACTTGGTACGGTTATGTGAGACCTGTTACTAGCCATGGGTCAAATGTAGTCTAACGAAGAGTATGACTGGTTCCTTGGGGGCCTCCCTCACATCGTAGTACGGACCGAAGCGTTCGTGGCCATGGTTCCATGTATTTAGCTCATAACTCGGATTTGTGGCTTACTTTGTATTCCACTATAATCCTTCGTAAATCGGGTAATCCCCGTCATCGGAAGATGTGTTTTGGACCGGTTGTCCGTATATTATCAAAGAACGGTGTTTTGGCATAACTAAACCTTTGGAAGGATTTACTTGATGCATTTGATTATATCTCTTGAGATTTATGAACTGTATGTTCTCACTAGGCTTTAAGCCTAACACTTTTTCTCAAATGATATGTATAACAGGTTTCCCTTAGCGGTGGGATGCACAGGGTTTTGAGAGACGAGTTTGGTCTCGAGGCATTTTTGAGATGACTAAAGTGTGTTGATAGTTGGGCATTGTTAACTCCATTCTTTTGATGAATTTTGGATTGTCAACTGATGTAATCTAGATAGTTATGTTTAGATTAGTCTGTTGATGAATTCTATGACCGTACAGGTTTTTGTAAAGTCTTAAGGACTGATACACTTTTTGAGAAGTTTATAGCAATACAGATGTCATATTGCCTTATTTATGAAGTTTTGAATTACTCTGAATTTTAGGACGTTACAATGGTCTTCTTTGGCGGCATGTAGTCTGCGTCTTCTTTTTCTTCTCTTTATTTTCTATCTCTTTCCCTTCTCATTTTCTTGTCTTTCTTGATAATAATTTCCCATGATTCCCTTTCCCTTTTCTTCCACTCCAAAAGCCCTGATTTTTATTGGTTTTTGCAGCTACTAATGGTTTTTATTGGTTTTTGCAACAAATTCAAAGATGAGGAAGGCTAATAATGGCTGGAAAAGAAAATTATTGCTACTTTTTTGTGGGTTTTTCTTTTTGTATCTGGGTTTGGTTTGTTTTTGTTTAGTGGTGTGTTAAATAAGAAGATGGAGGTAACAAAAGAGACATGTGAAGATAAATCTTTGGTTTGATTTAGGATTTTGGATTGTTAAAATGAGTTTGATTTGAGTTTTTTGAATCTTGATGATGTGTGGTGTTCTTGGTGTTCTTGAGGTAGGGATGAATATTCAAGTAAAGTAATAAAAAAATGAAAAAATAAATAAAATAGGGTAAAATGACCATAATACCCTCGTGCTTAACGGATAAATGGACGACCATTAGCTCGAGGGACCAGATCCAACACAAAATGCATACGAGGAGGGTTTATTTGTCATTTTTGAAGTTTAGGGACCAATTCCGTAACAAACGCCAAACATTAGAGACCAAATCTGTAATTTACTCTAGATGAAATGACTAAAATACCCATCATGTGTTGTGCACATGGGTACTTTAACGGAGCAATTTTGGACGGAATTACTTTTAGGGACTAAACACGTTATGAAATACAAACCATGAGGATGCAAGTCATATATATTTCATTTTAGGGACCCAAACTATTAAAACCACAAAACCCCAAGGACCAAATATGTAATTTACTCTTAATATTTTAAATATAGTTAAAATACAATTAAATAAGTATATAATAATTATATTTTTCACGTCAAATTTTAACTTATGCGATGCCTTTTTACGTAAAATAGTAATATTATTTATTTTATTTTTGTTAATTTTAGGACCCAAAATATAGTTATTATTTGCTAATGCATAGTTATTATAATTTGGTTTTGACAATTAAATTGTTAGAGCATCTCTAATAGATTTTTTAAAATAAAAAATTAAAAGACAATGTCTTAAAGAAAATTATGGTGATCATTAAATTTTCTCTATTTTAAATATTACAATATTAAATACATTATTAAAATATTTATTACAGTTATAAAATATTATCCCTCCTTGATAAACATTACATTTCAAGGGAAAATTGATCAAAATAGCTAACTTACTCAACAAAATCCACTTTTTAGCCATTTTGTTAATTGAATTCTCATTTTAGCTGGAGTTTACGCAAATGTCTTATGGATTTGCCTAAATTCGATTTTCAAATTAAAAAAAGATTTTTTTTTGTGTAATGATTCAAAATTTAGCGTAAATATTCAAATTTTTGCATAAGTATTCAAACTTTTGGGTAAAAAGTTCGAGTAAGATTTTTTTCTTTTTTTTTTAAATCTGAAAATAGGTTTTACACAAATGGTAAAGCATTTGCGTAAACTCTGGCTGAAACAGGAATTTGGAGTCTCAAGTTCAACCACGCCAAATCTATACCTTGAGATTTCCAAAATCTGAGATAGTCTTAATCAATATGTTACATTTTACCGCTCTTGGTTGCCCGACCGAATGGCCCACACCTTATTTTCCCATCGAGACTCAATGCCTACTCCATATTAAAGTATGAGGATTTGTCATCGAATCAAAACATAAAAGACTTCTATGTTTATGGATCTGTTGCATTCTAGTCAATATAAAGCTATTTTCACATAATACCAAACTATTGTTCAATACTCAACAAATAACTATTGTGGAGTACCAAATGATAAAATTTTCATTGTTGCCAAGAATCATAATCATGGGGAAAATACCCATTTGATTCCAAAATTCATCAAACAAGTAAAACTTGTATCATTTATGCATTTGAAATAATTAACATAACTACTTCACCAAAACATTCAAAATATTCATAACCCTAGTTTGACCTCAGGGACGTTCCAATCTTTTTGAAGGTCGTGTTATATATATACAAATTACATAGGTGGTGAAGAGATGAATTACTTGTCTTCTGATAGAAATTAGAGATGCACTCCTTTGGGCTATAGTCTTACAATCATTGATGAAATTAAAGGCCACAAACAATATAAAATTAGGTCCCAAAATTTTTGGGACCCTCTTCAAAATCACACATTTAACATGCTAAAGAACGACCCTGCCTAGTTTTTTTTTTCCCAAAATCAACCAAGTATGATAAATAGGTGAGTAATAACTTAAGGAATCATAAATATAAGTTTATAACACATTTGGACTTTCCTTTGAGAAATAATCACCAAGAACATACAAATCCTAGAATCTCCCAAAACCCTCAAAATAAGTTTACATTTACAAAAAATGAGAAATGGAGTTAGGATGTATTTAGGAGACAAAATCCACAAGTTTGACATGTATAAAGTTTACTAAAATAGGATTAACTCACAAATTAGATTTGTTGAAAACCTTAGAAGTCCAAGTATTTCTTGATAGGAAGTGTGGAAATGAAGAACTTGTGATCCTAGCCTTACAATCCTACTTGATGATGGAAATCTTGAAGAAATGATGGGTGAAATATTCTAAGAGAAATCAGAATCGTCTTAAATGAATGTTCTCAAGGAGAGAGCATTTAATATGGATGTGTGTAGGAGAGAAATGAAGTTAACGAGAAGAAAAAAAAACGTTCAAAGGGTTTTAAACCCAATTTTGGTAAGGGCTAGTTTAATGCTAGTTAGGGGCCAAGAAACTCACTTGAAACTCGCCCAAAATATTTTTAGGTTAGAAACAAAACAACCCAGAGGGCTAGTTTAATGTGGGTTTAAGGTTTGCAACTCATTTGGAACTCGCCCTAAATCCTTTTGGGTTCCATACAAAACAACCCCTAAGGCTAGTCTAATGTTAGTTTGAGGTTTGCAACTTACTTGGAACTCGCCCTGAATCCTTTTGGATTCCATACAAAATAGCCCTAAAACTAGTCCAATGTTAGTTTGAGGTTTGCAACATACTTGGAACTCACCCTAAATCCTTTTGGGTTTCCATAAAAAACAGCCCTAAGACTAGTCTAATGTTAATTTGAGGTTTGCAACTTATTTGGAACTCGCCCTAATGGCTTTTGAGTTCCATACAAAACTTAATTTTGATTTTCTTTTTTAACAAATCAACTAGTCTTGATCGAAGACCCGTTTTATTTACAAAATGACCGCATATCTAAATACTATAAACGCAATTATTAGGGAGAGACTTTACTTACAAAAATTCTGAATGCGTTATTCATGATGAATATTCATCCTGAAGAGGGACACGTCTCGTGTTGTGGACGATTCCTGAGTTTTTGACTAATTTTGGATTCGTAATGGAACATCCCTCTTGTTCATTTTATCTTTAATATTGTTAAATATTTATAAAATTAAGTTTTACTAGAAGCGTTTCGCGCAATGCAGCGAGATACATCATGATTTTAATGTTTCATTTTATTTTTTTGTTGATTTACAGTACGATTTTGGATGGTTTTGAGAAAGTGATAATGTTTTTTTTAATAAATTTGTTTAATTTAGGCTTAATAATATAATGTTTTTTATATAAAAAAATTAAGTATTTTGTTAGAATTCAATGATTATCTTATATATTTTAATGACATATAGAAAAAATAACCAATTACATATTTAATAATATAATTAAAACAAAATTATAGTAATATAATATATTAATTAATAGTAATACATGGAAAGTTCTGCATAAAAGGAAGGTCTTGCACATATCAAATTGATGGGTGTTACAATCCTGCAGTAGTAATATGTATCTTGTGCTTTGATACTTGTAAATTAAGATACTTTTAAAATTTTGCATAAAATGATAGTACCTTGTGTCTAATAATTTGTATTTAAAAGTTTTTTATCCGTGCTTTATAATATAGTATAGATATAAGCATGTGCATTTTTAATAATAATAAAACTCTAAGTATCCATAAATACACATTTATAAACCGTACAATAGATGATTAGTCAAAATTAATGCGAACATATCAATTTAAATATTGTTTAGCTTGCATATAATTAATATTGCAAACAAAATGTACATTAGAGTTGTATTCATCTTGCTCCAAATATGGACAAATGCTATTTATCTCAAATTCTCAATAACATACATCAAACCTTTTCAATCATTTTATTACATGTTGTTTTCATGCTTTTCCTGAAACCAAATCATTACACCGTTACACATAAAATCAACATTCCTTCAAAAGTGAATGACATCTTTGTTAGGATAATCCTTGAAAGTAATCCCTGGACTAGACCCACCACTTTTTGTTGGTCTCCGCCTTCGATACAATATTCATACCCATAAGACGTACCAACACACAAGCATAGTCTAAAGCTGATATGAGTCTAATGTTTACAATGCCTTTATACATGCTACTAGGAATCCATAAGTTTCGTATCTATTTCTCATATATTTGAGTGAATGACACATTGTTCTAACAACACCAACATTCATCTTAAACACAAATAGTTTTGAATGTCAGTTTCATAGTCATCAAAACTTTGTTTTGGACATGTTTTATATCATTTCATGGGAGACTCTTGTATTTTGTGGTAACTGTGAGATCCAATATCATCCATCCATTTCATTAATCAACGGTCTAAAATAAATAATATAAAAAATATTTAAAAAACTGATTTTATATCACTAAATAAGGAAAAAAGGGTAAATTTGTCAATAACATTATAATTTATCTTTTCCTGATTTACGCGACAATCGATAATTTAGGAATGGATTCAGTTGTGATACCCTTCAAAAATTGAAACTATATTTGCTATGTGTTACATTATGATGTTATGAAAAAGCGTGTGTTACATTATGATCACAGACACAATGTCATGATGTACTCCACAGGTAATTACAAATAAATCTATGATTCATTACAAATAAATCTATGATTCATTAAATGCATATTCTAAATGTGGTAGAAAAAGACAACATAACTTTTGTAAAACATTAACATAACTTTTGTAAAGCATTCTCATTCTTGTTTTACTATTTTGTGGTTATTTTATGCACCAAAGTCAAAACAGAACATTCAACAAAGCCTTATGCCAATAAAACAACATTTAGTAATTGAAGGTAAGCATAGGTTCCCAAACAGAATTGTGTATCATCCTGAGCACTATACGTGTGTTACATTATGATCATACGACTTCTTCGTTGGTAACCCATACTTGTTACATACAAAATACTTATTCTGTATTGATCCATCGTCATTAGTCTTCTGATGTGAACGTCTTACCTCAAATCCAGCCATCTCGGCATACTTCTGGTAGACAGATTCGGCTACATTCAATGAAGAGCATATGAGACCAATAGCGGGTTTCACTGAATCATCAACATTGGGAGTCCAGCACCTAGTTCCGTCGGGGGAAAAGGTAAAAGAATGAATTTCTGATTGACCACCACCTGTTATAATGTGTTTACGAAAAAAGAGCTTACATAAACCCATGTACCACGTTTTAACACGTAAAAATAAAAATAAACTTCCATCTAATTTTGCATACAAATATGTAACAAAAATAGGTCGATTTATGTAACGATAACATAAATTGCTATATGAATACAAATTCAAAAAACATAGAAATCCTCCAATGGAATTGTTTTAGTTGAAACATAACACCATGTAAAACCCGATGTAGCACAAAATATCACAAATCATATTTGAAACACAACTCATATCGCATAAGTTTCACAATGTATCACAATGTGTGACTCTATGTGACATCTATTTGCAACACGTATCATATTCGATCAATTTCAATCGATATGCAGAAATTGAAGAACTTGCCTGTAGTTTCATCATTCACATTGTTGGAATAAGGTAGATAACATCCATCGTTGTCGACGCCAAATGATACACTATCGTCTAACAACTGAAATCCATCCCTCTGTTCCTGATTGAAAAAAACATCTCTCTATAATTGATTGACTAATACTTCGTGTGGTTTGTAAGGTGAATGTCCAGAATCAAAATCATATGTGTTTTGAAATAAAGTTACATCCGTGTGATTGTATTCCACTTCATTGGGACTAACGGACGAAGATCGATCGGTATCTATAGAATTTTCGTTATCCATTGAATGACATAGAACGAGATGAATAAAAAAGGAATAGAATTGCAGGCTAAAAACACAATGTCAACGATGGAAGGGATGAATGCAGGCGATACAATGTTTAAAATTCAATTAGACCAAATCAAATTATCAAAATCAGAATATCTCATAATTTGTTGGTTGAGATAATGAAGGAAACAAAATATTTAATTTATTAAATATTGATTATTTCTGTTACAATTTTCTTTTTAATATTAAGTAATTTATTAAATGACTAAAATAACCTTCATTATTAATTAAAAAAAACAAAAAAAATATTAGATGGATGGCTGAGATTGGATCTCACAGTTACCAAAATCTAATAGGGTCTCATTTGATTAGGCCCCTATATATATACCAAAATGATGCTCTTATAATAACAGCATAAGCCCGTAAATATCTTTTAACTTAATGATTAGACCAGACATTGTTTTTGGGCTCAAAATAAGCATATAGCCTAATTTTCCCAACAATCACAACCATGTTTTGAATAAGGATGATAAGTTAGGTGTTGTTTGTTTTTTTAAAAAAATCTCTTAATGTCTCTTAAGTCTAAATCGTTCAGACCTTTTTACACACCACCTCTTATTAATCATAACTAAATTAAGGCTTCAGACTTTAGACCTCTTAAAAAACAAACGACACCTTATATTCATTTGTTTTTGAGAGAATTACACTTTTGGTCCCTGAGGTTTGGTGATTTCTTTGAAAGTGAGACATGTACTTCAATAAGTCAAGTTGTAGTCTCGGAGGTTTGAATTTTGCTTTGAAAGTGGGACCTGACCACTAACTTCGTTAAAAAACTCAGATAGAGTCAGGGGCAAAACCGTCCAACCATATTTTCTTATCATTTTGCAATCTTTTTTTTTGTTTTTTATTGCTTTTACAAAAAAAAAACATCAATCTTTAGGGACGAATACCTTTGACTTTGAAGATGATGAACAAATTTATAAGGAAAGACTATCCCCAAACAATAAATTGTCCTTTATCAGGAAGTTTGATGGAAAACCCACCTCCCTATCCCCAAACAATAAACCGACCCGATGAACCTGATATTCTTTTATTTCTTAGATTTAATATGATTGTTGAGTCCTCATTAATATATCCATTAAACAATTACACTATTACGTACCCTCTTCATATACGCATATTTTCAATCTAATCTTCATCTCTATATAACCCATCTATATATATGTTTAATAGATGTGACACACACACACACACATATATATATATATATATGTGTGTGTGTGTGTGTGCAAATTGAGAAATTTAATTGAATTTGATATACTTAAGATTTAAGAAGTATGGATAAGTTGTACCAAATGGTTGATGATGAGAAATAAATTATGAGTAACGTAGAGAAAACAAGTTATGAGAATATTTTGATGTATCAAAGTATCAACATTAAGTTAAGATTTTTGAAACCACAAACATTAAATTGAGTTATTTAAATGCTTTCAACCCGATCAAGTCAACCCTAAGCACCCGTACTTCCTACTAACTTCGGGGGTGTTTGGGATTGCTTATTTGAGGGACTTTTTAGCTTATTGCGATTTGGCACCGCAGATAAGCCATTTTGAGTGTTTGGATGGAACAAAATGAAAAGAGCTTATAGCGGTGCCAAACCGCTGAAAATCCATTTTTGATAAGTCATTTTGTTCTGACTTATTAACTTATTTGAAAAGTGCTTATTATTTTTTTGGTTATTTTGTATGTATAAGCAATCCCAAACACTTTTAAATAACAACTTATTAGCTTATTACGTTTTGGTACCACAATAAGCTAATCCAAACATTTTTTTAAAAACTCCGGTTTGACACCGCATAGGTTAATAAGCACTTTTCAAAATAAGCATAAGTTGTTTTAAATAAGCAATCCCAAACACCCCCTTCAATAGGGGAGGCTAATTGCACCCTTATAATTAATTTTCTCGAATTAACCTGATTTTGACATAATTAAATGTGCCATTAACATTGCCCATTTCAATATCGAACGAAAAATAAAATATTAATAAAAAGAGGGTGATATGAAAACCACAACTAACTACCAACCGGTATGGATCCGGTTCAACACAGATGACTAGATCATCGTCCACGGTGGCAAACCTTCAGATCCAACGGCTGAGATCAAACATCAGGTTGAGTATATTCTAATAAACGGCTCACATCTTTCGTCTGCCATCTCATTCCCATCTGTATAATTTAGCCTTAAAGCAGTCGCTTCTCACAAACATAATATTTTCCTTTTTCCTCTCTCCTTATTTGGACCACCGCCTCTCGCCGCCGTAATCCGCCACCGGTGAATCCAAAATGAGGATTTTAGGAAAAATTCTCCCCGCCGTTCTCCTCCTCTTCTTCCTCTTCACTGCACCATCCATGGCGGAGATCAAATCTCTCAAGATCCGATCCGATAACCGCCCTATGATCCTCTTCGAGAAGTTCGGATTCACACACACCGGTTTCGTCTCCGTCGCGATCTCCTCCGTGTCGGTCACCTCCACCTTGTCGCAACCTGATCCGTCACGTCTCGGTTTTTTCCTTCTCTCGGAGGAATCGCAAATCCAAGTCCTCCTTGAACTTCAACAAAACCCTAATTTCTGTGTCGTCGATTCGAAATTCATCGCGCTTCTGTTCACTTTCCGAGATCTGTCTCCTCCACCTCAGTCTTCGTTCAACAAATCGTACCCTGTGACCTATCCGAATGAGTACTCGCTCTTCTTCGCTAATTGCAACCCCCAATCGCTCGTTACAATGGACGTTCATACGGAGCTGTACAACACTGATGACGGCACCACCAAGGACTATTTATCAGCAGGGCTAACGCAGCTCCCGTCTCTTTACTTCATTTTTTCCCTCGTTTATCTATGTTTTCTAGGGTTTTGGATCTCAATATGCTTTAAAAACAAGCGATCTGTTCACAGGATCCATTTGCTAATGGGTGGGTTGCTTGTTATGAAGGCTCTGAACTTGATCTGTGCCGCGGAGGATAAACATTATGTGAAGGTGACAGGTACTCCTCATGGATGGGATGTTCTGTTTTACATATTTCAGTTTATTAGGGTTGTGCTTTTGTTCACTGTGATTGTGTTGATCGGTACCGGGTGGTCGTTTTTGAAGCCGTTTTTGCAAGAAAAGGAAAAGAAGGTCTTGATGATTGTGATCCCGCTTCAGGTTTTGGCTAATGTAGCTTCCATAGTGATAGGGGAAACCGGTCCTTTTATTAAAGATTGGGTGACTTGGAATCAAGTGTTTTTGTTGGTAGATATCATCTGTTGCTGTGCTATTATCTTCCCCATTGTGTGGTCGATTAGGTCGTTGAGGGAGACTTCTAAGACTGATGGGAAGGCTGCTAGGAATTTGGCAAAATTGACTCTTTTTAGGCAGTTCTATATCGTGGTTATTGGGTACTTGTACTTTACGAGGATAGTTGTTTTTGCACTGAAGACCATTGCAGCTTATAAGTACCAGTGGGTGTCAAATGCAGCAGAGGAAATAGCTAGTTTTGTGTTCTATATGGTGATGTTTTACATGTTCAGGCCAGTTGAGAAAAACGAGTACTTTGTTCTTGACGATGAGGATGAAGAGGCAGCCGAGATGGCTCTGCGGGATGAGGAGTTTGAGCTTTGAACTTCCATATCGAGGATCCTTTCATGTTTTGTCATTCATACTACTGTCTAGGTGATACACTGTGAGTTGTCAACTTAAACTTCAAGTAGTTTTCCTGGAACAATTTGATGTTTCTTTCCTTTTCTTTTATGTCATAACAACTATGAAATTAATGATAGCGTGTGTTCAAAATTTTGTATTTTCATATAATCTCTTTTGTTGCTAATGTTTGTATTTCAAATTGTCTTTATGTGTAGTACTTCATAGGTTTGCTGGATGCATTGTTCAATTCTTGTTTCTTTTCGGAATTCAGAGTAATCTAAGTTCCATGCTTTGATTTGTGAACTGCATTTCGTTGATGCTGCATACTTCTTTGTTCCATATCATTGCCTACGTGATCTTTAGCTGGAATAGCTTTTTTTTATTTTGTTGGTTTGACATAATTATAACTGCTTGATTCATATAAATATTATTGTCACATTCTTGAATGCAAGATAAGAAATACAATGGTGATTGAACATGTTTTTTTCTTTTGTTTGTTTCTGTCATGCGTGCTTGTCGATTTAGCTTTGATGGCCTATCTATCTTTCTCTGCTTCTTGCATTTGGTTGCTCATGCTGTTATACCTCTATTGTTAGAAGCATTATGCTTGCATATCGTCAATCGGGTAATTCATGATTTTAGCTGTCATCTTTGGAGGCAAAAGATCCAGAGTACTTTAGTTGTAACTAGTATTGTGACAAATTACTAAATTAGTGAAGACAGAATCTTAGGCAAGATTTTGAATGGTGAGGCTAGTTATAAGTATACTCAGGCATGATGCATGCTCTTCATTGTATCTGCGACTGCAAGTAAAGATAGCTTGCCCAGATGTCTTCTGCATCCTACAATAATACAATAAGCATTTGTGAATAAATGTAAATATCTATGAAAAACATAGAAGGTCCACAAGGTTGAAGTTTGAGTTTTTAGGTTTTAACATTTAAGTGGTATCTTGATAGGTTCCATCAGACATTGGTTGTTTTGCAAGTCATGAGCTAGCCTTGGTTGATTTGAGAAGCTTGACCCCATTGCAGTTGCCTGTCCTTGACCTCCTTTTAATTGAAAAAGTTCCCACGGAGTTAGAAGGCTAAGAAAGAGATGATTGGAATGTTTATTAAGGATGTCGGAATTGGGGATGTGGGACAGGTAGTTCATAGAAAAGCTTGGTGAGTGTGCGCCTATCTTTATAAGTAAAAATAGTGAAATTGCTATCTATTACATACTTCTCTTTCCTATTTGATCTAATCCGTATTGTGAGCCCAAACTGAGCCAGCTCATGTGACTATCCAAGCCAAGCTTGAGGAACCCATTGAGCCGATACAAGCTACAGGCCTACAGCATAATTCATATTTTTTAGTCAACTAGTCTTGGTCTCTTGGAAAAGTGTAAACTTTCAGGAATTGGTTTATGTGTAACTTCGTTTGAGCAAATCAAGGCTCAAACTTATATGAGCCCATAGAAGCCGAACCAAGCTTGTGCTCAGCTACACTCGGCTCAAATACACATGTAATCTGAATAGCTGATATTGATTCATTGATTGACACACTTGCAGTTGCACGCACTATCAGACTAGCTTTGGTCCTGGATTATTCTTTCTTCATTTGATCTCAAGTGGACCATCTCTATGACCATTTGTCCTCATGTTCTTTCCCTCTGGACTTGAGACAACTAGCTTTTCTGGAAGTCTACCTTTGTTTTTATCGTGCTAATAACAACTATGAAATCAACAATAACTTCCTATCAAAAACTTGTGCATCGTCATGGATGTTCCCACTTCTGAATGTTATATGAAATAATTTGGCATCCTTTTCGGTTCCTGCATGGTTTCAGTTTCACACAGCTATCTGATTTGTGACTTGTGAGTATCCCAGTGACGTTGGCATTTTGTCTGCCTGTTATTGTTAATCCTGTGGATTCTGATTCCAGAGATGGGAATCAGAAATATAGCATCGGAAGGCAGGTGTATAAGGATGACCACTTTTTGAGGCAAAAGCTTCTGAGTTCTTACAAGTTACATCTCTACAATTAGATAACCCATGCCACATTTTGGGGTAAAAGATAGTTCTTTAGTTGTAGACTTGTAGCTAGCATTGTGACAAGGTAGCAATAGAACCCAGGCAAGATTTAGAATGGTGAGGCTAGTAGTTAGTTTACCAGGCCAGTGATGCATGCTCATCGTTGGTAGCTGTGAGAACGATAGCATACCCAGATGTAGTCTCCATCTCATAAATACCATTAATGTTTGTGAATAAATGTCATTTATGCAAACCTTTAGAAGGTCCATCAGAATGAAGTTTGAGTTTTAGGTTTTCTTTTTGACATTTCAACTGTAGCTTGATAGGTTCTATCAGACTTTGGATGTTTTTGCGAGTCTTTTGCTAACTGGATCTAGTCCTTCATTACTCTTTCTCCGTTCAGCCTCAAGTGGACAATCTATGATCATTCCACCTTATATTGTCACATGCTCTTGCTTGATAGACCTTAAAGTATATCACTGAAATTACAACTTTCTAATGACAATCATCAATGTTATCTTCGTTTGTGTTCTTCACCATGTAATTTGTTGGTCTTCTGGCCTGCTATTGTTGTTTGTGCATATGGATTTAATGATGATTTTGTTACAAAGGTATAATAGTTGTATGATGGCATCACAATTTCGATGATTGTTATGTGTTTGTGTTTTCATTGTTGGTAGTATAAATACATGACACTTTATCATTAAACTTATGATGTAGTTAATTTTGATGTTTTTAAGTTCCATAAAAAGTGATTTTTTGTTCATAAAACTGAAACATATAATAGTACGTCATCCGTTGGGGCCCACATAAAATTCAGTTTCTTGCTTTTAGGGGTAAAGGTGAAATGTATATGAATGATATTGCATTTGAAGAGAGTTGGGAATAAATAAAATTGAAGATACAAATGAAATTCTGAACCCTTTGTGCTTTTGAACCAAATCAGCCATTATGGTCTTGGAAACAAGCTAAAAGCCTTATCTGAATAAAACAAAGCATGAGGTGAAAATGGCCAATCACCCCTCCCTAAAATTGTTAGGTTTCTCAATCAAACTTTTGACTTATTTTGAGTGAGCAAGTTTGTCACCACAGTTGGGCAATAGAGCCAACTATTAAAGTAGAATAAGATAAAAGAACATGGACACAAACCTCTAGTCCAAGTTATCGATTTTGATGGGAATGAATTCGTCCGAAAAACACCATTTCCATTGTTGTTCAAGTGTAAATTTAATATTTTCAACCAGATTATTTATATGATGATTTATCACAAAAATAATTAAGAAGCTGGTCTGGATTGGATACCTTGAAAGAGGATTAATGGGGCAACAAAACCAACCGATCAACATAATGAATTCTTTTTTTCACTCCTTGTGCCAAGAGGGTTGTAGTTCAGATATTTATTTACCAACAAGATTATCCATCTAGTACACACCTCAACCTTGTGAGTTTCTTCTTTCAACAACCTGACTACGGCTACCTGTTTTTGATAACAACCTATTATGGTAAAGGGGTTGGGTTCCGTTGAGTTAACAGTGAGAAGAATGTGAAGTAGTTATTAACCATTGAATGAGAAATCGATGCACATTAGGATGAGATGCACCAGATCAATTGTCTTCTAAGCCGCAATTTATGGGAGGGCTTGAGATTAGAAGAGATCAACGGTTATGATCTATTTCTCACGCTTCTTACCGTTAACTCAATTTATCACACCATCCTTCGCCTATGGTAAAGTTCCACATACGTAAAAACCGAGAAATGACCCAAACATCATCTGGGTTACTAGTAGATCCCAACCTCCTTGGAAGTTAAGGGTTCAAACGAGTTTAGAAGTCTTTTGTTTCTAGACGGCGGCTGTAGATATTAGTCATCTTATACAACACTATTTGGAAAAAAAAAAGATTTTATAAGACAAATTTTCTATATGAAGAAATATTTATAAGACATTTCTCAAAAATGTCTTATAAAATGGCAACTATGAGTATATGCCACTTTGTTTTCAAATGTATATAAAAAGTTTGTGAAGGCGCTCAAAAATGCCCTATAAATTATGTAACAACCCAAATAAAAAAAAAACGGCAAAAAAAACAGCATTACAACCCAAATGGTCTCAAATAAAATTTAATACATAAAGTTCAACTCAAAATCCACAACGGTAATACATGATCACAACTGAGATAATCTATGTCTACAGGAACTCCGAGCTTCCACCGGGTCTCTTCCACGACCCGACTCCCATCAATCCCTTGAACGAACATCTAAGTAAACACTTATCTGAAAATGGTTTTAGTTTTTGAAAAGTGAGGGTTAGACCATGAAGTTTAGTGAGTTCCTTCTAGAAACAACATTCGCGCCACAAATAGCATTTAAAGCAGTTTATAAGCATTTATAAACAATTCACAACCTTAAAACATTAAGCACATGTATGATACATGTTGCTAGCACACAATAAGGTCACGTACACTTGTGACACGTGTCTGGCTCACACTGCCTTTAACTGGGACCCCCCCTCCAAATTGGCATAAACGAGACACCCCTCGGTATGAACATTTGCAGGACACCCCTCCTCGACTTAAGCCATCACATCCCACTCTCAAATGTATGTATACATAACAAATCACATTTCATACCAACATAAAACATACAGTTTCATAATCATCTTAGCTTCTTTCTCACTTTTTGCTTCTGGTCCTTAAACCGAATACCTACGATTAAAAGAAGTGCAAAAGTGATCAGTCACCCGATCGTTTCTCGATATCGATTCTCATCCGAAAATTGTCTTAAGCGAGATTCCAAACTCACTCGTGACTCCCATCCGGGTTTCCTGCCTCTCGGGGTTCCCACCCGGGTCCCCCCCGTCGCACGGGGTTCCTTCCGAGTCTTCCCCTCGTCTCCCGGGGTTACTCTCGGTCCCTCCGCCTCCCGAGGTTCCTACCGGGTTCCCCGTTCTCCCGGGGTTACTCCCAGTCCGGGTCCCCGTCTCCCAGGACATCCCCACCCGGGGTTCCCGAATCCCGGGACATCCGTCCGGGCTCCCGTCTCCTGAGACTCCCCGTCTGGACTCCCATCTTTCCCGGGTTCGACCGTTCCGGATATCGCCTACTGGGACACGGGGATTTTCGAAGTGCGAACCGGTAAATCCCACTTTTAGCATATAACCTTTTTGAAATCGGATTTAAGCCTTCACTTCGAGGGTTAAAAGTCTAGACCCCCCCCCCCTCCAAAAAGTCTTTATCATTAGCAAACAACTCTTCATTAAAATCAAACAAATGCTTAATTCCTTATTTGCTTCTAAACCCATCTAAACACAAATCCAACCAAAATCAAAACTGAGAAACAAAAAATAAGGTTACCTTCTTGAGGATTTTGAGTAGAATCTCCCTTTAATCGCCCTCTTCTTGATTTATCTTCCAAGTGCACACCTCACACACACACCCGCATCCTTCTTGATTTTCCTAGACCTGGCAAAAACTGACACGGCACGCTAACTCGACACGAAATAAACGGGTTTGGGTAATACATTTCAACCCGTTTAAGTAAACGGGTTGACACGACACGACACAAAAATTAAACAGTGTAACACCCGTAAAACCCAAGTAGACGGTGTTAGGGAATCGACCCTTCTCCACCTTGGCATGGCCTTGGAAAGGTTAAAAGTGCTTAGACTAAACCTAAAACCATGACCCGAACGTGCAAGGTTTCAAGACGGCTGGAAAACAGGTCTCGGGGGCTCCGGGCGAGAGTGACCCGCGACTGTGACAAGGGCACAATCGCCTGTCACAGTCGCTAGGACTGTACCGCGAGGGGCTGAAGTTCAACGACATTGCCACTGGGCATAGTCGTCGGGCAATGTCGCCCCCGACGTCTGTGTGTATAAAATATGAGTTTAACCCATTTTAACCCCACCTTCTACTACCACTCGTTTATGGAGGCGATTTTGGGAGACTAGGGACGATTTCCTTTCTTCCTTACCTTCTCCTCCCTCAAATTTTCATCCAAGGTTAGTGGAATCATCTTGTGAGTCTCAAGTATTGTGTTTGGGTTACTTAGTGCAAGATTTTTCAAGGGTGAGCTCATGATTCAAGTTTCTTCCTCATCCCCCTTGATTTCTAGGGTTTTATCAATCTACCTTCCATCTTTTGAAGAACTCGAGTTGATGTCATAATAGTAACCCTAAAGGTTTATTGTTGGTGGATGCAAGTGGTGGATAAGGTAATCTCATCTTTTTCTTCATATATAGAAATTAGGGTTTTGGGTACAAGTTGAGGTTTTCATGTGTGATGTTTAGGGAATGTTTCTATATGGTTGAATATGGTTATTTATGGTTGAAAATGTTTGGATCTAGGCTTTGGAGGTTTTGGCTTGGAGGATTCAAGTTTCATCAAGGAAGCTCAAAGTGGGGTAAAATCTAGATTTAGCTTAAATCTAGCAAGGTGAGTTCAAGTTGATTTGTGAAAACGGTGTACATACCAAAATGTTTATTTTAAAGCGTTTTGCGTCTTACATGAAATTGTTAACTACTGATAAGTTTGGTTATTTTGAAAGTGTTTAACTTTATAAACTTATATAGCACACATCTTTGGTATTTTTGGGCATTTCGATAAATGTGTCATAAATGAATGGGTTTTGATGAATTATTGCATAAATAAGTATTTGGTCAAAAATGCACTTTTAAGTGTTTGTCGGGTTTTATGCATCGTTCATGAAATGGGATGTTTTGAAAGGTACAAATGTGTGAGTCCTTTGGGTTTGGGTCATTCCCGACTTTGGGGAACATTTTAGAAATGGAAAACCTTGTGGGTTTTGGGCCGAAGGCCAATGGTAATTTGAGAATCAAAGATTTTGGGAAAATGTGTATTTTGGTTTTGTGTAACCATATTGGCTCTCGTGTTTTAGCCAAACGTCTATTAAGCCTCTTGGGGCTTGATTTGTACTCGGTGGAGTCTTTGGAATATTTGTTCGGTTTTGGTAGCTCGTTGAGGAGCCTTGGACATATGGTGTACTTAGTTGCATCTTATTTGAGAGTTACATGTTTTGAATGCGTTAGTTCATTCTTTTGAGTCATGTAACGTTTTAGACTGTAATGCATTGGATCCATATGCATATGAGTCAGTCGGTTGGTTAGTGGGGACTTTATCCCCGTTTTGGGACTGGATATTGTTTATGGCTAGCGGGAGCTCGAGGTATAGATCGTGGGTGGTTGAACTCGATAACCGCGTAACCTCTATTGAAGGGCTTGAGGTAGAGATCATGGGTGGTTGAACTCGATACCCGTTTGTAATCCAGTCTGGTTACTCATCGTGGAATTTAGTGTCCGCGTTTGAAGTCTAGTTAGTGGTCCCCAAGTCATGTTTTTATGTAAGCTTAGGGTGGTGCTCTGCAGAGCCGTATACAGAGCTAAGTCTTGCGGTGGTGCACATTGTGAGCCGGATACGGGGACTTGTGGCTTTGGTAGTGACACTTATTTAGAGGTCGAGTAGACACTAGGGTCATTTGGGTATCTTGCGGTGGTAGCTCAGTTGGGAGCCGTATACGGGGATTCATGACCTATGTGAAGCTCGAGAACATTGATAAGTGGCTTAACTTTGTGTGCCCGTCACTGTCGATGGAATTCGGATATCCCCCGTCACCGAAAGGTGTTGTTTTTGGGTATTGAGTTTTATTATCCAAGTTTTCGGTGGCGTTTTTTATATTTGGGTTTTATCCTTGATTTATGGGTTGATTATTATGACTCACCCGTGTTTTGGGTGTTTCGGGATATAAAGTTTTTAACCGTATTTTCATAAAGGGAGAGTTCAATTTCTATTCATGTTTTGAGTGAGTTTTGGGTTAAACGTAATTTATGAATGGGCGGTTATATTGGTGTCTTCGCCCTTGAAGGAGTTTGAGTTGGAAAACGTTTAATTCGGTGTTCTTTGCATAAATTGCATATTATTGGAAAATGAGTCGTTTTCATGTGTAAGACATATCAAATTGAAAGATTATGAATCTAACCGTATTCTTTCTTTTAAACGATTAATTTTTATATGTTGGAAACTCTGGAGCTCACTAGGCGTTAAGTCTAACCTTTTTATTTGTCGGCATGTGCGTCAGGTTCCAGTTGGGTGTTTTGGTTCTAGCAACTATGAAGAGTTGAGGCTTAACTTTATACAAGTGTAAGTATTTGGTGAAGTCTTCCGCATTTTGGAGATAGTGGCTATTATTGGGTTTTAGTAGCACCCGTCCTTGTTTTAGATAGTAAGTAGAGATTAAATTGTGTGTATTGAGGTTAAATCTTAAATTGTGATTGTAGATGAATTATTTATTGTGTATTTAGAAAATTTTAAATTAGTTGTTATCTTCAGGTTTGAGGGTGTTACAAACGGGTAAGGTTAGGGTCAAAAATTTCAACTCGAAAATGACCCGAATAACCCGTATATATATATATATATATATATATATATATAATAAGTTTTCTTTTTAATGCTTTGGATTTTTAATGTTTTAGATTTGGTTAGAATTTATAAATTTGAATTATAAAATTTGGATATCTAATGCTTTCATTTGAATTTTGTATTTGTAATTTTTTTTTTGAATTTTGAATTTTAGTTTTATAAATGTTAAACGGGTTAGGTGGGTCGTGTCGGGTTAGACGGGTCAGGTTAGGGTTGAGATTTTCTGACCCGTTTATTAAACAGGTCAGGTTAGGGTTAAACACTTTCAACTCGTTTAACTTTGAACCCGACTAGACACATTTGTCAGGTCTAATTTTCCCTAGCCTCCAAGTTGCATAAATGGCTAGGGGTAGGAGTATTAGGGCTTTTAATCCCCTTTTCCACAAATTACAAATTAGTCCTTAGACTTTAAGTTTAGATCAAAGCTTCCACTAAACACCATCTTCTTTAAAATTAAGATCTCGATTATTATAAATTATTACAATATTTTTAGATAAAACGACAATTGAACACTCTTGCTATCCTAAAAACCTAATCTTATTATAATAACAAATATTTTATATGTTTATTGCATCAGTTTTATACGATAAATGTTTATATGTTTTTTATAGGGAAAAGTTCATAAAAACCCAACAAACTATTCCATTTTGAATGATTAAGTCCTTAAACTAATTTTTTGAATGAAAAACCATTAAACTTTCTCGTTTTGAATGATTAAGTCTCTGAACTATTTTTTTGAATGAAAAAATCATTAAACTTTTTTATTTTGAATAAAAAAACCATTAAATTTTTTATTTTGAATAATTAAGTCTCTGGACATTTTTTTCAATAAATTAAATTATCGAACTTCTAAAAATTTGTTACTTACATCATTTTAACCCAAAAAAACTAACCTATAACCTGTTATCTTTTGAGTTTTCTCTTTTGATAGAAAAAAATAGATCAAAAAGAGGGAGATCGATGATAGGAACAACAACGTGTTAGGTGATATGGAGAACGGACAACGTTCGGGCAACGAGAAGTGGCGAGGTAGATCGAGGGATACGATTATTTATGAGGGGTTTTAATGGCGTAGAGTTTGAGAATGGTAAAACTGATTTAGATTTGTTTTTACTTTAAAACATTCATAGTCAGTTGTAGGTACCTTTAAAAAAAGATAACCAATTTTTAGAAGTTCGATAGCTTATTTATTAAAAAAAATGTTTAGGAACTTAATCATTCAAAATTAAAAAGTTTAATGTTTTTTCATTAAAAAAAAATAGTTGAGAGACTTAATCATTCAAAATGAAAAAGTTTAATGATTTTTTCATTCAAAAAAATAGTTTAAGGACTTAATCAATCAAAATTAGATAGTTTATTGGGTTTTTTTTGAACTTCACCCTTTTTTATATTAGGGAAAGTAAACAATTTTTCCAATAAAACCAAACATAACTTCATATTGACAACTTGAAGAATAAAGAAAATATTCCAAGAAGACAAAAAAAAACTAATACTGAAATTAAATAAAAGAGGGAAATTACAAATTATACAATTCTCACCAAATTTTCAAATACTATTATTCATTTTCTTTTACCTCCTTTTGTTTTTGCTTCCCAGCAACAAAGCAAAATAAAACAAGATCCTAAAGAAGAAACCCAATGCAATGGTCACCCAAAAGCAACCCCATTTGTTAATATCAGTAACACCTTGTTGCTTCAAGATATCAGCTCCAGTCGTCAAGCAAGTCGAGCTCGTAAGCTTCACACCAAGTGTCCGACTCATACTCTTCAAAAGCTTCACTTTCATGGCTTCCGGAACCGCACCCAACGGCGAGTTATCGAAAATCTGAGTCCCCCTCACAAAGCACTTGATAGGATCATCAAACTCGTTCTGCAAAACACCCTGATACGGGTACTTCACCAGCGACAAGTAATGAAACCACAACCAATACGAAGGAATCCGATCGCGAGTGATGAAGAAGCCGCTGAAAAGAAGGAAATACGCGAGAACCGCGACGACGATGGTGAACCCGAGCATCACTTGCGCCACGACGCCCGAGAGGAACGTGACGAACGAGCTTCCGACCCAAAACGAGGCGAAGATGAAGAAGAGGAACGAGAAAAACCCCGCGGTGCCGCCGGATAAGCCGACGGACCAGAAGGTTATGCAAGCGAAAACGAATGAGAGAAAGATTAAAGAAGGAATTGACATGATTGAATGAGAAACAACGTAGGATGAACGCCTATAAGCATTGTATGCGGTTTCTCTCATGAATATGTATCTTTCTTGAAGGAAAACTGGGATTGCTTCTGCACATGTGTAGAACATGGTGGACATCGCGAATGCGAAAAATCCTAATCGTTCTTGGATCCCTCGTGGCGAATTGTCGAGGTCTCGAAACATGGTTGCGAGAATGGTTCCGGTGACGATGATGGCTCCGAGCCGGATGGCGTATAGTTCGGGAGATCGCCACGAATTGAGCATCGATCGTTTGGCGATCACGACAACCTCGACCCAAAAAGGGTTTGCGAATCTTGGAACCGAAGAAGATAGATTCGAATAAGAATCCAAATCCGAATCCATGTTTGTAGCACCCGAAACTAGTTTGCCTCTAGACATACTTGCACTAATGGCATCTTTTAGTGACAATTTAGGTCCTTGATCAACAAATCTTGACTCATGGGTTTTGTTTCTTGACCATGATTTGTTGAATTCGATTAGAGTTTTGGTTCCCGCACCGGAAACTTCGAGCTCGCGGATGAAGTCGAGCGCAAATTCGGTGCGGTCTTCGTTTTCGGGAATCGGGTTCCCGAATTCGGAGAAGAAAAGTGGTAGTTTTGATGGGGTGTCACTAAACACCATTTGTCCTTTTGAAAGAATGATCAACTTATCAAGCAAACTCATGATTCTATAACTAGGTTGATGAATCGACATGATCACAATGCTTCCACTTTGAGCTATTCTTTGCAACACTTTAACCACCATGAAAGCACTAGTTGAGTCAAGTCCCGATGTGGGTTCATCAAGAAACAACACAATCGGATCATGGATTATATCAATTCCGATCGAAACACGACGTCGTTCTCCACCGGAAACCCCTCTATGACCTTCATCTCCGATGACCGTTTTGGCAGCATTTCTGAGCCCTAATTGGTCAATCAATGCTTCAACTCGTGCCCTCTTTTTCGACTTCGATAGCGCACGTGGCAGCCGGAACTCCGCCGAGAACATTAGGGTTTCTTCGACGGTTAGCATCGGAAACAACAAGTCATCTTGCATGACGTAAGCTGACATCACTTTCAGCAGCTTTGATTCCAGAATCTCGCCGTTCATCGTGACCGTGCCTTTCAAGCTCCCTTTCGCGATCCGGTTCGCGAGTGCGTCGATCAAGGTGGACTTACCGGACCCACTGGCACCGAGCACCGCCATGATCTCGCCGTCCCTGGCTTCGCCGGAGATATCGTCCAACAAAACCTTGGTGTTTGATAACACCTCCGTTTTACAACCACAAAGAGAGTTAGAAAGCGATATCTTTCGAGGGGTTTTAACACTGTACGTGAGGTTACCGAAAGAAAGAAGAAAAGGGCAAGTCTGAATGGGTGGTTCAGATCCGGCGTTGGGTGGGGCATTGGGGTCTGATTCGACGAGTTGCAGAAGCTCACCGAGAGTTGGGGAGATGTGGTGTTTTGGGCGGCGTGATAGTTGTTGGAGGTCCATGCTTTTGGGACCGGAACGTGGGCCTAAAAATGGGAGGTCGCTTGTGGTGGAGATGGTGTCGTCGAAGGACATGGAGATCAATGGAGGGTTGAAAACTGTTTTTTTTTATTTATATATAAAAGTTAATGTTTTGATTAGGGTTTGTAGGGTGATATCATATAAGAAAGGAAGGTGTGGTTGGTTTTCTTGTTAAATTGAAAAAGAGGGTTGGTTGGTTGGTTGGTTGGTTGGTTGGTGAGAAGATGTACTTACTGGACTTGTACATTTCATATGTCACTTGCAGTATTAAACTCATATACTCTCTTTTTAACATGCAAATATATATATATATATATAGAAGTTGAGCGGCGGAGCGAGCCCAGGCCCAGGAACGGCACTGGCCCACCCTGAAGACTTTTAAAATTTAAGAAAACAAATTTTTTTAGCCCAAATCAAACAAAGCAACCGCGTGGATTCTCTTCTTCTGCGTCCTGCGACAAGTCGACACGACAACCTGCTTCTTCTTCTCTTCTCCAGTGATCCTCGATTTCTCCCTTCTTTCTGATTTGTGAGTTTCTGATTTCTAGGTTTATACATTATATTTTGCATTGATTTTTTATTTTATTATTCATTTGTAATTTACATGTTCTGATTTCTAGGTTAGTAGGTTTCCACAATTCCACTTAAATTATCACAGTTTGTTTTTGTTGTAATTTTTGTATTTGATTAAGATTTATGAGAAATATGAAATTGATATTTGATTATTGTTTATTGAGGCATTGAGTATTTGAATTTGATTGTTAAGGATTTGACATTTGATTGTATTTGCAAATTATTTAGGATATTTGATTACCGCGGACAAGTTTTTAACAAAAAGAAAAGCAACAGTTGATTCAGAGCCGAGTAATACTGATAATTCTAAACAAAGTCGTGTGGAAGTCAACTTAACAGATCTTCCCTCAGACCCTGGAATGCGGATTAGGATTTTGGATTATAATCCTAATATTAGAGATGAAGTTCGGAGACCGTATCTCTTAAAAGGGCCTTGCCAACCTCGGAACCACGAATTTCCTTGCACTCTTTTTAGTGAGACTAGCACTGAGTTGCTTTTTTGCATGGCATGTCTCAATCCGAGCAACTCTTTTTTAGCTTTTGATAAAAGCAAATTGATTCGTCTTACCCATTTCTATCCAAATGATTATTCTGAGATGGAGATCATAGTGCTTGAAGATCAACTTGAAACCTATATTCTTGATATGAGGACTTCATCAGATTTTTCAAATCTAAAAGGAATTGGTGATCTTGCACGGAAAATGGTTGAAACAAAAAGAGATAAGGTGTTCCCATTGGTTTACTTGCTTATAAAATTGGCATTGACATTACCGGTTGCAACTGCAACAGTTGAGACTTGAGACTTGAGAGTAGGGGTGTACGCGGGTTGGGTTGGGTTGGGCGGGTTGGGACGTTTTTACAACCCAACCCAATTATGGCGGTTTGAAAAATCTCAACCCAACCCAACTCATTCAAAAATATAACCCAACCCAACCCTTGCGGGTTATGACGGGTTAGTAATATACATAAATTTGCCGATTGAAATACGATAAATAATACTAAAATTATTCTCAACAAAGTTATTAGTTATTACAATTAGAGTTTGTTCGTGTTCGTTCGTTTAACTTAACCGAACAAACAAACGAACACGAACGGTAAACGAATGAAATTTTTTTAGACCAAAGGGCCTTTGGCCTAGCGATAAAAGAGCCTTTGACTTCCTAGAGGTCAGAGGTTCGAACCTCACCAAAGGTGAGGAGGGTGTGTGAGTTTATTTGTTGCATTTTGCCGTATATATATATATATTATATACTTTAAAAAATGAAATTTTTTGTGTTCATGTTCATTCATTAAGAAAATGTGTTTGTTCGTGTTCGTTTATGTTCGTTTGTTAAGATGCTAAACGAACATGAATGGACTTAAACAAACATAAACAAACGAACATAAATATACTTAAACAAACATAAACGAACGAACATAAATAAATTTAAATGAACATAAACGAACGAACATAAATGAACAAAAAACAACTACCATTAATCATCATTCCGTTCCTAAAAACTAACATAACAAAATGAAAAATCATGTAAACTTATGAGCGATAAAAAAAGAATTCTAAAAATTCAATTTACTTAATGATTTTACATATTAATGTCACAATATATAAATATATTTATATAATAAACAAACGTAAACAAACATAAACGAATGCAAACGAACGAACATTAACGAACATAAATGAACGAACGTTCACGAACATAAATGAACGAACGAGACCATTGTTCATGTTCATTCATTTAACTAAACGAACAAAAAAATGTGTTAATGTTCGTTCATTTATTAAATGAACGAACATAAACGAACTTCCCGCCAAACGGTTCACGAACGGTTCACTGAATGTTCGGTTCGTTTACAACTCTAATTACAATCATCCAATTATAATCCATAAGTCTTAAAGTTAATTTGGGTTGTGAATAAATTGTATATATATATATATATATATATATATAATATAATATAATTTTATAAAAAATAAATAGCGGCGGGTTGGCGGTTTGGGTTGGGTTGAGTTTTCCTAACCCAATTTCAACCCTTCTAATTAGCGGTTTGGCGGTTTCGCGGGTTGACGGTTTTATGTACACCCCTACTTGAGAGGGCATTTTCTGGTATGCATATTATAAAAAACAGGCTGCGCAATGGAATGAGAGATCAATGGATGAATGATAACTTAGTAGCGTATATAGAAAAAGATGTGTTTGTGGACGTTCATAATGAAGATATCATTGATATGTTTCTGAAAATGAAAACTCGTCGGGGTCATTGTTGAATTGGTAAGGTTAGTGCAACACTTATGTAACATATACATTTGTTTTTTGGTTGAACGTTGTTATCAATATAATATTATTTTATATTTATTTTTCTGTTTTAATAATGAGGTCAATATATATTAGGGGGGGGGGGGGGGGGGATGTGGAAACCCTTTTACTACGAATCTAATTGTTTGTATAAATTTATAAATTAATTTTCATTTGTGATTTTATATAGGAAATTACATTTGTGAAATTTTGATGTTTATACGGTGTTGTTTCATACGTTAAATGTTTATGACATGTTTTTTTTGTCCATATGCAAAACAGTTATAAGCGTTTCACATATGAAACAACAATTTATAAATACCGTATTTTTATACATGTTTCGTATATATGAAAAATAATTTGTAAGTTTATATGATTTTATTGAGTTTGTAAATAATTATATATATATATATATAAGTAGTTTCATTTGGAAACCACCTTAATTTTGAAAACCATGAAAATCGTGGATTTCATTGGTTAAGTTAATAAAATTGTTTCATGAATTTATAAAATTTGATCAATTGTGTCGTGTAATTCTTTTGTTGATTAAATTGTTTCATATATTTGTGTTTTTTTATGTAAAAATGAAAAAGTTTCATTAGAATGAGAAAATGCATGAAATAATTTCATTTTTACATAAAAAAACACAAATATATAAAATAATTTCAACAAAAAAAATTACATGACACAATTTAATCAAATTAAACAATTTTCATGAACCAATCTCATTAACTTAACCAATGAAATCGACGGTTTCCATGGTTTGCAAAATTAAAGTGGTTTCCATTTAATCTCTCCTATATATATATATATATATATATATATATATATATATATATATATATATATATATATATATATAGTGGAAGGATATTTTGCAATCCTGAAAAATGTTGCAATGATCGACGGTTATTTTGTTTCTATTTTTCTGTTTTTTTTAATTAAAAATATTGGGCTCCATATCTATTGTAACCGTCGATCATTAATCCGACGGTTAAGATGTGGGTTGCAAAGTTTGCAACCTTTTTAAGGATTGCAAATAAAACAACCCCTATATATATATATAGGCCGATAATCAAATGAGAACCAAAAATATGTTACAAACCCGTGAGAACCGATATAAAAATATTTTTTACATGAGTTTTTCATCAAAACCTATGATTTAAGATATTGTTTCATATATGTTTTTGTTCACCTTGTGAAAAGATTACACGTGAAAAATAAAAATTGATTCACCTAGTAAAATGAAAAATACACGTAAAAAAATATTCATGTGGTGACACAAATACATGTAAAACTATTATTTTATGAAACAAATATATGTGAAGCAATATATTAAATCCAAGCATTTGGTGAAAAAATATCATGTGAAAAAATATTTTTATATTTGTTCTCACATGTTTGTAATATAATTGTGGTTCTCATTTGATTTAGCCCATATATATATATATATATATATATATATAGGGGTTGTTTTATTTGCAACTCTTAAAAAGGTTGCAAACCTTACAACTCACATCTTAACCGTCGGATTCATGATCGGCGGTTACAATAGATATGAGGCCCAATATTTTTAATTAAAAAAATAGAAAAATAAAATAACCGTCAATCATGAATCCAACGGTTAAGATGTGGGTTGCAAAATATCCATAAAATATATATATATATATATATATATATTATCATGAGATAGCAAAAATAGTTAGGAAAATAGTTGGTATTGGTGCCGCCACCAAGTATATCTACCGATATGGACTGTTTTAAAAAAAATGGTATATATAACAAACGGTTGAAAGTGTAACTAGTATGCATTTCTTTTTTTTACAATAAAATCAATTGATTTATCATACTGATTTGATTATTACATACAATTAATATTGTATTATGTGTATAAACACGAGTCGAGCTAATCACACGAGTCCTTAATTGATCAATAGCGCATAAACCAAGTGAGATATATACAATAAACACCATTATGACGTATTAGTCATTGACAGATATATTAACTGATATATAGCTTTCGACTAATACTTGTAACTATGTGTTACAAGTTAAGCATTTTAAAATCTTGTGAAAATATCTGTAAATATGCCTTGAAATTAAATATGAATATAAATTAAATTAATATATAAAATGGTTACTTGTGAAATGTATCAAAGCGATGACCAAAGATTTCCTAATCACTTCTTTAACACGTTTTCATTTGTTCACGAAAACCATTATTTTCAAACCTTCCAATCTTATTGTCCATATATACTTTTATTTTGCAAATGTGGTAAGATTTTTTATTATATTTTCGAATAAAATGATTTATCAATCACATAATTTATATTTTTGTAATCAAGTCAATTGTCACTACAAAAATATACTCTATCAGTGACGGATTAGCGACGGATATCAGCGACGGTCTTATTTAGAGACGGATCAGCGAAGGTCTACTTTAGCGACGGATCTTTTTGTGACGGATTAGCGACGGACTTTTAACGACAGATTTCCGTCACTAAAATTTTTAGTAATTTAAAAAAAAATTGAAATCAAAATATTTTTATAAAAATAAATAGTTTTTTTTTTATTTTCTACTTTATTATATCACATATATATATACTAGTTATGTACTCACACAATGCGACGGAATGTAAAAGGTTAATCAAGATTCATTTGGAGTGGGATTTCGTCCTCTAAGATCAAAATACAACTTTGGAAGATAATCAACAAAGTGTGTTTTTGTCATTACACACATCAAATTAAATATTGAGTAAACTACGATTTTCGTCCTTGTGGTTTGTCCTTCATAACTATTTTCGTCCTTAATATTTAAAAACTGCTTTTTTAATTCTTGTGGTTTCCATTTCATTTCACTTTTCGTCGTCTGTTAAATTTCAGGTGTTAACTTAGGGACAATTTAGTCTTTTTATTATTTAACTAATTTTCTATTAATAAGTGATGATAATGTATTATTATAATATTTATATATTCTAATATACATAACATTATATAATACATATCAACATATATATATTTTTACATTGATCGACCCCATACGACAATTCCCCCTCCCTTCCTTCCGGCGACCCTCCATTATTTTCCGACGACAAAAATCAAACCTACAACTCTTTCTCTCGTCTACTTCCCTGCACCATCACCTCATTGAAACTGTAAAAACTCACACATAGGGGCGGAGCCAGGAATTTTTTTAAGGGTGGTCCTCATTATTAAAACATAAAAATAAATATAAAATAATATTATATTGATAACAACGTTCAACCAAAAAACAAATGTATATATTACAAAAGTGTTGCACTAACCTTACCGATTCAACAATGACCCCAACGGGTTTTCATTTTCTGAAACATATCAATGATATCTTCATTATGAACGTCCGCAAACACATCTTTTTCTATATACGCTACCAAGTTATCATTCATCCATTGATCTCCCATTCCATTACGCAGCCTGTTTTTTACAATATGCATACCAGAAAATGCCCTCTCAACTGTTGCAGTTGCAACCGGTAATGTCAATGCCAATTTTATAAGCAAGTAAACCAATGGGAACACCTTATCTCTTTTTGTTTCAACCATTTTCCGTGCAAGATCACCAATTCTTTTTAGATTTGAAAAATCTGATGAAGTCCTCATATCAAGAATATAGGTTTCAAGTTGATCTTCAAGCACTATGATCTCCATCTCAGAATAATCATTTGGATAGAAATGGGTAAGACGAATCAATTTGCTTTTATCAAAAGCTAAAAAAGAGTTGCTCGGATTGAGACATGCCATGCAAAGAAGCAACTCAGTGCTAGTCTCACTAAAAAGAGTGTAAGGAAATTTGTGGTTCCGAGGTTGGCAAGGCCCTTTTAAGAGATACGGTCTCCGAACTTCATCTCTAATATTAGGATTATAATCCAAAATCCTAATCCGCATTCCAGGGTCTGAGGGAAGATCTGTTAAGTTGACTTCCATACAACTTTGTTTAGAATTATCAGTATTACTCGGCTCTGAATCAACTGTTGTTTTTCTTTTTGTTAAAAACTTGTCCATAGTAATCAAATATCCTAAATAATTTGCAAATACAGTCAAATGTCAAATAATCAATAATCAATTGATCAAATCCTCAACAATCAAATTCAAATACTCAATGCCTCAATAAACAATAATCAAATATCAATTTCATATTTCTCATAAATCTTAATCAAATACAAAAATTACAACAAAAACAAACTGTGAAAGTTTAAGTGGAATTGTGGAAACCTACTAACCTAGAAATCAAAATCTGGAAATCAGAACATGTAAATTACAAATGAATAATGAAATAAACAAATCAATGCAAAATATAATGTATAAACCTAGAAATCAGAAACTCACAAATCAGAAATTAGAAAGAAGGGAGAAGCAGGAGAAATCGAGGATCACCGGAGAAGAGAAGAAGAAGCAGGTTGTCGTGTCGACTTGTCGCAGGATGCAAGAGAAGAGAATCCACGCGGTTGCTTTGTTTGTTGTCGCTGAAGAAATCGAGAAACATGAGATGTCGACTTGTCGTTGTCGTACCAGTCGTCGTTCGAGACTTCAGACTTCTAAGTCGTAATCGAGAGAAAAATGGAGTTAATCTGAATTCTGAAACTTGATTTGGGTTGCTGGAGGATGAAAGACTGGTCTGCAAGCGGTGGCTTTGATTTCGGCTAATTTTTTTTTTAAATTTCAAAAGTCTTCAGGGTGGGCCAGTGCCGTTCCTGGGCCTGGGCTGGCTCCGCCCCTGCATACACACACTTCTTACCCCAAAACTTAATGATGGAGATACATGGTGGAGCAACTGTATGTGTATATGATACGGATCATAAGAAGTTAGCTTTTCTGGATCTTTTCTTATGACTTTTTATTTCATCAATATTTCTTCAATCTACTCTTCCATGGACCTAGCATAAGGAATCACCATCCATAGTTCCATACTAGCATCAGAAACACCATCTACACATAAATATCTCATTACCGGTCCTGCAAAAAAAACCCATTACTGTCTCTACAATTTTTGATCTGCAGTCCAAAACCAAAATCGAATGGGAGGGTTGAATCGTTAACCAAAATCGAATGGGAGGGTTGAATCTTTAACCAAAACCAAAATCGATAAACCGGTAACCAGAACCAAAATCGAATGGGAGGGTTGAATCGGGTAACCAAAACCAAAATCGATAAATCGGTAACCAGAACCAAAATCTATAAATCGGTAACCAGAACCAAAATCGATAAATCGGTAACTTAAACCAAAAACAAAATTGGTTCAACCAAAATCAAAACCCAAAAGTAATCGGTAACCCAAATCAAAACCAGAAACAAAATCGGTAACCCAAACCAAAACAAAAAAAATCGTTAACTCAAATCAAAACCAAAGTCGGTAACACAAACCAAAACCAACGCCACCGAACAACAGAAGTGAACAAGGCGACGTTGGATTCGGGTTCATGGGAGAAGGGAAGGTGTGAACGATAGGACTTCTAACGTTTGCACGGAGAGCTTGTAAGAAAGGGAAGGAAGAACCAACGATGGAGTGGTGTTGAGGGAGAAGTGACGCCGGAGATCAAAGATTGAGAGAGGAATTTCTTGGTTGGAAATTGGTGAAGGAGAACAACACCAAATTGAGGGAGGGTGTGAGGGTGGGGAAGAGAGAGATTATGGATAATTTCTAATATAAAAATAATATAATATATCAAAAATATAAGATAATAATTATTCAATAGAAAAGAAAAAAGTAAAGAATGGTAAAAGACTTTAATGCCCTTCAATTAACGACAATTTTTAACAGAATTGCTTTTAGGGACGAAAAGTGAAATGAATTAGAAATCATAGTGACCAACAAAGCAATTTTTAAAGACCAGAGACGAAAATAGTTATAACTAACAAACCACAATGACTAAAATCGTAGTTTACTCTTAAATATTTGAAGGACTTTATGGCTTCTTCTTGCTTTTCGCAAAACTGCCAAGAGTTTTGTGTACACAAACCTATAATTGAAAAAACAGAAATAAATAAAGATTATGGAATTAATTTAGGATAAGTCATACATATATGAGTTATCAACATCAGAGATGCAACATAAACAAAAAAAACTCCATAACTATGTATACGACCTGAACCATTAGCACCAAATTTCATTGCTAAAACCAAAACATATTTCATTGACAAGCGTTTAATGCTTCACAAACTATAATGTTTCAATTCATATATACTAAAAAGCAAGAAAATTGTACCTACTCTTAAAGTGCTCCTTAGAGTTGTACACCCACTTCACAACAGATAAAGCATACCTCCATTGACCTTCATCGCCAAGTCCACCCACAATCTTCAACAATTGATCTTTTGTGAACTGCAACCTTGACTGCTTCATCATCCTAGAAAAACTTCTAGTTCTTTATACTTGGCTCTATTTCGCTAATCCTATAAACATACACAATTTCATCATGCTTAGAACATATATGTATGATTAAAACAAGGACACTCTCACAAACATTCCTACCTCTAGGAAACCAAATTTATGTACAGTTACAAATGGGCGCACACTTTGTACTTATGTTAGATTCAAATGTAACACCCTGGGTTTTCATTATACGTGTATCGTTGTATTCTTGTGTTAAGCTTTTGCCGTTAACATCGCGTTTAGTATAACGTTCGAGTTTATGGTTTTCGGTGAATCTGGAAACTTCCAGTGAGTTTCGCGACTTGGAGTCGCGGCATAACCCGCGACATTCACTGTTGGATTGAGAGTTTGGTAGCTACGCGAGTTACTCGCGACTTATAGTCGAGGCATTAGTCGCGATGTCCGCTGTTGGTTTTGGGGTTTGAGAACACGGGCGAGTTCCACCGCGACTTGGAGTCGCGGCATAACCCGCGACACCCCCTGGACCGACTTAAGGGTTTCAACCTCAAATATCTCATTTGGGTTTATTTATCTCAAATCTCAGATTTCTCTCTATCTCTATTCTCTCTCAAGTCTCTCTCTCTCTCTCTAAGTTTGGTGGTTAATATCTAGTGTATGATCCGAGGTTTCGGTATAGAAAGCTTCGTCTTATCAAGAGAGTCGATATCTGGTTTTTCGGGTTTTCGTATAAACCTATTGGGTGAGTTCCTACTACTTTTCTAAAACTTTATACATGTCAAAAGGTTACATTTTGGAACTCCTATATATATCCATGGTTTCAGATATAAGTTTTCTACATATTTGATATAACTTGAGTTTTGGTGATTTTAGGGTTCCCGATCATTTTTAACTAAAATGATGTATTCTATCTTACTTGAAGTAAAACGATGTTTTACTTGCACATTATGTGGGATATGTGAAAGAATGCTTATGAACTCATTTTAATGATTTTCATTCTTACCAGAAGTTGAACTTGAAATGGCGTTTTGTTTATAAAATGCTTTTATACCATATGACTATCTATGGTTGGTCACATATGTTGTTGTGACGAGTTTGTACCATTACTAGTGGATCCCTAGGTATTGAGTCGACTTATTTTATTGGGATGGTTAATTCCCCATTTTGTAGCTATGGATACATATGATCATCAGGGGCAATTTGGTACGGTTATGTGAGACCGGTTACTAACCATGGGTCATAGTGGTCCTAGTGAACGAGTATACATTGGTTTTCTCGGGGGCCCTACCTCACATCGTAGTACGGACCTAGTTAATCTACAAGTCGATACCTATGCTCTGATACCATATTTGTAACATCCCCCGTCCCCACGGTCCGGAACGGGTGATGTCATATACGACTTAACATAAATACATATCTAAATTCAGAGCTATTAATAAAATCTAAACATATATTACAATCCAAACTATCATACCTCAAAAGTCTTTATAAACTTAGAAAGATAAAACAAAGTGATTCTAAGAACTCCAAAATAACACGCTCGATCTCAAGTCCCGTCTCCGTAAACTTCACTTCGAACCTGCCGTGTCAGAAAACAAAAACACGGCTGAGCACATAACTCAGTGAATGGATTATAATATAAGTTCGTAAATAATAATGAAAACATCAATAACGAAGCGGAAGACATAAAAATTCGATTCGAAGAAAGTTCTTTGAGACTGAAGTTCATAGTTCATTTAAATCAAGAGAAACGTTTGGTAATATAATCAAAAGCAATAATCTCAAGAACATTTCACACATTAACTTCAAAACGTAATATAAAAAAAGTCCGTCAATTCCTGTTGTTGTGTTCGTGGGGTGGCCAAACCACACGAACTGGGTCGGCATGCGGGCACACACAACGGATCCCCCGTGAATTTAACCACGGTCACATATTCTGTGGGTAAAATCTAGAATCGATTCATCCGCCCTGGAGCCAACAAAGTCAGCCAAATCCTCCCAGAGTGGGTTCACGTAAGCCACATCGGCTTAACTGTGGTGGACTGTCATCTGCAGGACGCTATGACAACAAAGCCGCCATAGAAGGCATCCCAAATAATATGCCCATTTATTGGGTTCTTCTAAAATCAACGAAAACTAAACAAATACCACTTACCCAAATGGCGATCACAGAAATTATAATATATATAATTCACATTTTTCATAAACAATCTCATACGAGACACATTTTAATAAAACATCAAAATGTTCAAACAATTGATTCAATAAACCAAAATCAATGTGTATGTGTGTGTACAATTTCGTATTTGTTGATTACGTTCGGTTGATCAATCACAAGGTGGTGAACCACCTTTAGGAAGGGTCAACTACAACAAATAGTTGCCCACGATTCAAAAGAAATGAAATCCATACCTTGATCGGATTGAGATGCAACACGTGATCAATCGAGACTCAGGATGAAGTTTAACCCGTTCGATTGCCTATTTAAACCATAAATTACTATTACTCGCATATCATAAAATTCAATGCTTATTATCCTAACTTAATCACGAAATTATATTCTCTTAGACATTAAACCGATCACTTGGTGTGTGGTTAAACATCTAGATATAAATATAACCGGTTGGATTCTAAACTTTACCCGTTTGCAATTTTGACAAAAACAAACATTCCTATACATGTTTATGATTATAATTTTACAATATATAATCATAATCTACCAACTAACTTCAACTACCCTAACCTACCAACTTAAATAACATAAAAAGAAATTTATACCTCTAAGAAGGGTTCGTCGCGTAGATTCTGAATATATAATTATTTCGTCGATTACTTCAACGGATCGTAAGATAATCTAGAGAGAAGTTTTTTGAAAGTTTAGAGAGAGAGAGAGAGATATGAGACGGTGAAAATGATGAAGAAGGCGATGTATGAATTATGGATTTGGTTCCATATGTTCTCTTTTCTTTTATATATATATATAATTATAAAGAGTTTGGTTAAATGACGGCTTTTAACCCTTAACTATCTTTAGTTGTCATTTTTAATTACGGTTCAATTCGGGTAAGAATAATTATACGTTTTTTTTAAACCGGTTCTTACAATTATTCCCCCCCTTAAAAGAGATTTCGTCCCCGAAATCGTATTTAGACATGAAACTTACATCGATTAAAAAAATTCGGGGTACTCCCGTCGCATGTGTTCCTCAGTTTCACACGTCGCCTCACGTTCCGAATGATTTTTTCCAAAAAACTTTTACGAAAGGAATCACTCTCTTTCGTGTACCTCTCTCATCACGATCAATAATCGTTTCAGGTTCCTCGCGATAAGAAAGATCAGGTTCTAGGTGTTCCAAGAGATATTCAATGACGTGTAAGGAATGATAGTTGTACCCTCGAAGTGAAGAGACATGGAACACATTATGTATTTGGGATAATTGTGATGGTAGGTCTAACCGGTAAGCCACAACGCCAACCCTTTCCAGAATTTCGAAGGGACCAATGTATCTCGGGCTCAACTTTCCTTGGAGACCAAAACGTCTAATACCACGAGTTGGGGAAACCTTCAAGAAAACTTTATCTCCCGGTTGGAACTCGATAGGTCGTCGTCGCTTGTCGGCATAGCTCTTTTGACGAGCCTGAGCCTCTTTCATCAGTTGACGCACAATTTCGACCTTCTCGGTAGTAACTTGTACCAGTTCTGGGCCTTCAAGAATACGTTCTCCAACTTCATTCCAACAAGTCGGTGTTCGACATTTTCGGCCATAAAGTGCTTCATACGGGGCCATGCCGATAGTCGACTGCCAACTATTATTATAGGAGAACTCAATTAGGTACAAATAACTATCCCAAATTCCATGTCATTCCATCGCACATGCTTGGAGCATATCCTCTAGTGTTTGAATCGTACGTTCAGATTGCCCATCAGTTTGCGGATGAAAGGTTGTACTAAAATTCAAACGTGTGCCCCAAGCTTTATGTAAACCTTCCCAAAATCGAGATGTAAAACGTGGGTCTCGATCGGAGGTAATTGATACAGGAGTGCCATGGAGACGTACAATCTCACGTTGGAATACTTCTGTCAATTTATCAATTGACCAAGTTTGTCGGATTGGAAGAAAATGAGCCGATTTCGTCAGTCGGTCAACCACTACCCAAATTGCATCATGTTTCAAGGTCGTGCGGGGTAGTCCGACTACAAAATTCATAGTTACGTGTTCCCATTTCCACACGGGAATGTTCAACGATTGGAGAAGACCACCCGGACGTTGATGTTCACTTTTAACTTGTTGACAAGTGAGACAACGAGCTACAAAATCGACGATATCTCTCTTCATTCCAACCCACCAGTAATGAATATATAAGTCGCGATACATTTTCGTTGTACCCGGGTGAATGGAAAACATAGATTTATGAGCTTCGGTCAGAATTTGATCTTTAAGCTCCGAGTTATTTGGAACACAAAGACGATCCCGAAACCACAACACGTGATCATCATCGATCCTGAATTCCGAACTAACATTCTCTTTTGCTTGCTGGAAGTTCGCCCACAATTCACCATCATCTTGTTGGGCTTCTTTTATCCGAGAAATTAGAGTCGGTTCTACCATCAGGTTCGATAGAATTTCCATTTGTGAACTCAGATAGATTTCCAGTCCGAATCGTTCGATCTCCAAAGTTAACTCTGTAGGAACAAGTAACGAGGAAACATGTCCCACAACTTTACGACTTGAAGCGTCGGCGACTACATTAGCCTTACCCAGATGATATTGTATATGAACATCGTAATCCTTTAGAAGTTCGAGCCACCTCCATTGACGCATATTTAACTCTTTTTGAGTAAATATATATTTAAGTCTCTTATGGTCGGTGAAAACTTCACATGTATCACCGTACAAATGATGACGCCAAATTTTAAGTGCGAAGATAACCGCAGCTAATTCGAGATCGTGAGTCGGATAATTGACCTCATAAGGCTTTAATTGACGTGACGCATATGCGATTACTCTAACGTTTTGCATAAGAACACAACCGAGACCTATCTTTGAAGCATCACTGTAAACTTGAAAACCTCCGGTGCCAGACGGTAATACAAGAACATGTGCGTAACTAATCGATGCTTCAATTCCTCGAAAGTAGATTCTTGTTCGGAACCCCAATTGAATTTGACTCCTTTTCGGAGTAATCGGGTTAACGGTAGAAATATTTTAGAAAATCCTTCAACGAATCGTCTATAATAACCGGCCAGACCCAGAAAACCACGAACTTCAGATACGTTCGTAGGTCTAGACCATTTAGTGACAGTTTCAATTTTCGTTGGATCGACTTTGACACCTTCCGCAGAAATTACGTGTCCGAGAAAAGATACTTGATCAAGCCAAAATTCACACTTAGAACGTTTTGCGTATAACTTTTTCGTTCGAAGAGTTTCCAAAACGATGTGAAGATGTTGATCATGTTGCTCTCTTGACTTTGAGTATATCAATATGTCATCAATAAACACGATAACAAAGTCGTCGAGATAATCTTTGAAAACCCGATTCATAAGATCCATAAAGACCGCTGGAGCATTAGTTAGCCCGAAAGGCATTACTAAGAATTCGTAGTGCCCATAGCGAGTTCTGAATGTGGTTTTCGGAATATCACAATCTCGGATACGAAGTTGATGGTACCCGGACCGAAGATCAATTTTGGAAAAGTATCGTGCCCCTTGTAATTGATCGAATAGATCGTCGATTCTTGGCAACGGATACTTGTTACGGATCGTTACTTTATTAAGCTCCCGGTAATCAATACAAAGACGCATCGTACCGTCTTTCTTTTTAACAAAGAGAACCGGAGCTCCCCAGGGTGAAACGCTGGGTCGAATGAAACCTTTCTTTAATAAATCATCGAGTTGAGTTTTGAGTTCCTTCATTTCAGTTAGAGCCATTCGGTAGGGAGCCTTAGAAATAGGAGAAGCTCCCGGAACTAGATCGATGGTAAATTCGACTTCCCGAACTGGTGGTATACCCGGTAAATCGTCGGGAAACACATCAAGATATTCAGAAACAACAGGTACGGGTGCAGATGTAGGGATTATCTGTTCGGGATCTTGTAACGAGGCCAGAAAACCTTCATTACTTTTCCAAGTATACTGGTGCACCGTAATAGAAGTTAAAGCGCTAACATCTTCTTTTGGAGTACCTCCTTGGAAGATTGCCTCTGGTTTGTCAACATCTCCAAATAATATTTGCTTGGCGTTTACAGTCTATAGTTGCATGGTGGTGTGACAACCAGTCCATACCCAATATTAATTGAAAGCGGGACATATGCATTGGAAGTAGAGTGACCTCCCGTATGCGATCTCCAACAAATAACGGACAATTTGAAAATCGAGTTAACACACAGATTAAACCACCCATTGGGGTAGATATTACGACTGGACATTCGGTGGTTTGTTCATAAGGTTTTAACCGGGATTCTAATTGTTCAGAAACAACAGAGTGTGTTGTTCCGGTATCAAACAAGGTATAAACAGATAAATTGGTTAAGTTAACATGGTCTGCTCAAGGTATGTAGGCATCATACTAGACATGGTCTAACGAACCACATCAACAATATTAGGCTCACTTGTACCCCTCACTGGGTTAGGTTTTGGGTTACCCTCGGGTTGAGATCTGGACTTGCGTGGGTGACCACGTCTCGACATTCTAACACATAACAAGATCAAGATCGGAATTCAAAACAGTTACGGATTGAAAATCTGTAATTAGAATTAAATTCTAATCTACCCATTTTAATGTCTACCCAATCCTCACAGATCAAACCTAGTTAATCTACAAGTCGATACCTATGCTCTGATACCATATTTGTAACATCCCCCGTCCCCACGGTGCGGAACGGGTGATGTCACATACGACTTAACATAAATACATATCTAAATTCAGAGATATTAATAAAGTCTAAACATATATTACAATCCAAGCTATCATACCTCAAAAGTCTTTATAAACTTAGAAAGATAAAACAAAGTGATTCTAAGAACTCCAAAATAACACGCTCGATCTCAAGTCCCGTCCCCGTAAACTTCACTTCGAACCTGCCGTGTCAGAAAACAAAAACACGGCTGAGCACATAACTCAGTGAATGGATTATAATATAAGTTCGTAAATAATAATGAAAACATCAATAACGAAGCGGAAGACATAAAAATTCGATTCGAAGAAAGTTCTTTGAGACTGAAGTTCATAGTTCATTTAAATCAAGAGAAACGTTTGGTAATATAATCAAAAGCAATAATCTCAAGAACATTTCACACATTAACTTCAAAACGTAATATAAAAAAAGTCCGTCAATTCCTGTTGTTGTGTTCGTGGGGTGGCCAAACCACACGAACTGGGTCGGCATGCGGGCACACACAACGGATCCCCCGTGAATTTAACCACGGTCACATATTCTGTGGGTAAAATCTAGAATCGATTCATCCGCCCTGGAGCCAACAAAGTCAGTCAAATCCTCCCAGAGTGGGTTCACGTAAGCCACATAGGCTTAACTCTGGTGGACCGTCATCTGCAGGACGCTATGACAACAAAGCCGCCATAGAAGGCATCTCAAATAATGTGCCCATTTATTGGGTTCTTCTAAAATCAACGAAAACTATACAAATACCACTTACCCAAATGGCGATCACATAAATTATAATATATATAATTCACATTTTTCATAAACAATCTCATACGAGACACATTTTAATAAAACATCAAAATGTTCAAACAATTGATTCAATAAACCAAAATCAATGTGTATGTATGTGTACAATTTCGTATTTGTTGATCACGTTCGGTTGATCAATCACAAGGTGGTGAACCACCTTTAGGAAGGGTCAACTACAACAAATAGTTGCCCACGATTCAAAAGAAATGAAATCCATACCTTTGATCGGATTGAGATGCAACACGTGATCAATCGAGACTCAGGATGAAGTTTAACCCGTTCGATTGCCTATTTAAACCATAAATTACTATTACTCTCATATCATAAAATTCAATGCTTATTATCCTAACTTAATCACGAAATTATATTCTCTTAGACATTAAACCGATCACTTGGTGTGTGGTTAAACATCTAGATATAAATATAACCGGTTGGATTCTAAACTTTACCCGTTTGTAATTTTGACAAAAACAAACATTCCTATACATGTTTATGATTATAACTTTACAATATATAATCATAATCTACCAACTAACTTCAACTACCCTAACCTACCAACTTAAATAATATAAAAAGAAATTTATACCTCTAAGAAGGGTTCGTCGCGTAGATTCTGAATATATAATTATTTCGTCGATTACTTCAACGGATCGTAAGATAATCTAGAGAGAAGTTTTTTGAAAGTTTAGAGAGAGAGAGAGAGAGATGAGACGGTGAAAATGATGAAGAAGGCGATGTATGAATTATGGATTTGGTTCCATATGTTTTCTTTTCTTTTTTATATATATATAATTATAAAGAGTTTGGTTAAATGACGGCTTTTAACCCTTAACTATCTTTAGTTGTCATTTTTAATTACGGTTCAATTCGGGTAAGAATAATTATACGTTTTTTTTAAACCGGTTCTTACAGTAAACTACTAAACTATAAAGAACTTAAGATGAGGTCAAGTCACAGGATATTCATACAATATTTTTGTCAATTTGATAGAAGACATGGAAATGTAAATCTCTAGTTGGAGAATACATTAAGATGAACATATTTCCAAATACTGTTTTCGTAAAGAAAATAACATCTATGAAAAAATATATATAATTTTTCATTCTTCCATTGTCAAAAAAACCAGTCACTTTTGATTAGTTAAAATTCATAAATGGTTTTTCTGAGTAGACAAAAGATTGCATACTCCTCCCTTTAAAATATTTCATCTTGACGGGTGTGATAGTCTAGTGTAGTACTGCATCTTTTACATGTTTTTATAAGACATCAAAAGGTTCATCTTAGTCTTAACCTCACTGAGCCTAAGGCTAGGCAGCTATAGAGCAATATCTTAATATCTTCAAACACAAATGGTAGACATGCATTGAAATTGACTCAAATACCAACCAGAAGTTTATGATGTTTATAAAAAACAAAAATCTTTCAAGTCTCAACTTTTAACAATAAATCAAAGAAAAAATTGTGAAGGAAAAGACTTGTTCCACAACAAACCAGACCCCATACTTCGAGAAACGAAGACAAGAAACAAGTCAGTTCCAAATTGAGAACCAAAACAGCAGATGCAAACAAGAAACAAGTCTGAAATCGTGAACCATTCGAGACTGAAATCAAATCTAAAACAAGCATTGAAATCGAACAAGTCTAAAACAAGACATTCGAGACAGAAATCGAACGAGAAATGGGAAAGAAATCGAACCTGAGATAGACAAATCGAGCCCATTGAGCATAAATCGAACAGAGATAGAGAAATCGAGCCCATTGAGCAGAAATCCAAGCAAATGGAGAAGTCGAACCTGAGTTGGTCTCGTGAGGATGGAGAAGTCGAACGAGACATTGAAGATGAGAAGTCGGTTGTTTGTTTAACCAGGTTAGGGTTTATTTGGGTTAGGTTCTAATAAATTAGGTGAAATACAAAGAGAGGGAAAGTAAAAATAAAAGAGGGATATAATATTTAAAATTTTGGAATTTTAGGAGGTAATACTAAAAGTTTTAATAATAAATTTTTTTAATTGTCTTTAAGAAATATGAAAATTTTTATTAGTCTTTTTTTAAACTTGACATTTTCTTTTGTCTAACATGATTAGTGAATAAATATTAAATATTTAGATTAGTTTTTCATAATTATTGGACATAATTAATTAAATCTAAAACAATTATCTTATATTTTTAAATCTTTTTAAAATTCAAGTTTACAACTTATTTTGTCTTGATGGTCGTATTAGACTCACTAGTTATTCATGAACTGTATTGGACATTCATGCGTTTTGGTGGTTCTTAATGTATCGAGTCGAGCTGTCTAATTGAAGAGAACCACCACTAATGAGATATACTAGATCAATTTCCTTATAAAGTGAGGGATGGGTTTGTGGGCTTCCGATAGATCCATTAAGGCCCAATGAAATCCTTTAAAACCCAATAGAACCCTTTAAAGTCCGATAGATCCATTAAGGCCTAATGAAACCCTTTAAAGCCTAACGAAACCCTTTAATGTCCGATAGATAAAACTCTTTAAAGCCCAATAGAACCCTTTAAAGTTCAATAGATCCATTAAGATCCAATGAAACAATTAAATCCCAGTAGAACCCTTTAAAGACCGATAGATCCATTAAAGCCCAATTAAACCTTTTAAATCCCAAAAGAACTTTTTAAATTAATTATTATTATGAGGAACTTTTTGTGATTTTTTTCGATTATGCCCTCAATAATATTAATTATTATTTATTAACTATTAATTATTAATTATAAATAAGTATTAATTATTTAACAATTATTACTAATATTAATTAATATTAATTAAATTTTAATTATATATTGATATTAAATTTTAATTATTTAAAATTATTTTTAATCATATCAATTCTTTATATATATTTTTTACTATTTTTTAATATTAGTCAATATATTTTAGTTATCAATTACTTTTAATTTTTTATTATTATTTCAATTATTTTTTTTCATATTTGTTGGGAACTGAAGATTTGTTTAAGTATGATTACTGCTGCCAGTACAACATGGTTACTACTGCTGAGACAAGTTACTACTGGTGAGCCAAATTACTACTGCTTGTAGAAATTAATACTACTAAGCATAGTTACTACTGCTGGTGAAGATTAATACTGCTCAGAGTGTTAATGCTGCTATGACTTAATACTGCTTATGTGATAATCTTGGTAAGCCGCGAAGATCAAGGTTTGAAGATAATCATGGAAGAATATACTGAAGATCTTTTATGTTTTGTAATTATCTTTTATTTTCAGTATATGTATAGAATTATTCAGAATAGTTTGTAAGACGAGTATTCTGAGTTTTTATTGTTGAGAGAATTGACCTCAAGGTTTACAACCCTAGTTCTAGAGAAGTAGAATTCGTCTTGGTAAGCCTGTTCATCAAGATTGAGGTTTTGTGCGAAAGTTTGTAACTTTAATCATTCAATAAGGTTTACAAGTTGTGATTTTTATTTTACTGTTACATTGATATTTGAATATTAAAGTTTTTTCCGTAACTTCTGTAATATTGTTTCTGAGTTTCATTATTCTTGTTAAGAATCAGATCCTGTCAATATTATATGCAATGGTTATTTAAAATCATAAGTTAATGTAGATTTTTTCTAAAATTTGTTTTAACAAATTCAAAATTATGATATATATAATAATAAATGAATTTTAAATTATTTTAGTTAACATATTATATTATTTAACTTTATTATTACTTTGTTTGTATTAGCTAAGATATTATATTACTATAAATTTGTTTTAATTATATTATTAAATATTGTAATTGATAATTTTTTAAGACGTCTTTTTGGTCATTTTACATGCTTATTAACTAGTTTTTGTCAAACGTGACTTATTAATTAGGTAGCTTATCAGCTATCAGCTAGCTTATATCAGCAATCAGCTAGTTTATCAGCTACTTTGTCAAACATAGCCTAAGTGTATAAATCATCCTTGTGGTTCTCGTTTTACTATGAAAAAGTGGTCCCTGATTGTTAATTTTTTTCCCAAGGAACATTTCAATCTTCTATCAAAAAATTTAATTTTAAGAATAAAATAATATTTTTTTTTGTATTTTGTATTTTATTTTATTAGAAATTTTCTTTCACTCCAAATTTGTTATTTTTAATAAATATATACAATAAAATTTCATATTATTTTTTAAACATTAAATTAATTTTTTTGATGAAAAGACTGAAATGTCTCTTACATTAACGAAGATGGTAAACAAAGTTAGTGACCACGGATCACATTCAAAGTAAAATAAAAATTATAAAAATGAAGAAAAAATGAAGTTTACTCAATTTTAATTGATAATTAAGTATGGTTGTAGGATATTTTTGGTGGAAATTTTAGGTATGATTGTCCTAGCAAATATATCTACCACAGCCCAACTTCTATATATGATGAAGACTACCATTTTGATGATCAATTGTCTAACAAACAAAATAAATAAACAATATTGTGTATAAAACACGTTAGAGTTTGATTAACAAATCAATTTTCTAATTTTATAAATAGAACGACAAGCTAAAGACCAAGAAATTAACTAGAAACGATAGAAAGAAACTTTTGTAGCTAATCGTATAAAGCTAGCATGGTTACGTAAATAATCGAAGATATATCCAATAAAAACTGGCAAACTGCCGATTAATATGTTATGATATGCTACATGCAATACTATTTTTGGATTAAAATATGAGACTTGATTGGTAGATGACAGCATTCAAAATTGAAGCAATTAACGCACGTTATAACATTTGATACTTATATATATATATATATACATTCGTGGCAACGAAAACTTGATGCAACTACGCACACACTTTTAGTTTTCAATAGTCTTGTTTTTTTTTTGCTGATAAACGTTCAACATTTGAAAATAAAAAAGTTTAGCTTATAAAAATGATTTCAAAATGAAACAAATATAATGATTTATAGAGTAAATTACATCGCTGGTCCCTGTGGTTAGCTCAAAATCTGGATATGGTCCCTATTTTGAAATAAGTACACCAAGGGTCCTTGTGATTTGCATTTCGTTTCAAGTCGGGCCCCTCTTTCAAAAATAAGTACATTGGAGGTCCTTATGACACTAACGTCGTTAAATCCATTCTGTTAACTCAAGGGCATTTTTGCTAGGTCTACAAGATTGTATGTGTGTGCTTTTCCTGGTTTGCAAGGGTGTGTATGTTGTATGTATGTTGCTATTGTGTGCATCTGTTTTTGGACTATAGGGGGGGTTGTATGTTGTTGCTGTTGTGTGTATGTTGTTGTTGCTGGCTGTTGTGTGTATGTTGTTGCTGCTGCTTTGTGTGTGTGTGTTTTTGGGTTGCAAGTATGTGTGTGTATGTGTGTGTTTCTAGGTCTTAATATTTATAGGGAGATTGTCGGCTTTTTCTGTCGGAGAAGAAAGCCAAAGATGAAGGGAGGGAGGGTAACGAGATGGTTGTGCGTGAGGGATGAGATAAATGGAGGGACACATGACGAATGACTAATTGTGATGCAGGGCACCAACCGTGATGGGTTATGATCAGCGGTGGGGAGAAGAACAACGAGGAGGCCGGTGGTGAGTTATTGGGATGAGAGGAGACTGTTTGGCAAGGTATATTAAAAATACTAGTATTTTTTTAATAATTTTTTAAAAAAAAAGATACATTGACAAAAATTTTCCTAAATTAACGGAAATGATTTAACGGTGTTAGTGTCATAGGGACCTCCAGTGTACTTATTTTTGAAAGAGGGAACTAGCTTGAAACGGAATGCAAACCACATGAACTCCTAGTGTACTTATTTCAAAATAGGGATTATATCGATATTATGAGCTAACCACATATACCAACATTGTAATTTACTCTAATCTATAGTTGGCACATTTTTACGATATCTGTCACGTTGGGTTAGTAAATATGAGAGCAATAGAAGTGGAGTGAGCTTCTATGAAAAAAAAGGAAAAGTTCTTTAATGTTTGGAGTGATTAAGTGACGCAGCGTAGGTTTGCGGAAGGATCGACAAGCGTCTAAACCCTTTAACGGTTGAGAATTACGATGCGTAAAACTCAAAATTAAGAGAAAACTCTCTAAAAAGCTAAGCTTTATTGATTGAAACTTGATTGAATTGATTAACAATGAATCCCTATTCTATTTATAGCTAAACTAACTAAGAAATAACTATGGAAATTAAACTATCCTAATTATAAACTAACTAGGAAGCTATTTAAATAACTAATAAAAGGAAACTAAATAATCCTAAATTACTAGCTAAGATAATTATTTAATTAAACTAAATCTAAACCTAATCTACTTAAAAGATAATTAAAAGAAAATAAAGATAATTAATAAGAAAAAGATAATAAATATAATAATGGCTCGTGGCATGGATTGCATAGATTGGAAATTTAATTAATGAACTTGGGATGGCTTAGGGACTCTTGGAAGTCGCCATGTTTACTTGTGTCCAGTATGTTGCGCGGGTTTCATGCGACCCAAGTCGCGTGGAACTCGCATTCAGTTCACTTTGCGATTTTCGATTTGTTTTTCGATCTCTATTGTAACCCTTTCTATATTTGCCGTTTTCTCTTTGCCTCTTTTTCCGATGCCAAATTCCGAGTCTCTTGCGAGCTCGTTTTTCTCTTCGATCCCATTTTCCTTTTTCCCAATTATTATTAAAATTTCTTATTAATGCTCGAATTCTCCCTGTATCATTAAGTCACTGAACATTTTTTTCGAACAAATAAGTTTTTGGACATTTCGAAACCTGTTAAATAAATCCTTAGACTTTAGGTAACCTGTTGAATACATCCTTATTACTTAAAAATATAACTTGCAACCTACATAAGAAGTAAAACTACAAATTAAAAAAAAGATCATCTACTTTATCATTCTACAAACTAAAAATGGGGAAATTAACTATAATAGTTAATTTCATCACCCAATTTAATTTTAACCACTTTTCAAAGTTTTTTCCTAAAATAGCCAAAGTTTGCGTAAAATATTTTTTTTCCTGCGTAAGGTGTTTTTTCCCAAAAAGATTAAAAAAACATCTTTACGTAAAAAAATTATGTGTTAAAATTCACTTTCTGCTTATAGTTTTGGAAAAAAATTATACTTTGCATCCTTATAAAGTTACAATTAGTTATTTAATTTATTTTATATCCATTACTTTTTCATTTTTCATTTTATTATATTAACACGCATAATCATATATTAACAAACATATATCAAAAAAAATTACAAATTACACTATTATAATCGTTTCGTCAATACGTTCAAAATGAACTCAAGATTGTTTTTTAATTTAATCTTATATTATTCAATATCATAAATATATACGAATTAATTTTAATACTTACAATTTATACCTTTAAGGTTACAGATTAATCTTATACTATTAAATAAATAACTTTAAAGGATATAAAGTGTAAGTATTAAATATAATTCGTACGTATTAATGATATTTAATAATATGAGATTAAATAAAAAAAATTCAATATTAGACTCATTTTAAACGTATTGATGAGAAACTTATAATGGTGTAATTTGTAAAAAAAATGTATTTTTTATGTATTTAAGTTTATATATGATTATGTGTGTTAATATAATAAAGGGTTAAAATGAAGAAAAAAAAGGTAGAAGATATAAAGTAAATTAAATAACAAATTATAAAGATGTTTTCTATTTTTGTTATTTTTTTTGCCAGGAAAAATTCTTAAGGGAAAAAAATTTATGCCAAAACTTTGACTATTTTAAAAAGACATTTTGAAAATTGCTTAAAAATGAATTTGATTGATGAGATTGACTATTTTAATTAATTTTTCTATTTTTTTATTTGTAGGGGGATAGAGTAGTGACATGTTTTTTTGTTTTTTTTTTCAATTTGTAGTTTTACTTGTTATATAGGTTGTAAGTTACATTTTTAAGTAATAAGAATGTATTTAACAGGTTTCCAAAATTCCAATGATTTATTTAGTGTGTTTTGAATTGTCTAATGACTTATTTGTTCCAAAAAATTGTCCAATGACTTAATCACTCCAAACACTAAAGTCCATTAGGTTTTTTTAGACTTTTCCAAAAAAAAAATTGAATCCAAAACTTTGCTTTTCAAGCATTTATAATTTTGCAACCGCAACCAAATCTTCAAATTTTATAATTAAACTAGGCATATACCCGCGCGATGCAGCGGAATGTAAGTAAATAACGAACAATTAATGTTACTTCCTTATAGACATGTCATCAACAATCCAACCATGACCTATGAATCACAATTTATGAAAACCTAAACCCTAAACCCATAAATATATTCAATAATTAGTTTATATTACAATTATTGACAAAACAAATTATAATGATATAATTTATAATAAAAATGAAACGTATTTTACGATTATGTATTTTTAATGTGTTGACGGTGGAAAAAAATAAAACGTATGGATAGAAAACAAATTAGTTCGTAGATATTCATGATATTTAATAGTACGGTTAAATTAAAAAATATTCAATATTGGACTCGTTTTGAAGATATTGACGAGACGATTATAATAGTATAATTTGTAGAAAAAGAAACGTATTTTTTCATTGCATTTTTGTTCATATACGATTATTTGTGTTAATATGATAATGGTGTAAAATGAAAAATGAAAAAAATAAGGGATATAAAATGAATTAAATAAGTAATTGTAAGGGTGACAAATGTAACATTACAAGGGTGATAAATGTTATTGTATAAAAGCTTAGGGTAATAAGTGTTATTGTATAAAAGCTTAGGGTGATAAGTGTTTACAATAACTGTATTAGCTTTTTTATATAGTAGTAGAGATTTAATTCGTAGATATTCATGATATTTAATAGTATGGTTAAATTTAAAAATATTCAATATTGGGCTCGTTTTGAAGGTATTGACGAGACGATTATAATGGTATAATTTGTAAAAAAAGAAACGTATTTTTTCATTGCATTTTTATTTATATACGATTATTTGTGTTAAAATGATAAGGGTGTAAAATGAAAAATGAAAAAACAAGAGATAGAAAGTAAATTAAATAATTAATTGTAAGAGTGATAAATGTAAAATTTAACTTTCCAAAAACCGTTTTCCAATAACCAACTTTTTCAAAAACGGTAATAAAACTTTTATAATATAGTATAGATAACAACTACCAAAACAATTCAGATTTAATCAAAAATTAATATAATGGAAATCAACCAGACGTTTTTTTACTCATTTGATACTTACGGATAGATGTGTATGTGGGTTGGGTAGTTTGTGATATTTATGCAGCTCAACTTAATTATGACGGTTTGGAAAATTTTCAACCCAACCCAAGTTATTAAAAAAATATAACCCAACTCAGGGGGGTATTAGTATACATAAATTTGACCAATGAAATACAATAAAGATTACTAAAAATTTATGCAACGAAATTTTTACAATCATGCAAATATATATTTAAATCATTAATATTTACAATCAACTTTGGAATTAGGGTTATGGACTTAAAAGGTTTTTGATCAATCGACTTGGTGTTGAGAGAATGGCTTTGATTAGATTTAATTGAGTTGTTAACAGGTTGAGGGTTTTTGATACACTTCTACCTATAGATCTAAATAGAGCTTGCATCTGAAATTTTGAATCCACGTTGTGGGCCTAGAATATCAAAAAAGCCCAATACCCACCACTGGTTGGCCCAAGACTTTTATGGCTCAAAAGGAAAAAAATAAAAATAAAAACAACGACATTAACAAAAGTTAAAGCCTGGTTTCAATTCAATTATTCTAGCCTATATTTACAGCCCTGCACGGTGTTATACTAAGGGGCCGTTTACCAAAGGGTTACTTGGGTAAACGTATATCAAGTCACATTATTTTTCTGGATAAATATGATAAGAATCAAGAATCTTACCAGGTAAGAGCTAAGGCAAGGACCAAAAGTCTTACCTGATAAGTGATGGTGAAGACTTTTACCATGGTTAGCGTTTACCGAAAAAATTGTTGCATACGATACCGTTTTGGTGGACTAAAATCTTACCCGGTAAGTATGTGATAGTTAACCACAAGGGCTGTGGCGTGGTGGTAAAAGCTTGGGGAGTTCATAGCGCTCAACCCGGGTTCGAGCCCCACTAGCAGCACTTGTGGCCACTGAGGATAATCTCAGGGCTGCACGCTTTAGCAGCTGGGCCATAGGCCCTAATTGCCAGGGATTAGTCTGGGTCATAGGCCCAGGATACCCTTTCAAAAAAAAGTATGTGATAGTTATGAATTTTACCAGTAAGCACTTACCCGAGTAAACGTTTGGTAAACGACCCCTAATCGAGCCCTAAATACAGTAATATCATCCTTTTGGATGGGTTTATGGTATGATTCTCAACGATTTTAGTTGATTATCTTATGATTTTGGTTCAAAACGTTGTCACTTTCGAAATCTATTGAATATGGTATACAGTTTTAATCTAAACGTATCCCATAATTGATTTGTAACTCTATTTATCAGCATTTCCACCGGAAGTTAGTGACCACTATGATATCAGTGTAATATTGATGTATATAACCCTAAATGAGATTTTAATTAAATTCATGACTTTTTTTTTCATGAATATAGAGCATTTTTTCTTAATAGATTAGGAGGTCAAAGATTTAATTGAAACAAATCAATCAACTCGAAATGCTTTGATTGACAAATATATACCATTTTCAAGGCTTAAACATTATTGTCTTGTGGTGTTGCTCTTCTTTTTTTGTTTCTCTTTTATGAATTGATTACCAATGACAACATTTTAGTGATGCTCAAGATGTTGATGATGCAAGATATAACTTGAATTGCAGACTTATAGTGCAATTCGGGAAGTATCTGCCGTTTCTATATATTATTGTGGATAATTATTACACTTTTAGAATACAACGAGTAAAACCAAACAAACCCATCGAGTCCCACATAGAGTAGTGTTCGTGAAAGGTATGATTTATGTAGACCTTACTTCGACTCAAATAGGGAACATGTTTTAGTAAAGACCCTGCTTGTAAAAGTTTTAGGATAAAAATATGATTTCTCTAGAAAACTTTGGTTCTAAAAGTTACGCAAAAGTTCGAAATAGAGAAAAAAAACCCCCGAAAGGTAGATGATAGAAAAACTTGTAAGAAAAGTTGAAGAAAAGGCAACAAGAACAAAAAAAAACTAAAGCATGATTGGACAACAAAGGAATACGAAAAGGTACAAAACCACTAAACCAACTAAGGAGACAAATTCTAACACCCATTAACCATAAATTCTTACACACAATGTGTTGCCATAGTCCTACATCTCCACAAACTCTAATATGAGGTCATGTCTTCTGAAATATCTAAAACTGTTGTGACTAGTCTAAGTTGTTTGTTCCACATCCCTCCTCCTCATACCCTCAACTCTAAACGCCCTCCACCCTCCTCACCAATGTTGACAACTGTCTCCTACGAATGTGCCCAAACCACCACAATATTCCCTCTCTCATTTTATAGGTGATAGGTGCTACTCCTAACTCAATTCAAAAGACTGCATTCGGTAAATGAACATTTAAACTGTAAGGATACAGAGAGATAAATGTATGAGCTAGTTGACGTATGCTATTTGGAAACTATGGTTGTCTTTTGGAAAATTTCCCCCATATAAAAGCACCATTCACCTTGACGTTTACATCATGTTATTATTGATATAATAAAGCAACCTGATCAATTAAAAAGATACCATCCCATACTCAACTAAGCAATCGGTGTTTTTGACCTCATTAGAATCTTTTAAAACCTTTGATCGATCATGTTTTACGTGTAAAGCTTGTTTTTTCAAAAAAGGTAATAGAAAAGCTTAAGATTCCCAAGAAAGCCACATCCACTACCACTCCACAAGTGCCTCAAACACTTAGATCTTTTCATTGACCCTTTATTTTGGTGGTATTCACAATTGATGTTCATATGATCATATCTTAAAATTCGTTTGCTAACAAATAAAACAAAATTTTAATGTTATCTTGTAAGGGTTTACTCCTATGACTTTCTTCCCCTCTTTTATTCTCTCTCCATTCACATTAATATTTCGAATTATCTCTATTTCGATATATAAACAATGATCGGTTGTTTGTTCATAGACTTGCCGACCAATTAATTAATGCCATTGGTTTTATTTGTTTATGTAACATTATTATCATATATTTAATAGTGGTAAAACTAAAATAACTCTAGCCTATGTTATCGACTTTGGGTATTGGACGACAATTTTGTGTTCCTATAATGTGAAAACTTGACATGGATGATTTTGAGTCGGTACTGATTGAGTCAACTTAATTAACAAGGTAATACTATGAGTTGAATGCTTAATATAATGTAATATAAGTTGAAATGAATTGCAAAAGCCTAAGATCCCATTTTATTATCGCTCTATATAACTCACGACCCGAAATTTTGATAAGGAAATTGATATCAGAAGACCATCGTTTGAGCCTAGACGTTAAACAAGGGATCATAACTTATATTTTAATATTAAGAAATAAACCCTACTTCCAAACTTTATACGTTTTGTATCTCTACCATCATTAGTTTTTTTTTAAAATGGTCATACAAACATACAAGTAAAATTGAGATTAGAATTTGTGTATGTTATTTTACTCATATAACATTGAACTCACTTTTAACTACCTTGTGAAATTAGTCAAATTACACGTTAAATAAAATGTATAAAATATTAATATAAAAATATATGTATATGTGTTACTTTTGACATAATGTCACAATCATATTGAACTTTCATATTATATGCATACATGTGAAAAATATGTAATGATAATAATCATGTTATTAATATCTTACTATTTTTTGGGTTGAAATTTTATGATTTTGACATAAATCTGATTATGTACATATTCCTTCTTTTATAGACAAATTGTTTTATTATACAATAAATAGTTATTATATTTCCTGTGTCCTAAAATAAATGACCACATTTTTATTTATATTTGTCTCAAAAGAAGTGTCTACTTTCAAAAGTAGAAAACTAAATTATCAAATTTACCCTTAACTAATATACAAATATTTAGGAGTTGTGAAGATAGAGATATTAAATAATGGTAAAGACATCATTTGGTTAATAAATAAATGTAATAATTATGTATGTCTAAAATTATGTGTCCTTTCAATTGTAAACACTTATTTTAAGACGGAGGGAGTATTTTTTAGTCTTAGAGCAAGACTTTAAACATTGAAACCTAGAGAGTTGAGTCTGGCATTCATTGCCTTGATTTTTGAATATGGCCTCCCCAATATATAATTGTGTTTCTTGAGTTAAAATCCAGACGTTATCAAAGTCTTTATAAACATAAAGGTTTATTTATGATAACTCAGGACTATTTATGGTCATCTAAGAAATTAATCTGTGTACATAAATTGGCTCTAAACCCACTATTACAAGTATTAATTATCTTTAATAAATCATTAATTTTATTACAGCAAAGACTAGTTTTTTTAATAATTAATAATTTCATATGTTGTAATTTAAAAGAAATTTAATATAACTTTTGGCATAAGAGTTATTATTCATATTCCCTATTCATTCGGATACACCACCTCGTTTCTTACCACTTCTTCACTTAGAGCATCGACAATGTGCTCTTTGGTAGGTTTTTCGTGAGGTTTTTCAAAAAACAAAAATCTTCTTTTAAGGTTTTTCACATAGTGAAGAGGTTTTTCAATTGAGGTTTTTCGTCATAGCTCGTAACTGTACAACCTGCTTTTTCGTAGTTTTTTCGTATTTAATCAGTTTTAACTTTATAGGATTTTATAAAAGTTTCGTATTTAATCACTTTTATTTATTAACCAGTTTTTAATATATTTAAAGTAATCTTATTTAAATATAATTATTAAATAAATAATATAAATAAATACATAATGAAAGTAATTATATTTTATATTTTTAAAATAATATCTCAAATTTGACATATTTATACAATTCTAACAGATTTCTTAATGACCTAATTTTTATTTTCGGTTATACATACTTTTAAATTTAACATTTTTTAATTTTTATTTTACATACTTTTTATACAACTTTTATATATTTCTTAATAACCTAATTTTTATTAATTTTATTGTACATACTTTTAAAATAATTTTTTTTCTTTATTTTTACCTAGCTAGATTTTTACTATAAATATACCTCTCAAACTTTCCAATCCATATTAAAATATTTAAAAAAATTATGTAAAATAAATACATAATTAAATTAATAATATTTTCTTGATTTAAATAAATATGTATTTGTATGAATTTTAATGTATTTATTTTTATAAATAATAATAAAAATGATATAAACTTAAAATAGTGGGACCATGAATAGTTTAAAAAAGTAATGAAAAAATTTGGGTGAGGTTTTTCACATAGTGGAGGTTTTTAAGTTGTTGATGTGACAATAATGTGTAAGAAAAAAAGCTATAAAAAAGCTCGGTGAAAAACACGTACACTGTGGATGCTTTTAAATACCCTCTATAAAATGCGGTATAAATAAGATACACCTTGTTTTAATTATATTGCACTCCATTGTTTGGATAGTTGACCAAAAATACGACTAAGAGGTCATAGGTCCCCACATTCAGGGGTTGTTTTTTTTAGAAAACCTCTTAATGGCTCTTAAGTCTGAATCGTTTAGATCTTTTTACAAACCACCTCTTATTAATCATAACTAAAATAAGACTTCAGACTTTAAATCTCTTAAAAAATAAACGACACCTTATTCTCCTCTGATTATATATTGTCGTATTTTATTTCAAAAAAATAATCATATTAATTACAAGTAAATTAATAAATTCGAACATAAACGTATTTATGTATTACAAAATAATCTAAAAACGTCATTTATCATAAGTAAACCAAACCCTAATCACATGATTCCATTGCCACGACTCAGATCCCACATAAGTTGTTATTAATGGAATTATTTATTTATTTATTTAAAAAAATGAATCAATATATGCATGAAATCTTTTCTTTTCGATATAATAATAAAATATATATTACTACCTTTCTTCAATGTGTATACATATATACTAATATATAACTAACTTTGGATAAAAAGATACTCCACATGAGACGTGGCCTAGATATCACCCACGCACCTCACAATCAGATCGCCACCTTTTTCTTTAAACCCTCCCCTGGTTCTGCCTTGCCCTCACTCTTTATATATCGCCATCTCATCTTCTTTTATTTATTTCTTAATTTTTTTATATATAATTAATCACTCCTCATAATTAAGATAGAGTAACCATGGAGTGGGACTGGCTGTTGGAATTCTTGAAGGGGATGGTGAAGCCGGCGGCCGCCACCGCGATCGTCTTGCTGGCGGCGGCGCTCTCATATTTTCAGAAGCTGAAATTAGAGGGCGAGATGATTTACGCCATTGTTAGAGCTTTCATTCAGCTCTCCATTATTGGGTTTGTGCTTCAATTCATTTTCAATCGAAGCAATGGCTGGTGGATCATTCTTGCTTATCTCTTCATGGTATATACATACATGCATAAAGTATCAGTTAAACATTTTACAAGAATATGATTTAATAGCCTGTGTGTGTCTTTTAAACGTCTATGTATTTGCCAATATAACATGTTTTTAATCATATATGATTAAGCGTGCGATATATCATATATGATATCACATTTCTCGACTTCTCGTAAAATATTTATCTTCTCGTTTGAACCTACCTATATATATATGTGTGTGTGTTTCCGGTGGAAATATTGGTTTTCACTTTTGATTTTACGTAAAATTAATTAATTTGGAAATGAATTGAAAAAGGCCAATATTTTTTTTCTTGCAGGTGTCAGTGGCCGGGTACACCGCCGGCCAGCGAGCCAAACACGTGCCCCATGGGAAATATATCGCCGGAGCATCCATTTTGGCCGGCACAGCCATAACGATGTTTCTACTGGTTTTGCTAAACGTTTTCCCCTTCACTCCACAATATATAATTCCGGTCGCCGGAATGATGGTTGGCAATGCCATGACCGTCACCGGAGTTACGATGAAAAGACTTCGTGACGATATTCGAACACAAATGAGTTTGGTAAGTCTCAATAAATGAAACTTCTTTTTTTAAGATTTTGTTCTTCCGGTATTTAAGGGCATTTCTAACCATACTGTAAAAACACTATTTTAACGGTAAAATACTGGATATGAGTGAGAAACGGCATATATTATGTGCTCAAACGACATATATGACGTTTTGGGGTTAATGGGCCCACTAATTTAACGTTTTTATTGGTGTTGTGGTTGAAGATAGTCTAAAGTTGCGTGTCAGTCGACCAAAATTAATTAATGAAATCGATAGTTTGGGAGTTCACACTAGCAAAACTGGGTTTATAGGTCGTCACTAATTTATAAACATCCTATTAATCTATTTTATAAGATTTACTATAGAACCAAAAACGTCTTATCTAAAGACGTTGTAATAAGTTTATACGATACGTTTGAACGTCTTAACAAGTTTTTTACGACAATTTTAATACAAAACGTCGCATTAACTATTTTATATGACACTTTTAAGAAAGTGTCCTATAAACCCATCTTTTTATAAGAAACTTGTTTTTATAAGACATTTTTTTCTCCAAATAGTGTACTATGAAATTGCTAATACGACGCTCTTTTATAAAAATGTTTTAAAAAACTTGTTACGACGTCCAAAAACATCCTATAAACTTATTACAACTCATATAGATGACAAAACACTTTTTTTGTCCTATAAATTAAGTCTAATATAAAACGGTCCACTATGACACTTAGAAATTTTTGCGTCTTATAAACCCAATTTTGTTGTAGTGTCATTAATCCACTCAATACGGCTTTTGGTAGCTTTGTGTTAATTAATTATCTTTTGTATTGCAAAGGTGGAGACGGCGCTAGCCCTGGGTGCCACACCACGACAAGCGACACTACAACAAGTGAAAAGGTCGTTAGTCATCGCACTCTCACCGGTTATCGACAATACGAAAACCGTGGGGCTCATATCGCTTCCCGGAGCAATGACCGGACTTATAATGGGGGGAGCTTCTCCTGTGGAAGCCATTCAACTCCAAATAGTTGTGATGAACATGCTCATTGGGGCTTCAACTATGAGTAGCATTATGTCTACCTACTTTTGTTGGCCTAATTTCTTCACAAAAGCTTACCAACTAGAAACAAAGGTCTTTTCCATTGAATAATTTGGGGTTCGGGTTTATTTGGTTTTAACTCGTTAAGGTATTCGGTTTATATTGATTGAATGACTACGAGTGTCGATGTATTCACGTTAGTTAGGTTCCGACAGTAGAAGAAAAATGCTTCAACGCCAATCGAAATTGTTATAATCAAAATGGTCCACTGAAACGACTGTTAATTGTTACATGCTCAATTAACCTGTCGTTTTTTATTTAACATACATATTCTTTATTATTTATATTTTAAAAACTTGTAATTTTAAACTAGTCAATTATTTTTTGAAGGACAAGATTTTTTCAGTCTCTAGATGTAGGCATCTAGATACTCGTATTCACCGGGAACAAGTCCATCATCCTGTATTCACATATAATATTTTCAGTTGAGAGCTAAGACTAACAACAGTGAAATATAAAGAAATTAACAAAAATAGCTATATTAGTCCGACAAATTTACCTCTTAGTTATTTCTCTCACAAGTTTTCAAAAAAGTCGCTATACCTCCGTAAGTAGCAACTCCTCAATTTGCGGAGCGGTCAAAAAGTAATTTTATTAACATGGCCGACAAATACAGGGACTAAATCTGCAAATTATATTCTTGGTCTGTAAGTAGCACTTCCGCAGGTTGTGGAAGCATCTGGACTAATTTACAAATTTGGTTTATGTATTTGCTGACCATGTTCAATTATTTTTTACATTTTGACCCCTCAACAAGTTAAGGAGTTGCTACTTGCGGGGACAATGACTTTTTGGAAATTTAAAAAAATAAATAGCTAAGAGATAAATGTATAAGACTAAAACAACTATTTTAATTTCTTTAAAATAGAAATAGAATGATAATTATTTTGTTTTAATTAATTTAAAGATAAAAAGTTATGAAAAATATAATAATTCACGTTATGAAACATTTATCCATATTTATTGTAAATTATATTTGTAAATGATTTGTTGTTTTTTTATTTTTTTTAGAGAGTTAACATTCTCGTTTGAATCTTCTTTTAACTAATTAAACATGTAATTGGTAAATGTCTATTAAACATATAAATTAAATATATATATTCGATGAGAATTATAATAATAATTCCATCTTAAAAAAGTTCTACAACTTATAACTAAAGTCATGATGAAGTGATTATTGTTTGTATACACTTCATCACATTTTATACACATATGACATGATTTGTATAAAAAAATATTATAACACCATCATCGATCGAGCTTGGTCATGGTGCAGGTCGTTGGTAGGAGTGTGCGTGGGTTCCTTTTGCGATGATCGGGGCTGCTGCCGAGTGCCGACTAAGTATTCGATCACTTCCGGCTGGTTGTGGATGTTTCCTACTCGCAAACTCCGTTGCAGGCCTTTCGGCTGTTGTTTACTTGTAGATTTATTTGGTTTCTTTCGTTTGGTTGGTTTAACCTTGCCGGGATAAATCCGGCCACACTGTATCTATCAACGAACTTCTTATTCATTGTGGTAGTATAAGTTTTCTACCGTTCAAAAAAAAAAAAAAAAACACAAAGACCATCCGTCCGCCATATCCACAGAAACAACACAGGTTTGCCAGAGGCAAACCGTCGACCCCGAACACCCCCCAAACATGCTGAAACTCACCTATTATACAACGAAAATCGCACTATTCCACGCCCCACTTTACAGCCTTTACTCGATTTTCTTTCAGGATTCTCATCGACCGCAAAACTGTTGTTTGGTTATAGAGCCTCACTTAGATCTGTAAATTTAGGTTTAAGAATTACGCCGATGAAATGGTCCCGTAGAAACGCCGATAGCTCCATCTCCTCACCTCCGTCTCCAGCAAAACAATAGTCTCGCTCCTTAAAACGGAATCATTGTACAAATATATATTTCTGAAACATAAAACCTTTGATCGTGAAAGCATGTAGGGTTGAAAAGTGGAAACTGTAGTTTTCTAGAAGAAGCTGCACATGAAAGGTTTCAGGAGGAAGTCACATGGGATTATGAAAAGGTTTTTTTTGAATGAAGCCATGTATGTGGGTTTTGGTAAAAGTTAATAATAAAAAAAGGTTTTTTAAAAAAAGTTCTTTTTTAATTTTTTGTTTTTAAAGAAAAAACTAAAATGATGATGGTGCCCTTCACTTAACGGTGAAAACTGTTAGTGGTGTTAGGGAAGGGACTTAATCCGAAACAAAAGTGAAACCACAATGACTATGGCCGTAATTAATTTGTTTGGGGGACCCAATCCAAAATTTTCAATAACCACAGAGACCAAATCTGTAATTTACTCTATATAAAATGTATAAAATAATAATTGGAAACTATATAAACTTTCTTATTTTGATGGCATTTTAATTATCTTGAGTCATGACGAAAACTTTTTAATAATATATTTTGTTATAATAAAATATTTACTTTATTATAATTTAATAAATTATATAAATCAATCAAAATATATAAAAGATTTATACAACTCAATAAAGATAAATTAATCATTTTATCATGTTCAAATTATATTTTATCAAATGTTGAACAACTATTCTTTCATGTTGAATTCTATCATATCTCTCTGAATCGCAAAAGCAACTTTTGTGATGTTTTTTGGGCTCGGTGGCTACGTAAGAGAATGAATTATCCGGTAACAAATTCTGGGCCGGCCTAGCGCAGTTTAGCCCAACTCACAATGATCCCAAATTTCGAAGCAAATACGACGTCGTTCCTGTCGTCGTCGTCGTCATCATCGGAAGCAAAACCTCCGTTGCCTAAAACCTTGAAGGCCGAGCAACTGTTCTCTTCCCCCTACCTCTATCTAGACGTTGAAGATGAGTCTCCTCCAAAATGCAGTCAGATTGTCATCGAGTCATCTGATGCGGAAACTTCATCCGCATCAAGGTCTCAGATCAGTTCTGTCAAGCTTTCCGTCTCTCCGTCAATTGTCGACGGAATCTGCATCACCGACTAACCAGACCTCCTCCACTAAACCATTGTTTGAAACACCATCATCAGGTATTGTATGTAATACGTATACATTCACGGATTTCTTGAAAGAAATCCGCGTTGTTTATAAACTCATTTTTTCAATATTGTTTTATCATTTCCCAATTTTTATAGTGTTTATACTCAAGTTAGGAGTTTTGTGATTGATAACACACATGTTTTTCTTACTCATGAATTCATGCTAAATTTGTGAAATGTGTTGTTTATTGTTAGACACTGGTGTAAAATATCTAGGGTTTGATGTGTAGGTTTGTTAAGACTTTGTTGTGTACCAGATGCTATAAATTAATTGAGATCGGTTATAATTAGTCATTTGGTGAGTTCTTATTGGAAGAAATTTTTAGAAAATAGTTCAGCAAGTGGCACCTCAGTAAAAGAAGTTCCATATGTGCAAAACTCCCCCAGATGTAACCAGGAGTCTCAATCATGAACTCAATTGTTTGTATTTTCTAAATGACAGTGAACTGAAAATTCACTTGGTGGCAATTGGCATCATAATGAATTACTCCCTATCTTTTAAGTTAAAAACTATGCTAACGGCCAGCCGAGTTATTGTTTAGATAGTAAAGTTATTATCTATTTGATGCGTTCTTTCTGTTATCATTCATGAATTCATGTTACTCATAATCATATAGTATGTATGACTTTTATTTTGCTCATCTGTTTGTGGGTTTATGTCAGGTTTGGTCTATGGGAAATTGGTAGGCATTACGAAGAATACATTGAAGAGTGATATTCTCAGTTTGCTTGAAGAATGCAATTTAACTGCTGATGATCTCAAAGTTGATTACAATCCGTTTTATTCACCAACTGGAATGTAATGTTCTCCATTTTGTAGTTTGTGTCATGTAGTTTGTAGATTAAACAACGCAATGCATCTTGGAGGGTGCATGTAATTGTATGTGTGTGTGTAATTCTGTAAGTGGTCATTCTGTTGCTCATACAGATAGTTTGAAACTGTCTTCTGAATTCTGATTGATTATATTGTCATTTTGGGGTTGGTGAGCAGGATTGTTCAATTCCCTTCCCGGAGTGCCTATGATGCTGCTGTTAGGGTGGTCACTAGGAAAGGCCGCTTGTATAGATTGGACAGGGTAATTCTTTCGCAAATACTATTACAAATTGCAATCAATATGCTTTATTTTATTGTAAACTAAGAAGCTTTCTCATGCTGAATGCCTTTAAATTTTGATTCTAGGCTAACCGTGCAAACTGGGATTATGTCCAGCCATATGGTGGAAAATTTGTAAGCACACATTCTTCTTCTTTTAAGCTAAAAACATAGTTTCATGTGAATACTGATAATATTCTTCAGAACTTTGCTTTATCTATCTTTCATGTTTATAATTAAAGCCAACATAGTCTATTTGATGTAGGAAGCTATCCTTAATTTTTTTCCTAGTTTTGGGCATTTTTGTTTCTGCCCTTCAAAACCTTCTCTTTTTTTGTAACATGTAACACATGTAAGTGGATAGATAAAACTTGTGATGAGTTATCACATTCATGTTTAGAGGGTTCTTTCCAAGATATGTTTGTTGTATTATATCCAGTGTTCAAAAAGGCGCGCCATGACGCGATATGGCGTAAGACGCGTCTCCGCCGTTACGAAATGGCCCATAACGTTTCTGTAAGGCATGGCTCACGCTATGGCGCCTAAAGGCGCGCCACGGCGCTTTTTTTTCGTAAGACGTGATTTTTTTTCAAAAAAATATTTTTTTTAATTTTTTTTGTGTTTTTACATTTTTAACTTTAGATTTAACATTTTTATAGATTTATCTAATTACATCACTCACAATTTCACGAAGTCATAAACGTTATGGACTCACGATTAAAACGAAGTTGTAAAATTATCTTTCCAAGTTCTATTTCAATATTCAATCAAAAACTATTTTTATACTAGTAATTTATATGATTTTTCTTCTTCCAATATGAATGTACATTCTTTTGTATCATTATTTGATTAGAATAATATATATAAAACATATACATATATATATATATATATATAGGGATTAAATCATGTGAGAACCAAAAAAAGATTGAGAACCGTGAGAACCGATCTAAACCGTAATTTGGTTTTGATCTTATGGTTTTAATTAAAAGCTGATTCACCACATGAAAATGACATAATTGTCATTTTGGTAACAAGATTCACCTGATGAAACTTACAGATTCATTCACCTGATGAAATACACAGATTCATCATATGAAACACAATTCACCAGATGAAACACATACTAACCTTATTTCACTATATGAAATAAAACACAAATTTCATCTATAATCTATTTTCACCTAATGAAATCAAATACAATTTTATGTCTATAATCACCGATTCATATCCGATAATAAGAAAACTCAATCAAAATCAAACCTAAGACTTAAATCTGAAACCAAATTAAAACCCAACCTTTACAGATCGAAAATGGAATGAACCAAATTTCACATTTCCCTCAAACTAAACCAAATTCATCTCCACCTTTATGTTGACAGAGTTACCTGCAAAGTTAGGCTTTGAAAAACGTACATAGTCACATAGTGAATAACTTGCTCAAGAACAGGTCCCTGACCTGACCATACTTGCATTTTCCCCCATTTCAACATATTTCTTTTTAGCTTCGACAAATTTCCCAGAACCAGAGATCGAACCACCTTTAATTCCTCTTGACTTCGAATCAGAACCCAAATTCGAACCAAATGCAACTTTAAGGTCCACTCGATTTTATACCGGGGATCGAACTTACATCAGGGGTTGATTTTAGCTTCTTATCACCATCTGATCCAGATTGATCAGATTTTTGAGGCTTAGGGTTGTTTTCATCGAGTCCTTCAAACAAGCAAACCACCTGGGTCTTCTGGTTCTTCCATGAGAAAACAGCCGCACGAAGAGAAAAACCCTAAAAAATTTAGAATTCAGATTGAAAAAAAGAGGATTCAAATGCAGATTACCAAGGGGATTATAAGAAAAAATTGTAGGGAAGAATTTAGATTGAAATTGTGATGGAGGTTTAGGTGAGAAAAGGTTTATGGGACGACGGTGATGGGGGGTTTTTGAGGAAGAACAAACGGTGGTCGGAGAGTCTGAGTTGATTTTTGGCCGACTGGAATTGAACGTCGATTGCAAGATTGTTGAGATATGTTATTTGAAGCGATTCTCCATTTTCAGGGAGAATTTTGTGAAAATGGAGGAGACGTATGGAAGAAGATGAGGATGGAAGAAGCTTAAATGACAATCTTACCCTTAAACTTTCACTAATATTACAATAATGCCATCGTTTTTAATGACCCTTGATTAAAACCCATGAATGATTAAGATTAGTCCTCACGGTCCTCAATCTATTTACGGTTCTCATTTGATTACCGTACTATATATATATAATTTTGAATATGACATACAAATTTGCCGCCTTATGTCACGCCTTGAAAAATGCCGCGTCCTCGCCATGGCATGTAAGGCTTAAGGCTTGACCTCGCCGCCACGCCACACCTCACTCCATTTTGAATCTTGATTACATCACAAGTTTTCATCTTGAAACTAACAATGAATTAGGGAAGTCATCCTTGGTTTGGTAATCTGTGATAGTCTTTGGAGGCCAAACCATAAGCACTTGTCCCAGGCTAGACTTGATCTCCATTGTTAAATGGAAGTTAAAATAGTACTACCTTTGTCTCATCACTACATTTATTGTTTGACACATGATGATGCTGGTCTGTTTTTACTTTGTGTTGTGATAGCTTGCACAATAGATACACTTAGACTTGATCGTTGGATCTGCCATAGGCGTTAGATCAAGTATGAAAGTACCGAGTGTCAAACCTAATAGAGAGATAACACTTGGCATGTACAAGTATATGTTACAAACTGCTACCAATTATCAACAAAACTAAGGCAAGATTGATTATAAACTCATAACCGAATGATTATGAGACACTCTGGCTTTCGAGAGGCCAAGAACTCTCCTTAGGGTTGCACCCAATTGAATACAAAACTCATGCCTAATCGGTTCCACCCCCCTCCTATTTATACTTCTCCTAACAACCGACTAGTCTCACTTATTGACTAATTGACCAGCCCCACAATTGACTAATTGACCATCCCCACTATTATCTATATGTGTAACAGTATAAAGAAAAGGTTAAAGTCCCCCTTAGCATTAGCCTATTATTTATAAGCTGATATAGGCTTGGACCTTAAATTTGTTAAAGGCGTCCTTTTTATTTCTTTGGGTCTGTTATGCCATCATGGTTGTATGCCCTCATAGATAGTTGTGTTGCTGGGGGAATTGCATGCACATCAAATGTTGTGCGGCTGGTTCCAATGTTCCCCTCTAGGCCGCTATGGCTTCATTGCAACTTGCAACCTCTTTTTTGGCGCCCATTCTTCTTTGTGGGTCTTGCATATAAGAATGTAATCATACTTTTTAGGTCCTTGCTTGTTGGTTTACTTTGGGCCACCTTATCATGAGTTCCTCTATGCACATACAGTATCCTATCCATACTTCTATAGCCACTAACGGCTGACTGCGAGTGCACTTGATGTCAATTGGACCCATAGGTTGTTCGCATAACTGTCCCTGGTTTTGGCGGGAATTCTATGCACTTTGTTATATGTCTGAAGGCTTGTCCATGTATCTCCTAAAAGGCATGTGATTCGATGTCTTACATGCATGATGTCAGCTGAAGGGATGTGATTGGTCTCCTTGGATCCCATCTATTGATCATTGCACTATTGAATTGCTCCCTTGCTTGGTTTTTGTGAAACAGAGATGGCACCATCAGTGTCTTGAAACACATGAGCTTTCTTCAAAGGTCTTGTTGCTTTGCATTTTTCTGTCTTAATCATTGATGCCACTGACCTCCATTTTGGCAATGTGGCCCAAGGCTGTATATATTCGGAACGAGGGTGTAGAGAAAACACTTTCCATGATTTCTAGTTTTGAGCAAACAAAAGTATATCTTCTGCAAGCTTTCCTCATCCCTTTCTCAATGTTAAGATTTTCTAGCTAATTTCGTTTTTCATCCTTCTGTAAGGGTTGACTTTCTTATTCCTTTTTACAATTTCAATTCCTTTCTTGCCTTCTCCTTTGATCTTTGTTTCAACAGTTTTACTGTTTTTGAGTGATGACCCTCTGTGAGTTTATTCCTTGCTTTTTCAGTTCATAGGTAATTTCCCTTGTGCACCGTAGTCTTAAGTTATTTCTATTATAGTTATTTTTAGGGTATAACATATATGTGTGTGCCTTGCTTTCAAGATGAAGTTGATTCTGAGTAGCCTCTAATTGAAGATATGCCAGGGTTTATCCTTTATCTTCTTCTCTTTAGGTTTAACTTTTGAACTCTTGTGAAGCCTCTAGCAACCATGATTCATGTAGATGCTTTTACTTAGATATTAAATGCATCTTTGTATGGCAGGTGCTAATAGGTAGAGCCTTTTTTAACTGTGAGGAGAGGCTCAAATTTCTAGGCATGAACATGAGTTTGAACTTCTTTTCAGGGAGGGTTCCTAGAGATCTTTTTTGTAGGAATTTCCCAAATTCCACCAAAGACGGTTTGTTATCTCGACCTTTTCCCTTGTCATATCGGTTGCCGACAGTCTTCATGGTTGTTTCTTGTCCAATGGATCCCGATGGAACATCTTCCCCATTTGTCAGTCCCCTTTCGCTACTCCTCGAGCTTGTTGATTTTGGGTCCCGACAATTATTCGTAACGACCCCTTCATCGAAGCGAATCGCTTGTCCATTGCGGTGAACCGGGCCAACTATTTGGTCCACAACTTTCTGATTTCTTCCCCTTGTTTTTCTTCCAATTTATTGACTGTCTGCCATTGTCCCAGAGCGAGATGCTTTGATACTAATTTGATAGGAACCAAACATGTTTGCTGGTTTCTTTCCCAACAAAGGCCTAATTTAACCTAGAAATCTTTATAAAATCAAGTCAAGCATTATACTTGACTTCTCCTAATACCTATTTAAATAGTTGCTTAATCATGGAAATACAAATGTTGACTGTTTCCATCATGAAAGTACTATCATCGACTGGGCTCATAACATTGTTATCAAAAGCGCACCTAGGCACAGTGTAAGGCACAAGCTTAGGGACTTTCCTTGGCTGAGGCACAATTGTTTCAAAGGCAAGTGAAGGTGAGGGATTTTCGCATGTTACATGAATATAAGTTTACTAGTTAATTTTATGGAAATTAGTCATAAGAAATAGAAACAAGAACTTACCAACAGGCATGACTTCTCCTCGAATTCTTCTTTGATCCTTTTTCTTTTGATGATTCTTCTTTTGTGTATTATTCTTCTATATACACAGGAACCGACATTTTTATTTCTTGAACACACACACACACACACACACATATATATATATATATAAATGTACACATGGTATGTTTTTTTCGTAGTTAATAAATTCAATCCTTTTAGGAATTCTGTGAGCTTTTTAGCTGATTATATTAATACATAACCTGTGGTTTGTTTGTAGCTGATTAGTGTATGCACACACACAGGGTTGTCTTTTTCTTGAATCAGATAGATATGAAACATACACACTATGGGATTGTTATTTATTCAACAACAAATACACTCACACACTCATGTCTCTAAAGAGACTTGAACTCATAACTTACAGGTTGTAGAGCCTCACTTGACCAAAGTCCTCTTGGTATACACAATCAGTGTTCTAAAGGCTCGGCGCAACAGCCGCTGTGGCATGCCGTGGCTCAAGGATTGTGTTTGATGCCACGTAAAGCCTGTGGCACATCATGGTCCAATGCACGATTTTTGTAATGTGATATTTGTTTTTTTTCCTTTATAGATGAGGGGAGTACCTTAGCAGTAGCTTCCAACAACTTAAGATTGACTTCAAGTTTTTTATTACCGTTTTAGTGTTTACTTTATAGCTTTAAGTATATAACCTAATTTAAATCGTCTTATATCATTGACTCATTAAATAATAGTAGAAAACATATAGTATCTATATAATTATATATATGATATACAAATTTGCCGCCATAAGTCATGCCATGAAAAACGCCATTACTTCGCTGTGGCTCATGCCATTTAACCTTGCCGTACCTCATGCCATTTAGAACCTTGTACACAATATAAAATGTTATTATGAAATAAATTAGACAGGCAAAGTGTTAGGTTTCGTTCAATGTTGAAAGCGTTTTGAAGTTGATATGTTTTAAGACTTCAATGTCGTTTATTTTTTGATAGGGCTATTAAACTGAATTAATATCTGATTGTTGCAGCTTTTTCCATTGTGTTTCAAAACCTATATTATGGCCAAGTGTTTATGCATATATACACACACAGAGCTACGTTCATACGAGAACAGTAACCAAATAAGAGAATAATGTGATTTTTACACTAAGGGGTTGTTTGTTTTAAAAAAAAAAACTCTTAATGGCTCTTAAGTCTGAATCGTTCAGACCTTTTTACACACCACCTCTTATTAATCATAACTAAAATAAGACTTCAGACTTTAGACCTCTTAAAAAACAAACTGCACCTAAAAGTGTGTAAAATCACATATGATTCACGCGACTTTGGCCGTAACTTGGGGTTGCGGGCCACGTCGCCCGCACACCTTGCATCGACCATTAGTGTAAAATCACATGTGGTTATGCACACCCTTGCGTTGACCCTTGATTCGGCCATTTTCTTGTTCTCTTATTTGGTTAATGATCTCTCTCTCTCTCTCTCTCTATATATATATATATATTAATATATAGTGGGAGGTCCAAATAAAAATGCTAAATATTGTGAGAAGGTGGAAGATTAAAGAAAGGTTCATATATGAATTATTGAAAAAATCTGGAAAAAATATATTTGAAGATGCATACATGGACCGGCGTTACGATTATTTATATGAGTTCACATATGTAGCTTACAAATGGAGTTTTTCAATGATTGACATGAAACTTTCTTAACCATCCCTTACCTTCTCATGTTTAGCCTTCTTATTTGAACCGGCTCCTATATTTCAAATTCACACTACACACTACACAGAATGTAAAACATGAGTTGATTGTTGCAGGTTTTACTGCAAAGAATTCCCCAAAATGCAACCATAGAAGACATTGAGCGCTTCCTGGCTGGCTGCGAGTACGATTCATCCAGTATTCGTCTGTTTTTCAGGTCAACGCTGAATAGCCTTGGTCTCACCCTCCTCCATTCCAACACCATTCCAATTGGTCCATGCTTTTATATCTAATGAAATCTTTGGGCTATTACTGTTGCAGGCAGGGAGCTTCTGGATCCATCCGGATGGCACTCGTTAATTTTCTCACTCCAACTGCAGCCATGAGTGCAATGATAACGAAAAACAGAGGCTTTTGTTATAATAACCAGATCTCGATGCATGTTCTCCAGTAACTCCAGTTATCTTGAAGCTCATGTGATTCCTCATGACCTGCGAATCTCATGTCATAGCAAATCTAAAGCTAAACTTGTTCGAGTAGCATGACACCAAATCCGTAATGCACGATGTTTTTAGCAAGAACTTTTACTAATTATCAAATACCTAAAATGTGTTTGGTTTATTTATAAGAAGAGTATGCGTGTGATTCACTTAAGTTCCGTTGATGTTCCTTTTTGAAATAGTTTACTCTCTTCGTCTAAGTGTCTAGATTTCTATTTATGCTTATTCTAAAATAAGTATAATAATTATTAATGTCTAAAACGGTGTGTTATTTTTATTGTGGACACTTACTTTTAGAACAAAGGGAGTATTTAAAATAAAATTGTTGTTTTCGTCTTCAAATATCAAACCATAGAAGTTTTTTTTTTTCGTATCTCATCAAGATCTTGAAACCCTAGTGAAAATTAGAGCCCGTATGTTTTTGATATAGAAGAACAAGACCCTTTAAGCATTGTTTGGCAAGCTAGCTGGTAGCTGATAACATAGCTTTTTAAAACGTTACTATGAGTAGTTTTTCAATAAGCTAGCTTATGGTCATCCAAACATGTACCAGAAAAAAAGCTAGCTGATAAGTTAACTTTTTTTTTTTTGCCAAACATAGCCTTAATCTTTTTCAAGATCATAAAAACCTAAAGAATTTGATAACAACTTGATGGTGGCTCAATGGATCTTCCAAATAATCTAACATGAACAATATGAAAAAATAAATAAATAATCATGATTGGAGTTGCGAGTAAATGAGTTATAACCTCAAGACAGATATGGAGTGCTCACATGATAGAAAACTTAATGGAACTCAAAAACAACTTAATGGTTGCTCGATGGAATTCCCAAAAAATCCAGCGTCTAGGTCCTACTTCAAAAAAACAAGTATTGCCTTAAATTCAAGACCATGCCAGATGATGTTTCAATTTGACATATGTGACAGGACACCCAAATTTTTTGCGTTCCAATTATATATATTTTAACCTTTACTCAATTATATATGTTTTAATAATTATAAGATTTTAAAATTTTTCTTTTTTAGTTGATTTGACAATTCTCAATTTCGGTTTTCAAAATATGCTAAAAAAATGATTCTATTCAAAACAATTTTGTTGTTTTATGTGATATTTTTTTAATATAACATATGTTATAAACTTGTATATTATATTTTATTTATTTCTCGACCCATATCTTGACAAGTGATTGGCCACTCCATCTATATCAACCTATTTTCAATAATTTTGATTTCCAAACTAGAGCTTAGTGGCAGAGACGGATCCAGAAATTTTTTCATACGGTGACACCATATGATATAGACAAAAGGTAATTACAAAAAGCATGGCTTTATCGACCTGTCTTCATCTTTTTCCGACGTTCAATATTGTCTCGTGTGTTTTTAGCATAATTCCACCATTTCGAGGGATTTTTAAAGCTTTTTGATTGATTTCGAGAAATTTTTAAGTTTTTTTTATTGATTTCAAGAATTTTTTTTGTTTTTTTTGGTTGACTTCAAGAGTTTTCTTCGGTTTTTTGGTTAATTTCAAGAGTTCTTTTTGGTTTTTTGGTTAATTACAAGGTACGGTTTCAAAATAATACGGTAGCACCTTCCAGAACAATACGGTTGCACCCTTCACGAACCTAAATTTTTTTACCCTTCGTCGGAGAAATAATACGGTAGCACGTGCCACCGTGACCACCACATTAGATCCGTCCATGGTTAGTGGCGTCTAACTTAATACTTATAAATTAGAGTAAACTACGATTTTCATCCTTATTGTTTCTAGTTTATGACGACTTTTGCCTCTGATCTTTAAAAAATATATATATTTTTTCATCCTCGTGCTTTCTATTTTTTTCCCTTTCATTCCTAAGCCTAATGACGTTAGAGAAGTTCCGTTAATTTAGGGGTAATTTTGTCTATTTACGTTTTGGACAATTTCTATTAAAAATTGAAAGGTATATATAAAGTTACATTTTGTGTTTCTTTTTGTTATCGATGTTCAACCCTCCTGCTACTCTCTCTCATCGCACCCCTGATAAACTAACAAACTGCTATCACTTTGGTTAGTTTTACGCTTCAAGTTTTTTTGCAGAGTGAAAATCGCAACATGAAAGTTTTGGGGTTTTTAATTTTGCAAGGAAGGTGGTACAATGTGATGATGGTGTTCCTGATGCAAATTTTTGGAACGGGTGATGGTAGGAGAAGGTTTATGATGATTAAAGTGGTGCAACAAGGTCAAGAGAAGGAATTGGGGGAAGGTGAACAATGAGATCTTCTAGAAAACTTGGGTTTAAAATTAACAAATTAAGACCATCTTCAACTCAACACTAAACACAAAAAACACAAAAATGAAGTAGTTTTTTCTCCAATACAACACTAAAACACTAAAAAAATGGAGGTGAATAAACAATAAAGTAGGCCCCTAAAATCTAATAATAAAATTCTATTCAACTTTTATAATTATATATATAGATTAATAGTTTAATACATTAAATACTATTATTTTATTATTATTATAGTATTAATTAAATATGTTTTTAGTGTTTTTTTAGTGTGTGGTTGGAGTTGTTTTTTTAGTATTCAAAGAACCCACCATTTTTAATGTTTTTAGTGTTATTTTTTTAATAGTTGGGTTTGGAGATGCCCTAAGAAAAGACTATTGAGAACAAACCAAATCAATTGTGGGCATCAAAGACCCCTAACTTAGTATAGATTTAAGTTTTTTCTTAAAATACTCTTTAGTTGTTCTTTATATATAGAAATTAAAATGCCCAAATTTCTGAATCCAAAATTCGTTAATTTCTTTGATCGAATCTTAATCTGTGGTTTGTTTGTTTTCTTGACTTTGACTTATAATTTCAAGATTGAAGTGAAATATACTTGCTCATCTTAAATGCTTAATCTTTTGGTTGAATGTTCTTAATTTATGGTTGGTTTGTTTTCTTGGATTTCACTTATGCCCTCAAGATTGAAGTGAAAAAGATCGACTAATCTCAAATTTTATTCAACAAGAACATCCAAGGGTTGTGGTAGGGGTAGGGTTCATTTTAAATTTTTAATAACATGAAACATGGATTTTGTTATTATCAGATGAGCTCCAAAGTTTTTACAAAAAATTAGATGAATTGGTAAAAAGACAAAAATGCCTTCATTTAACTGATTTTTTTAACATAGCTATTTCCGGGAACGAAAAGAGAAACGAAATAGAAACCATGAGGACGAAAAAAAAGAAATTTTTAGAAACCAATGCCGAAAATAGTTATAAACAACAAACCACAAGAATGCTTTTACTCTATAAATTAATAAAATAATATTTAACAAATTAATATAATGAAATAAGTAACAAAATAATTTAGTAATATAATAAATAAATAAACAAAATATAAATTTTGTTTTGTCACTTGATGTAATTTTGTTTTAGAGGGAGGTTCAAGGGAAACCTAAAAAAATGGAAAACCAAGGAACACCCCGGTAGCACTTCGTTTGGACGGTATGCACTTATGTATAAAAGTAAATTAAGTTGGTTTTTGGTTTTTATGCACGTGTGCATGTTACAAAATTACTTATATACACACGTGCATATTATCCCGATGAAATCAGGATGTTCCTCAGTTTTTTTTTGTTTTTTTGACCTGAACCTGACCCTTTTGTTTTATTGGCCTAATATTGATGAAAACAATTGTATAGCTAAATTTGGTGAAAGAGTTCTATGTTTTCATTTTTTTTTGGATAATTGAATCCAATTCTAAAATCACATATTGTCATACCCGTGCTTCTCACCTATGAGTGTTCCACGGTTTTATGATGGTTTAATATAAAAAAAATGAAGTATTTAATTAAACTACTTTTCTAATGTATGAGTGGTAATGTGTAACACTTTATTCTTAGAAATAAATTGATGGTATATTGAATTATTTATATTGTTACTTTGAATATGTTTGACACATACATCAACATAAAAATTCAATCTTTTGTTCATGTTTTTTTTTAGAAGAAAAGATGCAAATTCTTCTTTAAGATCCTAAAGAGACAACAGAGAATAAGAGTACCCTTATTTCTAATTCCGATAATTAAGAATCCTGGCAAAAAAGTTCAAAAGGAAAGCAAATGAGCTTGTCCGTGTTCCGCCAGGGCCGTACATCTATAGTCTTGGTACATGTGAATAATCAGGACAAGACCTCCAAAAAGATGGGAATATTGCCCATGCTTGTATTACGAGTGAAGATTATTTTATGGTCTGATCACGATGGTTATATGATTTGAATGATAAAAAATAGATAGGACTCTATAGAAACCCAAAGTTTTCCAACATGTAGAATTTAGAAGAAAAAACAACTTGAAAAAATCAAATCGTTGTGAATTAAGTGGAAAATGTAATGGCGTCACGATGCTTAAACAACGAGAACTCGATAGAACTCAATAACAACTTGATAACTGCTTGGTAGTAATTCTCAAAGCAAACTTTGAAAAAATTAACCACTTCAAAGAAAAAAAAACATATGAATTCAAGTTAGAGTGAACCTTTTATAGTTTGATGTTTGTAACAATATTTTTTGTGTGTGTGACGGTATTTAATATAACCCTACAACTCCTCCATTACTTCTGGTAAAAACCTATAAATTAATTTGAGTGTTTGAATGCTTATATATATATATATATATATATATATATATATATATATATATAAGGAGGATCATGCGAGAAGTTAAACATTTTGCGAGAAGGCGAGAAGTGTTTAATTATATATGATTACACGGCTTGTAGGTGTGTTTAATCATGTATAATTAAACGTCTATGTATTGCCAATATAACATATGTTTAATCATATATGATTAAGCTTGTGTATCATATATGATTAAACACTTCTCGCCTTCTCGCAAAATATTTAGCTTCTCGTTTGAACTTTCCCCTATATATATATATATATATATATATATATATATATATATATATATATATATATATATATAGGGGGGGGGGGCTTTCATGGGAGACCCTAGTATTTTGTGGTAACCATGAGATCCAATCTCATCCATCCATTTAATTAATCAATGGTCTAAAATAACTAATATAAATAATAATTAAAAAACCGATTTAATGCAACTAAATTAGGAAAAAGGGGTAAAATTGTCAAAAAACATTATAAATCAGTGTGATCTAATTTAGGCGTATTCCGATAATTTTGGGTGTGATATCGCTTACCGGATTTAATGCAACTAAATTAGAAAAAATGGGTGTGATACACTGTGATCATCTTGCAAAACCTTATATCCTCCATGATAGAATGATGGGATTATTGTTGCTAATTCCATAGGTGTGATACACTGTGATCAGTGTCTTATGGTACACATGTCTCATGGTACATATGAGATTCAGATGTTAGATTATCAGATATATGTCAAATCACAATGTAACACATACATCACAATGTAACACATATATCAGATATATGCCAAATCACAATGTAACACATACATCAGATATATGCCAAATCACGTGGCACATGAGATTCAGATGATGTTATATTATCACAATGTAACACAATGTCACATGGTCCATATGGATATTATTCCAAAATCAATTTGTTGAGATAATAAAGGAAACGTAATATTTGATTGATGAGACTTTGATTTTTTCAGTTACAAAAAAAATGTTATATTAATTAATTTATCAAATTACTAATATATCCTCCCCTATTAATTAATTAAAAAAATAAATAAATTAAAAGGATTGGATGAGATTGGATCTCATAGTTACCACAATCTAATAGGGTCTCATTTGATTAAACCCCTATATATGTATATAGGGTCCCCTTCATTTGCTAACCGTGACATTGATGCTAACCAAATTTTGACCAATCATAAGCTTCCTAGAGGTTTTGTTATGCCATTAATGCTATTAAATCTGAAAGGATAATATGGGAATTTGCTAAAAATCGCTCCATTTATTCTGTTTCCATATTTAAAGGAGTTTTTTTTTAATTTGATAGTTATCCTGATATTAAATATATCGTCCAATGTAATCTGTTTCCATATTTAAAGGAACTTTTTAATTTGATAGTTATCCTGATATTAAATATATTAATTTAAAATTTTATTTTGATTTGCGTCTTATTAATTTGGTAATAGACAGAACTATGCATATATGCATTTGGGAAATATGTCTATATTCATATCCGATAGTTGTGCACATATACATGTATCATTATGGTGCATGTATGAATTTCCCCAAATGTGCACATATGCATTTTCAATTACAGTGCACATATGCATGTATGAATTTCCCCAAATGTGCACATATGCATTTTCAATTACAGTGCACATATGCATGTATGAATTTCCCCAAATGTGCATATATGCATTTTCAATTACAATGCACATATGCATGTAATATTTCAGCAAACATATTTTCATATTTAAAGCAGTTTTTTAATTTGGTAGTTATCCTGATATTAAATGTATCGCCTCATTTAATCTATTTTCATATTTAAAGAAGTTTTTTAATTTGGTAGTTATCCTGATATTAAATATATTAATTTAATTTGGTAGGTGTATATTCCCAAATTAAAAGTAATTATATTTTGACCGAAATACCCCTGTGCATACATGCATTGTATTTTTTTCAACCGTTTTTAATATTTTATTTTAATAAAAAATCAATTAATTGTGGACCATTGATCTCATTAATCTACGGTTGAGATTGGTTAGCACGGTTAGCACCAATGTTACGGTTAGCAAATGAATGAGTCTCTCTCTCTCTCTCTCTCTCTCTCTCTATATATATATATATATATATATATATATATATATATAGGGGTGGGTTCAAACGAGAATGGATGCTATTTAAAAGAATAAAGGGACGACTCGCGGCAAATCATTTTTAAAAAATACTTCCGAAAATAATACTTTCCAAAATGAACCTTAAAAGGGTATTAAGGTCATATTAACTCATGGATTAATTAGGATAGTATTGACTTCCTTAAAATCAGGGATCACAATATCTCATCCTTTTCCTTTATTCATGCAACCATTTAAATCCATTTCGATAATTGATCTTGTTCAGTTTGTTTTTTCAAGCCATTCCTGAATAGGCAACCCAAAATCACAAATGATTATATGATAAGTAAGTTGGACAATTGTTTAGGTATAATATGAAACCCAAAATCACATATGATTATATTGTAAATAAATTGAATAGATTGTTTAAGTACAATATGCATCACTAAATCACATGTGATTATATTTTATAGTAACTAGACGATATCATTCACAAAATCATATGTGATTTTATGATAATATAGTTTGCTATAACTCTTAACACTAAAATCATATGTGATTTTGTTCTAACTAACTTGGACAAAATGTTTCTACTAACTTTGCAACTTTAAATCATATGTGCTCATCCACCTAAGATCATAAATAATCAAAAACAAAACACAAATTATCACGATTAATCACCGGATTAATACGTAAATCACAGCCGATCGTGACATTGATACATAAATCACCGTCGTCGGCCAATTAAATGTGTAGAAACAAAAACACAGTCGATCGTAAAATTGATACGTAAATCAACGGCGCCTATGGATTTTCTGCACTTTCTCCACCGACCCACGATCAGATGCTTGAACAAAGGAAAAATCAACTTGAGAAAAGAGAGATTTGTAAATTCGACCCACCATAGCAAGAAACCTTAATTCAACAATCTTGATCAACAGCAGCAACAAACTTCTTATCTGAAGGTCCACCACACATAGATCTAGGCGAAACAACCATTACACAATGCCCACCTGCAATTGGCAAAGACCCCCACACATCTCCTAAGCCTCCAGTCTTCGAGTAAGGTGTTGCCTCAAAAGTAACAAAAACTGAAACATCCCGCCTACCTCGACAACAATATTGTCCGCTTTGCCCCTGGATTTAACCAACGTGTAGCGCACGGATTTGTTTCGGGCGACCTGGTGAGAAACTTCCCAGGGGGTCACCCATCCTGGGACTACTCCCACCCAAGCACGCTTAACTGCGGAGTTCTGATGGGATCCGGTGGTAACATCCCGCCTACCTCGACAACAATATTGTTCGCTTTGCCCCTGGATTTAACCAACGTGTAGCGCACGGATTTGTTTCTGGCGACCTGGTGAGAAACTTCCCAGAGGGTCACCCATCCTGGGAAGTTTCTCACCAGGTCGCCAGAAACAAATCCGTGCGCTACACGTTGGTTAAATCCAGGGGCAAAGCGGACAATATTGTTGTCGAGGTAGGCGGGATGTTACAGATGGTATCAGAGCCACTCCTGTGCCGTTCGGGATATGGGGCAAACCTCATCGAGGACGATGAGTCCCAAGGGGGGGGGTGTTTGTAACACCTTAGGCATATCCCATATCGGCCGTGGACAGGAGTGATGCTGGGTGTTATAAGTAATATCTTGGCCTTCCTAACAACAACGCGTTTTGGGGCCACAAGCACGTCAGGTTCTGGGAACTCTGAGGTTAAGCGTGCTTGGGTGGGAGTAGTCCCAGGATGGGTGACCCCCTGGGAAGTTTCTCACCAGGTCGCCAGAAACAAATCCGTGCGCTACACGTTGGTTAAATCCAGGGGCAAAGCGGACAATATTGTTGTCGAGGCAGGCGGGATGTTACAGATGGTATCAGAGCCACTCCTGTGCCGTTCGGGATATGGGGAAAACCTCATCGAGGACGATGAGTCCCAAGGGGGGGTGTTTGTAACACCTTAGGCATATCCCATATCGGCCGTGGACAGGAGTGATGCTGGGTGTTATAAGTAATATCTTGGCCTTCCTAACAACAACGCGTTTTGGGGCCACAAGCACGTCAGGTTCTGGGAACTCTGAGGTTAAGCGTGCTTGGGTGGGAGTAGTCCCAGGATGGGTGACCCCCTGGGAAGTTTCTCACCAGGTCGCCAGAAACAAATCCGTGCGCTACACGTTGGTTAAATCCAGGGGCAAAGCGGACAATATTGTTGTCGAGGCAGGCGGGATGTTACAGATGGTATCAGAGCCACTCCTGTGCCGTTCGGGATATGGGGCAAACCTCATCGAGGACGATGAGTCCCAAGGGGGGGGGGTGTTTGTAACACCTTAGGCATATCCCATATCGGCCGTGGACAGGAGTGATGCTGGGTGTTATAAGTAATATCTTGGCCTTCCTAACAACAACGCGTTTTGGGGCCACAAGCACGTCAGGTTCTGGGAACTCTGAGGTTAAGCGTTCTTGGGTGGGAGTAGTCCCAGGATGGGTGACCCCCTGGGAAGTTTCTCACCAGGTCGCCAGAAACAAATCCGTGCGCTACACGTTGGTTAAATCCAGGGGCAAAGCGGACAATATTGTTGTCGAGGCAGGCGGGATGTTACAAAAACAATGTTGTGTTTCACTTCTGCACGTCTTCTTTCTCCCAAGTCATCATCCACAATCACTTCTTCCTCTTTGTCGATTGTTGATATGTCATTGTGAGAGTTGCTAATTTCAGTGCCATCTGGGAGTTCTAGGAAAATAAATGGTTGAAAACAGATGACTTGAATCCTTCATAAAAAACGAACAAGATATTTTCCGGTGGTGCTCCTCTGATACGTCTTCTCCAGGAAATCGAAGAAAGGTAGAACAAGGTTCATGGATTTGATCGATATCCATAGAGAGAGGGAGAGGGAGAGGATCTCGCTTAGATTTGGAAGATTAGCACTATCCTAAAATAATCAGATTCTCGCTTAAATTTGGAAGATAAACACTATACTAAAATAATCAGTTGTGTGAAATTGACCTAAATGCCCTTTAGGTCGACCTAAATAAAAAAAAAATATAATTAATTTAATTATTATGATTGATCCATAATTGTTCCTTTATTCTTTTAAACTGATGTCATTTTCGTATGATCCTCCCCCCCCCCCTCTCTCTCTCTATATATATATATATATATATATAAAATAAACAATCAAGCAACCATAAATTATATCAAATACTAAGTACAAGATCAAGAACAAACAACCAATATTAGTTTCAAGAATAATCCAACTTAACTGCCAAACCCAACATTAACAACAAGGATATCACTTAATTTTGGACATTAACGATCAATTCTGGCCCTAGATAATCTCTAATTAATGAAAGATAACCAATCTTGACTATTAATTAATGTAGCCCTTGGATTGGAATAAACAACAAGGATAATATATGATATTTTCTACATTCACTATAAATATATATAGCTTCTCTATGTATCATCCGAGTACAAGAAGAAGACGAACGATCGGGTGTCAATGGCGGAACCTGCAACTGAACAAAAGGTATTTCACTATATTTTTGTTTCTTTGAAAAACTACTTTTTTATATTTTATTTTATTTACCGAGCATTTGTTTATATTTTTCAAAACCCACAATCATATTTTTCGAAGTAGAGGAATAAGATACATATACATATCTTTATTTTTATCGACTAATACTACGAGGTCTTGAAGTCAATAGTCAGATAAATTTTCAAGTGGTACTGAGTGAATTTGAACTATACCAGTTGAGTTGCCGGTTACAAAAGATAGAAATCATTTATTTTCTTTGTCATATTTGATGTGGGTTGAATGTTGTTAATTAATCTACAGATTTATACGTTCAAAGTGATTGTCAAGTGTTGTCGATGAGGTTTCCGAAAAATTGCAAAATCTGTAAAAACGTATGTTCATATTTATAATTATTTCAATAATAGTGATATGTTGTGAGACATGCCGTTTGAGTTTTAAATAATATAATACAAAACTATTACCAATATTATTGCACAAACTCATAACAACAAACGATTAAGAATATATGCAAGTTAACCACTTATGAAAATACATTCGTTTTTCACATTGTATTTCATTAACTGTTAACAGAGAAATTACGTTTCATTTTAACTCGGTTCAATATTCCAACAAAAAATTTATCCTCCCGTGCAATGCACGGGCCCAACACTAGTTATATTATAAAAACGACATAAAAAACTCTTAATTACAACATTTTAAGCATAAGGTACAACTAATTAAAGCCAATTACTTAATTTACAATTTCTTAATGCTTTGGTACAACCTTTTCAAGCACAGTATCTCACATAATCATCTATTTGTGGAATGAATACTCATTTATTAATATAAATATTTGTTTTTTTTGGTGGAGAATTTTATAAAATAGATTTTTTATTAGCATTATCTATTTTAAATGTAGATTTTACATTTAAATCTATATTAATGAAATGTAATATAAAATCTTTTTTCTTCCGTATTTTTTTATATTACATCTCATAATGATTTTTCCATATTTTATTTTATAAAATCTTTTTCCATATTTTATTTTATAAAATCTTTTTACATAATGAGATGTAATGTAAACTCTTTTTTCTTCCGTATTTTTTTGCTAATATAAAATCTATTTTATTTTATAAAATCTACACGTATTTTATATTAGCATAATATAAAATCTACACGTGTTTTTTTTTGCTAATATAAAATCTACACGTATTTTTTTTTCACGAGCATTAAAAGAAGAAAAAAGAGAGTTGATATGAATTAAAAATAAAAAATAACGAGATACACTAATAAATTATCGTATTCTTTAAAATAAAAATATTTCGTAATACTTTCCAAATTAACCAAGTGTAAAGCAAATAAAATAGAAACGATGTAGATATAAAAATATTCTTCCATATTTTTAATATATTTACATTTAAATATAAAATCGAAAATGAAAATAAAAGATTTTAAAATATTTTCTACATTCACTATAAATATATATAGCTTCTCTATGTATCATCCGAGTACAAGAAGAAGACGAACGATCGGGTGTCAATGGCGGAACCTGCAACTGAACAAAAGGTATTTCACTATATTTTTGTTTCTTTGAAAAACTACTTTTTTATATTTTATTTTATTTACTGAGGATTTGTTTATATTTTTCAAAACCCACAATCATATTTTTCGAAGTAGGGGAATAAGATACATATACATATCTTTATTTTTATCGACTAATAATATGAGGTCTTGAAGTCAATAGTCAGATAAATTTTCAAGTGGTACTGAGTGAATTTGAACTATACCAGTTGAGTTGCCGGTTACAAAAGATAGAAATCATTTATTTTCTTTGTCATATTTGATGTGGGTTGAATGCTGTTAATTAATCTACAAATTTACACGTTCAAAGTGATTGTCAAGTGTTATCGATGAGGTTTCCGAAAAATTGCAAAATCTGTAAAAACATATGTTTATATTTATAATTATTTCAATAATAGTGATATGTTGTGAGACATGTCGTTTGAGTTTTAAATAATATAATACAAAACTATTACCAATATTATTGCACAAACTCATAACAACAAACGATTAAAAATATATGCAAGTTAACCACTTATGAAAATACATTCGTTTTTCACATTGTATTTTATTAACTGTTAACAGAGAAATTACGTTTCATTTTAACTCGGTTCAATATTCCAACAAAAAATTTATCCTCCCGTGCAATGCACGGGCCCAACACTAGTACATATATTACATAAAAAAGTATACATCTTTTGAATCCAACTTAAAAATCGTTTCCGACCATCATTTTTTGAAAACAAAATTTTTTATGTCTATTAAATATTAATAAAAAAATTTATCATTTTCATATTCTAATTTAATTAAATGTTTCTCTAAATGTGTTAAACAAAAACTTTATAGTATAATTATTAAAATTTTTAAAAAATTATCAACTTAAATTTATGTAATAAAAAATGAAATATCTGAAACGATGCATTTTTTAATTAATAGACATAGATAAATTTTTATCTTCATATTACATTATTAAGAAAAAAAATGACCCAATTTTTGAACCCAAGTTAAAGTAGAAAATATTTTTTGCATTAATGTAGATGGATTTGCTTACACACACATACATACATACATACATACATATATATATATATGCATAAAAATTTAAAATATTCAATATTGAACTTATTTTACAGATATCGACAAAAGTTTTTTAGAGATATAATTTACAAAATAAAATACATATTTTTAATTAAAAATATCATTAATTAATTAATATGATAAGGGGTGTATAAAATAAAAAATAAAATTGTAGGAAATACAAAAATGAAAAGAGACAAACCAAAGGGACTACAATTGTAATTTACTCTACGATCTAATAGGACAAAAAAGAGAAAAGACAAAAAAAAAAAAACCACTCTTTTAACTAGAGTTAGTCCAAAGGACCAAAATTGAAAGTGAATGAAAACCATAAGGACCAAAAATGTAATTTACTTTTAATTATATCTAATATATATTCGAGTATCTCACGAGCTTATCGAGTCGAGTATCAGGTCGCTCGACTAGTCGAGTCGAGCTCGAGTTCGAGTCGTGTTTTGACCGAGTCAATCTCGAGTAGCTCGCAAGTTGTCTCGTCTCATTTACATCCTAAGTTGGACCACGTGAATCTTCTTCCGAAAGTTGGAAGTTCGATTAAGTCGGCTTTAATAAAATCAGAATCTCCCTAGATCTCTATTGAAAGATACACATAAACTAATTCTTGGCTATTAATTAATTAATTTAGCCCTTGGATTGGATTAAACAACAAGGATAATATATGAGATTTAGCCAATTCTGGACTACCGTACCCATCTCCTTGACTGTACATGAATGGTGCCATCCTAGCTAAGTTTGCTGCACACTCGAATTCGAGTGCAAACTGAGAAGTAGCCGCAGCATCTGCTCGTTCTTTGTTAAGTTTCTTCCATGTCTTGAACATTAACGTTTTCATATAACTTCTAGCTTCGTCTTCGGTAGCACCTGTCTCATGCATGTAACATTGGATTGATTTTGGATTATCCCCTCTTGCCATTTCATCCTAATTAATTATGTTTAGTTAGTATTAATTATTAATTTGAAACAAAATATGATCATTGAATAATGCCAAAATGTGTACTATTATTAGTAAGTATAATAATTAATAATTACGATACGTACCGAGGATGTGCCCAAGTCATCAGCAAGTCGTAAGATGAGCGCCGAGTAGTGAATTATGTTAGCAGATTTTTCCATGTATTGCTGAATTTCTTGGTTTGAAGTATAATTATATGTCAAGAAATTACAATGCAGGAGGCCTACAGGAACCGATATCGATATCCAAGCATTGTCCAAGTACTCTTTCAGTGTTGGTGTATATCCACTTTGGTACCACTGTGCTTCTACCAGGTATGACTTGCATAAATCTTCCCACTGCAATGTTGATTATTACTATTAATACAATATATATATATATATATATAATTAGGTTTCGTTGAGAAGTTGTGGTTAATGTGAGAAACGTGAGAAGTGGCTGTCAACCATTGGATAAGAAATGAATGCATATTAGGATGAGATGCACCGAATCACTTCCCTTCTAAGTCGCAATTCATGGGAGGGCATTTGATTTAAAGTGATCAACGGTTCAGATCCACTTCTCACGTTAACCTATATAGACGTTCAAATGCAACCCCTTTACATGATGCAACTCATGCAACCATTCTATCTACACTCATTTTATTTTCACTTTTGTAATTAAGAAAAAGGAAAAAAAAAACTGAAAATAAAATAAGTGGTGGATAGAGAGGTTGCATAATAACCTACCTCTATAAAGAAAAGTATGGAAACTAATAGATCGAATAGTAATTGTTAAAGTTAATTATAAATATGGATTAATTACTCCTTTCTTTAGGTAGGGAAGGATGAAGACTCCTGTGTTTACGAGTGTGTTATATGCCATCTCATTGATCACGTTGTAGGATCCAAGGAAACATATCTTCATATAATCTGGGAGTTCTTCAACCGCATTGATATCCCATCTAGCCATTCCAGTTTTCTTTTTATCAGATCATGATGAAACCATATATATATATATATACACACATACATACATACATAAAGATCAGGGGAGAACCTTGAAAATAAAAGAACCGGAGAAACACGAAAAAACCGGATGAAAAAATATATATCAAAGTGGATGTCAAGTTTTGGTGTAATTTTGCTATAATTCGCCAATTTTTGACTTAAAAAATAGGGTGAGATATTTTTATTTTTTAAAAAATGTGGTTATAATCACTTTTTAACCATAGCCATCGGATCATCTTAATGTAACGGCTTGGATGGATTATTTGGTACTTTTTTTTTCAGGGTTCTGTCCCGATCTACGCTAGCTGGGTAAATTGTTGAAGTTCGTCCACAGTACGTACCTGGTGATAACATCGGTAAATTGTTGAAGTTCGTTCAAAGTACCATACACATCATAGATATCATCAAAAGCAGTAATTATGGCGTTAACCTTTGTTAGCGTTCTCCTTCCAACACTAAATTTTGGTAGGTACCAAACACCAATCGTCCACATATACCCCTCTACTAACCGGTCACGAGAAAAGCTTAACTTCTTATCCCAACATGTATTTCTCCACCACCTATATAAATAATATTATTTATATATATATATTCAATATTTCAATTCATGAGTCAGGTTCAATGGAAAATTGTAAAAAAATGAAAACTGATGAACACCCTACCCTGGTAAAAATTCATCTGGACGATATACAGATTTGCATACACGTAATTTATAATATGCACACATGCAATAAAAAAAAACTTCAATTACTTGTATGTACATGTGCATATAGTCCAGATGAACGGTTACTAGAATGTTTCTCAATTTTTCATTTTCTTGTGGTCATTCATAAGCATATCTTGATTAATTAGTCATGTATACAATGAATGAATCGATGAATGGTTAATTAATTAACTCGTAATTTATAAGAAAGAAATGATACCTTGATGAGTCTTTTAGATCTTGGAGATTGATAGCTTGTACCATGTTAAAATCCAATATTGCAAGCTCCATCAATGTGGGATTAATTGTTTCCTTGTATGTTTCGATAAACCACTTGGCTTCTAACCTTCCTATTCTCCAATGCAATGGGAGCTTCAATGCGTGACTTATTAACGACCGTAAACTACTACTTTCATCGATCGTATCTAGAGTTTCTTTCAGATATACGTAAGAAAAACCAACGAATTTTTCCGTTTTAATTAAATGATAATTCCCTGAATCTTTGAACTTTTGCATTTTGAATGTTTATGTCCTTGAACAATTTTTATTAAATAATCAAACTATTAAACTTTTAGAAATTGGTTACCTTTAATCAAATAAGTTACCGGCTAGAAATATTTTTAAGTAAAGAAAACTTAAATCAGTTTTACCATTTGTCCGTTCCCAAACCATATGTCATTCAAACTCCCTTGCACCCAATGCCCTCACTCCCCCTTATCGCCCCATCGTCGTCCACTCTGTATCACCATCCATCACCGCATTGATTGGTTTTTTGTTTTCCGATTGTCCCTCTTTTTTGATCTATCTATACGTACACCATTAAATTAATTAAATTGTTGTAAAAAAGAGAGAATCAAAAGACAAAAAAAAAACAAATCGAAAAAATGGAGATCGATTGCAGCGGCCAATGACGTCGATGGGGTAAGGAGGGATAGCGATGTTGTTGGATAGGGGGGGGGGGTGTTGAATGGTGTATGGTTTGGAAAAATTAAAACTTTTGTTTGTTTTATTACTTTAAAACCATCACAGTCGGTTACAAGTAGTTTTTTTTTTTTGTTAAAATGATGTAGGTAACCAATTTTTAAAAACTTAATGGTTTATTTATTCAAATAAACGTCCAATGACTTAATCATTTAAAATAAAAAGTTCAATAGTTTATTTATTAAAATAAATTCAGGAACTTAATTATTTAACATGAAAAAGTTCGTTAGGTTTTTTCGGACATTTTTAGCCGCATATAATCTTTAAATTCTAAATGGATACATGAGACTCATAAAAGATCCTTGACTAATCAAGTTTGTACCTTGAGGAACATGATGACCATGTTGTCTGAGTAGTCGAAAACCAAGGGCTTTAAGGTTCATATCCATTCCATTCCACTGCTCCTCATTTTTATAGTAATCATTGTAAACCATCTCCAAAACTTGACTTATTTCTTCCTCGAAATGATACGATATTCCGAGTCTCTGTAAATTATCAACCAACTCAAGCCTCTTCACCGGATTCCCCGTTACTACTTTTTGTATCATCGTCTTCACTGCTTTCTTCAAACTATCTGCTCTTGCCTCGTAATCGTCTCCCTACGTACATTTGTAATTAAGTTATATAATTAATTTATATGAGCAGATATTAATGTTCATTAATTGTATTACCACAAATGAAGAACATGTAAAGAAAAAAATGGCAATTAATCTTACGGTGTATTCACTAGAGAGTGATTGAACATGATCAAATGACCATAGTGGTGGCGCGTAGTTTGCTGATCGCCTAACGAGTGATTCATCCTCGGTGACGGCCACTGATTTGGACAGTGATGATGAACGTAATGGCTTGCAAAGGTCCAAGCCTTTAGTTGTGGCAAGAGGGTTTTTGTAATGAAGAATTGAACAGGGAAAGAAGCACATCGAAGCCATTTAGAAAGAGATAAGTTATTTAGAAAGTTAGTTAGATATTAATAATAATTGTTAATTATTTATAAATATTATTAACTATATCAATTAGTTTTTTAATTATTATTCAATATATATATATATCAAAAAAGAAATGTAACAATTCTATACACCATATATATATATATATATGTATGTGAATCAGTATGTTCATATATAAATCAGTTAATTGGTTCATATGAGAATCACTTAATTAGATCATATATAAATCTGTTAATTAATTCAAGTACTGATTCACATATGAACCTACTTATAATTATATATGAATCATAAAGATTCATATGTGAATCAGTTAAAAAAAAGGTTTATATGTGAATTTACACTGGTTCACATATGAATCACACAGGTTCATATTTGAACTTGTCCCGCGTATTTATAAAAGTTATGAAATTATCCTTCTATTTTTGAAATAGTCGCAATTTATATATATACATATACATATATATATATATATAATAATCAATTTTAATTCTTTCAATTAACATATTATAGTATTTAGTTTATTTTTACTATCTATTTTACATTAATTGACATATTATATTATTAGAAATTTATTTTAATTATATTATAGAAATTTATTTGAATTATATTATAAAATATATATTTGCAATTGACTATTTTTTTAAGATGTTTTTTTTTATCATTTTTCATGCTTATAAGCTAGTTTTTATCAAACATAATTTATTCATCAGCTAACTTATCAACTAACAGTTAGTTTATTAGCTACCAACTAACTTATCAGTTATCATTTAGTTTATCACTTAATTTACCAAACGTAACCTACAATTTTTTTTCTTCATTTCTTAACCATTGGTTATAAATAAGAGTGAATTGTGAATTTGGTCCCCGTGCTTTGTTACTTTCTTTGACTACGGTCCCTATATTATGTTTATTGTGGATTTGGTCCCTGTGGTATTCAATTTATCTTGGTCATGGTCCCTCTGACTAACGCATCCGTTAACTCCATTAAATCAAGGACCATTTTTGTAATTTTGCCTAACTTGTGTCTTTTTATGATAAGAAAAATAAAAAATATATTTTTAACACACACACACACATATATATATATATATATATATATATATATATATATATCAAAATAAATAAAATAGGATGTTATTGTATGACTTGATTCTTTAAATTTTTAAAAAATTAATTATATTAAATATGATTTAATTTTATTATTTTATTGTAATGGTGGAAAAAGATATGATTTTATTGTTTTAATTTAATTAAAATTTTAATTTAAACAAACTATATCATAAAATTATATCTTATTTTATTTAGAACGAAAAAATAAGATATGTTTTTATGATTTGATTTATTAAATTAAAACTTTAATTATGTTATAGGCGATATAATTTTATTGTTCTTTTATTATCATCACAACAAACAAGTTTATTATTGATATTTTGACATCAAAATCATTGAAAACCTGAGAAATAAACTCTAATTTTATCATCTTAAAATTAGAGGTTCCAATTTTCATATTAATAACTAAAAATCAACTGTTTAGATTTTAACGAAATAAAATATTTAAGTTACGAATATTTTAACCCACAATAAAATTAACAAGTGTAATAAACTAATAATTACAAGATTCTAAAATCGTTTGCCTTTTTTATTATGAACATTTATTTTGGAATATAATGAGTACTGAATAATGATAAGAACATGTCGTATCTTTTTATTGATGGATGTTGTAGCTGATCTTCACTATTTTCTAAATGCTAACATGTTTTCATGTTGGTGTTACCTGACATATGATGCTCTATGTTTTGTCTTGTGGCTGTGAGTTAAAATATTCGTAACTTAAATATTTTATTTCATTAAAATCTAAACGGTTTGTTTTGAGTTTTTGATTGAAAAACAATATGAAAATTGAAACCTCTAATTTTAAGATGATAAAATTATAGTTCATTTCTCAATGGTTTTCAATGATTTTGGTGTCAAAATATCGATAATAAGCTTTTTTGTTGCAATGATAGTAACGAACAATAAAATTGTATCGCCTTTAACATAATTAAAGTTTTAATTTAATAAATCAAATCATAAAAACATATCTTATATTATTCGCTTTAAATAAAATAAAATATAATTTTATGATCTAGTTTGTTTAAATTAAAATTTTAATTACATTAAAATAATAAAACCATAACTTTTTCCACCATTACAATAAAATAATAAAATTAAATCATATTTAATATAATTAATTTTTTTAAAAATTTAAAGAAACAAGTCATACAATAACATTCTATTTTATTTATTTTGATATATATATATATATATATGTGTGTGTTAAAAATATATTTTTTATTTTTCTTATCATAAAAAGACACAAGTTAAGAAAAATTACAAAAATGGTCCTTGATTTAATGGAGTTAACGGATGCGTTAGTCAGAGGGACCATGACCTAGATAAATTGAATACCATAGGAACCAAATCCACAATAAACATATTATAAGAACCGTAGTCAAAGAAAGTAAAAAAGCACAGGGACCAAATCTACAATTCACTCTATAAATGAAAAAGCGTGGTTTGATTGTTTTTCATGAGTTGACAAATCAATTGTGGGTCATGGCAGTGGCCATTTATTGTGGAGGAAAACCTAGTGTGCTATAACATTTAATTATTAAAAAATATATATATACATTTTAGAGTTTTTTTTTTCAAAACAATCTATATCTATATGTTAGTCTCGAGGAGTATTGCCAAACGAACAAGAAATTGTCGAATGGGGTTTGAATATAATTTGAGGATTTTCACCTAATTTTAATTCTTATTGATTCTTAAATCAAGAATTACATTTAAAAAAAATATTTAAAATCTATTCTAATAAACTTTCACTTAGAACACTCAAGAACACAACTAACACTTAGAAAAAGTATGTTGTTTTGATAGCCGCCGGTTTTACTTGTTCACATAGAGAATTTTCAGAAAGCATAACCTTTCATGGGAGGAGAGATCTGCCTTGAATACTACTATGTGCATTAAATGCATGGGGACACTTATCACTTGAAGATAAGATGTTCAATGTTGACTTCAAAAGGATTGGGAGGTCCTTTTCATCGTACAAGAGAAAAGGACTTGTCGTTTGGGCATGTATTTTACATCTTCTGAGGGGTCGTCACATCAAAAAACACATTAGGACAAACATGCTTCTTTAGGTTCTTCAGAGAATGTCCTTATCAAGTACAAGGCTGGTGAGATTTGGTCAAAAAAACTCTTGCAGGTGAATCGAATAGTTTTGTCGAAACACAAAGGATTGTCCGATTTGATATAGATCGGCAAAAGGTTGCTTTGTGTGGATTCGAAAGTCAACTCTGATCATCTTACCCCAAGTGACAAGTGTCACAATGCATTTAATGCACATGGTAGCATTTAAGGCAAAACACTCATTCCATACAAAGTTACGCTTTCTAAAGAGACTCTACATGAACAAGCAAAAATCAATAGTCCTTCAACAAGCATAACTTCTCTATGTGTTTAAGTTGTGTTTTTGTTTTCTCTAAGTGAAAGATTTTTTAAAATAGATTTTAAATCTTTTCTTTTCCGCAGCAATCTTGTTTTTTATTGTGTAATTCTTAATTTGAAAAATCATTAAACATTAAAATTAAGTGAAAAATCTTGTAATTGTATAAGTATTCAATCCCCCCCCCCACCCTTTCTACAGTTACTTGTGTGTTTGTCATTTATATTCAAGAGTAACAGTGTAATTTAATTATTTTATCATGTTTTATATCATTTAAAACACGCACCGCACTCTGCCACCGCATCCTGTCTCCCAAGACCACCCACCGCCATCGCACTCTTCCACCGCAAGTGCGGACCTGCGGTGCACACACACACACACGCACCCATTGCGGAGTAGGTCCGCAATTGTGCACCCACCACCACAAATGCGGACTTGTGGTGCGCGCACACACACACACACACACACTATACACACACGCACCCATTGCGGAGTAGGTCCGCATGTGCGCACCCACCACCGCACTTGCAGATGTGGGTTGCAGATTGCGGACGTGGAACGGTTTTGCGGATTTCAGGGTTTTTTGGCATCGTTTATTACGTGTTTTGTCCGTATTTTGTCTCATCGTATTGTGCCACTCCATTTTGCAACGTATTTTAGATGTTTTTTTAATTCACACATTAGGTCCCTTAACTTGCAATTTTGACACTTTAGGTCCCTATATTTTGAAAAATGACACTTTAGGTCCCTGTAATTTCAAGTTTGACACTTTAAGTCCCTATAATTGCAATTTCGACACTTTAGGACTCTTAATTTATATAGTATACACGTTAGGTTTCTTAACTTAGCTAATTGATTAAATAAGGAAACAATTCTTGAAGAGGTAACTAGAAGCCGGAGTTGTAGCAACCCCGACTTTGAAGCAATCAGAATTCTTCCAAGTCTCATCTAGGCATGGGAATGATACCCACCCCATTGGGGAACCCAGTGTACCCGCCCCGTCGGGGACGGGGATTCCCCGCAAAACTGGGTGTAATAACCGGGTATAAAGTTTTAATATCGAAAAGTTAAGGGTTTATTTGGTTATTATTCAAAGATGAAAGGGTAAGGGAGTATCATTGAATAAAAAGGGTTTTAACCCTAAAATCTCTCATTTTAGACTTTGGGCGGCTGAAGAAAGTTTTAGAGAAGGAGACGTTTGTGGGCGATCAAGTGGGAGGAAAGCATCGATTGAGATCTTGAGTTCTTAGTGATTTCTTGAGGTAATATTTCTAATAACCTTTATTTTCCTCATCAAAGGTTCTTGTTATAGTCTAAATCCATGGGTTGGGTTAGTTGAAGTAATCTGCTAACTTTTGGGGTTTTTGGGGGTTAAATGGATTAATATGTTGTAGACTCTGGATTTTTAGTAGTTGAATTTATCGTTGCTAGTGGTTTAATCGTTTTCTAAAAAGGGGTTTTGGTGTTGTTGGATTAAGCCCCGACCTCTGTGGTTCGGGGAAGTCGAAACTCATCGTTGTAATCTGTAGAATATCGACCGGTGTATGGAGTGGGGGACCGGGGAACCCCGGTCGCTGGGCAAACCCCGGAGTCGAGACCCCGGTCAACGCCGACCCCGGGCAGGAAGGGGAGTCCGGTCGAAGGTATCAAACCTCGGTCGAATTTGAGGCTTCGATCGATTGTAAGCACCGGTCGTTTCAGACCCCGATCAAAAGGGAATCCGGTCGACCTCTTCGGTCCAGTCCGGTCACCGGATGTGAAGACCCCGGTCGAGATGTAGCAGCAAACCCGATCAGTGGGTTTTAACCCCGGTCACCAGGCTGAGAGATGGGCCGAAGCCCATGAGTATTTTTGCTTTCATTTAAGTCCAAGTTTGGTTGGGTTACATTATTAGTGTTGGGCTTCTTGTTGGTGGTCTGGCCCATTGTAGTTTATTTAAGGATTTGGGTATCATGTCTCAAGTGGGCACTATTGTCGGGTTAAGTTCGTATAAAGATTAAATAATGTTTGGATTATGGGTTAAGGACAGTATCAAAAAGTTTGAATTGAGAGTTCATCGGTCAATGTTCCTTTATAGGTTTTGGGATCGAATTATAGAAGTAGTCACGAGATTCGAGCTAAGGATGCCAGGTGAGTTTTTCTGAACTAAATCCTTCTGCTAACAAAAGCATGCGAAAGTTTTATTTTAAACTTTGATTTATATATGATGGCTCGAGTATTATGAAAATTATATGCAAGCTTTGAAATGATGTTGCTTTAGTACTTACTTGCGAGTTTTATTTAAATGTTAAAGATGATTTTCTTATTGTTGACAAAGTGGAAATGTATGCATACATGGTCCTAAGCGAGTAGGCTCAAAGTCGGGGGGTGTGGCCCGCCTGTGCTCATACCGGGGGTGTGTTCCGTTTATGCCGTTGGGGGGGGGGGGGGGGGGGGGGGTGTCCCAACAAAGGCAGTGTGAGTCACAAACACGCTGTCACCTTAGGGTGGCGGTAGTGTGAGCGAAGAAGTTGTTGAAAGTTAAAGTTTTTCCTTGAAGCTGAAAATGGTTCTTTTATGATAAATCCTTAATTATTTGCTTGATGAGTTGAAAACTGTTGTAAGAGGGGACTCACTAGACCTTTCGGTCTAACCCTCGCTCTTTTCAAATCTAAACCCTTTTTCAGGTAAAGAGTGGCAGTAGAAGGAGCGGTTACGTTTAAAAGAAGATGCGTGTTGGAGCTAATTTAGAGGACCTCCTTTGTAGACTCTTGTCTCTGTATTCTCAGTTGTGTGTTAGGTTGTCTTTCCGCAAATCTTGTATTTTAGATGTTATTTTTGGGTCGTTTGGCATTATTATTTAAGATTTAAGTTGTTATCTTGTTGTTTAAGGTTGGGTTGTTTCACTGGGGATCGGGGATCCGCGAAAGTAAAAAACCGGGGATGGGGATGGGGACGGGTAACATGGTCCCCGCCCCTCCCCGTCCCCGTATATTAAATATATTATATAATTATTACTAAATATTATGTATATTTAATTACTAAATATATTGTATATCTATTTTCAAATATATTATTTATAAATATTTAGATGTAGTATCTTTTAGATTTAGTAATGATCCTTGTTACATTTTGTTACTTGATCTTACTTTTTAGATAAAAAAACATGGAGAGACGAAAGGGTTTGATCAAACAATTACGAATGATGTTGTGATTTTGTTCACAAGAATATTTAATAGTCCGTAAAAACAAAATTTGAAAATATGTGAGATTTAGACATGGACCATTATCGATCGAATATAGTGCGCAACACGTTTCATTTAAGATATATTATATAAATGGGGAAAATCCCCGATTACCCGTTGGGGATCCTCGTTCCTCGTCGGGGACGGGGATGGGGATGTGATCATATTCCCCGGTGGGGACGGGGATGAAAATTGGGATCGGGGACGAGGATTGGGGTCCCCACCCCATTCCCATGGCTAGTCGTATCTTCTTCAACAGAATCCCCCTTAACAAAATCTTCTTCATCAGTGAAAAGTCTAGGCAATGGCACAATCTATTCATTATATAAGTTATATGGAATGAAAACAAGTTTCCTTGTATCTAAATAATTTTCTCGAGTATATCTCCATATCATTCAAGTTGACGTGTCAAGACAGCTTGTCTCTAAGTCCGTCACACTTTAACATTTTCAACAATGATCAACTTATCCGTAAATTATTTTATAATATATAACCTTGAATGAATTGTTGGAAAGAATTATTAATTAATAATTTTCACCATCAAAAATTGGTTTTAATTTTAACTTCACCCCACACCCAAGTTAGATTTGTTAGCCTATCATCGATCGGGATCCTTGCATTTTTAAAGTGACGAAAAGTAACATTTACGACTAAAACTAAGGATTACGATAACTAAGGGGCTATTTGTTTACCTCTTAACGGTTCCATTAAGAGGCAACCTCTGAATCGTTAAGAGGTAAATCCTGTTTGGCAAAATAAAGGTTTGCCTCTTAATGGTTCCAAAACCCTCTGAATGATTTTGTATCTTGACTCTGTCTTAACCATTCAGAACCTGATTTCATTCTTAACAATTAGCAAACAACCATATTTCATTACAACGATTGAATAGAAAATGATGATAAAATAAAAGATTACGAGAATTATAAAAGTTAGACTAAAATAATTACGATGATGCAATGAAATAAATAAATGGACGAATGATTAAAAAGCGATAATATAAAAACATAAAATTAAAGTGCGATAAATAAACGAGATATAATAAATCAGATAAGAAATACTTAAAGTTAAATACTTATATAAAAATAACTAAACGACTCAAGTTTTCTCCAAATGACTGGATAACAAAACTGCAAACCAAATCTAGAAGTTGTTGGGAGTGTTGGGTGAATTGGATACATTTCTAACAAACAACTATGGTCTTTTAGGTAGCGTTTGGTACGCAGACAAGATTGGACGGGATTGGACAGGACAGAACTGGACAGGACAGGATTGGACAGGACAAGAGGCTAGGACAGGACTGGACAGGACAGGACTGGACAAGACAAATGGTTGTTTTGTGTTTGGTACGACTAGGACTGGATAGAACAGGACTGGACAAGTTTCCCTAAAAGTTGTTTGATAATTTTATATATCATATAATAGTTATAAATAACACAAATAAAGTATATCTTTAAATAATTTAATTAAAAAACATTATTGATTTTTTTACACAATTTTCATACATATAAATACATACAAAAACAATAGTAGGAAATTTGAATGAAGAATCTGAAATAATTGATGGTAGTTCGAAAAAATCCGATTCATATAAAAAACATAATAGTTGATTCAATTTGGAAGATCTTAATGAATTGGTGGATGCATAGTTGCAGCGACGAGTAAAGATAAAAGACAATGGGTGGCCGGTGAAAGACGATAGTTGTGAAGAAGGTGAAAGATAGTAATAGAGGTAGTGGTGGTGGCGATGCACAGTGGTAATAGAGGTTATTGTAGTGGAGGAAGAGACGGAGGTTACCAACGATGGTTGGCGGTGAGCGTCGGTGACGGCGGCGGCAATAGGTGGTTGTGATTGGTGGAGGTGGTGGAGGAAGTTGTTGTAGTAGTGAAGGAAGAGGTGGAAGTGGTCGACGATGGTTGGTGGTAGCTACCGGTGGTCGTCGATGGTGGTGGCGACAATAGGTGGTGGTGATCGGTGTTAGTGGAGGTGGTCGACGATGGTAGTGGTGGTGGCGATGACCGATGGTTGTGGAGGTGGTGGAGGAGGTTATTATGGTGGAGAAATAGGTAGAGGTGGCCGACGGTGGTTGGCGGTGGCTACTAGTGGCCGCCGATGGTGGTAGTATCGACGATGGGTAGTGGTGACCCTTAAGACTAATACCATATTAAGATTATATATCAAATGGCGGTAAATCAGTGATTTTTAGTTTCTGTCTCATTTCTGTCCCATGTTGTTCCACCTATTTTGATGGAACAAGAAAATACCCCCTTTTGTCCCATCTTGTCCCACCCTGTCCAGTCTTTGTCCCTGTCCCATGGCGCGCCAAACATGGGACAGTTAACTTTTGTCATGTCCCATGTCACGCCAAACATGGGACAGTGAATTTTTGTCCCGTCCTGTCTCACCCAGTCTGCAAACCAAACGCACCCTTATAGCCAACAAACGGGAAGGGGGATGTATTACACATCGGGTAAAAATAATATAACACATGACAAATCTCTTCAAAAATTTCCACCAGCTCATGCATAGGTGGAAGAATATTTTAGGAATATTCCAAAAATCTTGAGGTGGCTTGACGCTGCAGCATGCTGCTATCTCCCTGTTTTTCAGCATCCGAATTCCCCTAGCAAAAACGTCCAAAAGTTGAACTGCAAGCTGCAAATACGTTATAAAACTAATTATTTATTGCCCAAGTGATAAAGATATAAATGCTCAAATGGCCTTGATTTATGAAATATTGACTTACAAAATGTTGAGATATACGATTAAAAATAAAACTTTTAAGTTATAAAATGAACGAATATTACTATTTATACAAGTATTTTATTTGTCTAATTTACAGTTTAAATTTACACCTATTTTAGTGGTGTTAGAGAATCTTCAAGAGCTATGGTATAATTTTTCTATAATAAAATAGAAAAGGTGTAAAATTCTAAGAAAAATTATATCTATCTCTATTCTCCAATAGCTATTCTATTTTAGCAATCCTAACATTAACTTTATTAATAAAATAATTAGTACATTTAATAATATATTGTTTTTCTCTCATACACATTAAATTTAAACTTTTTTTATCGGTGGAAAAATATTACTATATTATTTCTCTATTCTATAAAATTTTAGAAATTTTTCTAAATTTAAAGATTTTTACAATCTCTCCTCATTTTTCTATTTTAGCATTCAAGATATCATAGTTCTTGGAGCAAAAAAGTTACTAAAATCCATCTTTTCTCTATTTTAGCATAACTGTTGAAACGACAAAACATGGTTAGACGATAATACTCCTGGCTCTAACGGAGTTAGTGAGCAGATCCCACTTTCAAAGTAAAATTGCAACTATAAGGATCAAAACTTGAATCATGAAACCACATGTCCCACTTTTAAATAAATCACCAAACGTCAAGGACCAAAATTGGAGTTTACTCTATTTAATATGATTGAGCTATAAAATAAAAAAAATAAAAAAAAGGGTTTAAAATAATTTATCAATTAAATATAAGTGTTAAAATCAAAATTATGAAAATGGTCAAAAGTGAAAATTTAATTACAATGATTTAAGTGGTATGAAAAAATTGTAGTTTTTTATAGGCGGAGTATCAATAGAATTTGCAATAATGAAAACTCGATAACAACTTGATGGTTGCTTGAGAAAACCCATTTTACCGGCATGTAGAACCTGAATTTTTTTTTTTATTTATCTAAATACACATGGTGAAAAGTTATGGTTTTACAATTATCACTTGATGATCATGCAACTAGTATGGTGAGGTCATAACCCAGATAGAGATAGATTTTATTTTTTTAAAATTGTTTATCATATATTTTAAAATTGGTTTCTATTCAAAAACCATCAAGTTGTTATTGCGTATTCATTATTTAAAATGTCACATAACTATCATAAATTCGTAATGTCATAACTTTCACTTATAACTTGAATCATTGAAGCCACCAAAGAGATGTTAGAAAGCAACTAGTTTACTCGTGCGTTACAATATATGCTAAAATTTTATTGCAAAATAATAATGGAAATTTATTGTAATTCTTCTTAGAAAAAGTTCAAATTTTATGTTTGAAAAAAATACTGCAGTTTTTTTTTTTAAATCTATCAAATTCATTAATTAAAACCACCATCCCTTATTTTGTGTGTCGGAGCCTAAAAGCGTCCCTCGAGTTGACATTGATAGTCTAAGACCTCTTAAGTAGGGTGAGCATCGGGCGGGTCTGGCAGGTTCGGGTGGGAAAATCAATAACCCGATCAGATTTCGGATATGGAAACTAAGTCCCAAACTTTTGGTCTCGGATTTCGGCTTACTTCGGGTTCGGGTTCCTCGGGTTTCGGGTATCTATATCTATACTATATTATAAAGATGGCATAAAAAACTCTTAAAAAAAGTCTTAAAGCTTAATGTACCGCTATTTAATGTTAATTACTTAAAAAACAATCATAAAAGCTGTATGTACTACATTTAATGTTATTCATTAATTTTCAATCATTATCTCTAACTATTTTAACTCTTCTAAAATTATTTCCCACTTTAACTCCCCTAAAATAACTCTCAGCATATTTTAGATATAAAAAATCTAAAATATAATTAAAAAATCTTACAGAATATTTTATAAAAAAAAATTATATTATTAAACCAAAATAAATTACATTATATTATTAAGTCTAAATTAAACAAATTTATATAAAAAAAATCATTATCACTCTCTCACAACCATCCAAAATCGTAATGTAAATTGACAAAAAACAGAAAATAAAATGAAACATTAAAATCGTGATGTATCTAGCTGCATTGCGCGAGTACACTTCTAGTAATTATATGCAAAAAATTTATAATATTTGATCGCTTTTTAAGATAAACTCAATTGGTTGAGAGGATTGATAAATTGATTGTAGGTTTAGTCTCTAGTAAAAACTACGACGGACTAGAATTTAAGATTTTTAAAAGATAATTTGATAAATAAATATATTTATATAATACATACATATATATATATATAGGGGTAGGATATTTTGCAACCCTTGAAAAGGTTGCAACCCTTGCAACCCACATCTTAACCGTCGGATTCATGATCGACGGTTACAACAGATATGGGGCCCAATATTTTTAATTAAAAAAAATAAAAATAAAAATAAAATAACCGTCGATCATGAATCCGACGGTTAAGATGTAGGTTGCAAGGGTTGCAACCTTTTCAAGAGTTGCAAAATATCCTTCCACTATATATATATATATATAGGTCGAGTTTTCGGACGGGTCGGGCGGCGAGAAATCAAACCCAACCCGAACCCAAATATCCCCCCAAAAATTCGGGTTTCAGATTTTCGGATTTCAGGGCATTCGGTTTTACAAAAACACCTCAATTACGGTTCGGTTCGGGTTTTCGGACCATTAGGGTTTTGCACACCTTGTCATGTGAGAGGCAAATCGGTCATTTTACCTCTTCTACTTTCTTTTCTTAAATCCAACACATAAATCCGAAGTAGGTAGAAAAAAACCACATGGTAAAGTCTCCTCCTTATATCTCTTCAGCTCTGCTTTATGCTAGCTAAAGATTCTCATTCCTAATCTGCTATCCTAACCTAGTCTCCAGTAACTTCTATCATATTTTGCTAACCCTAATTCTTCATTCAAGAAGAATATTATAATTTACTTAGGATAGATTGTATCTAAACATCGTAATTTGACTTGGGTACAATTGTAGTTTGGATATATTGGTTGCATCTTTTAGGGGCTTTTTTTTTTAAATACCTCTTAATGGCTCTTAAGTCTGAATCGTTCAGACCTTTTGAGATTCAGACTGTTTGTTTTTTTCTAGTGTTCATAACCTCTTAACTCTTAAATACTTCTGAAATAAGAAAAGTGGTGACCTAACTTCTTAAAATCTCTTATCGCCACATCATTTTATATGTTCTCCTTTTTCTCAAGACGACTCCATACGTTACAAAAACAAACAGTCTTATTGATTCAGATTTCATACCTCAGCATCACCTCTTATTAATCAGAAATGAAATAAGACTTCAGGTTTCAGACCGCTTAAAAAACAAACGCCACCTTAGTGTGACAATTGTTCGTTAACGATCTCAAGACCAAATTACTTACTTTCATTCAATTTTTATTTTAAAAGAAAATACTTTAAAAAACATGTAAAATGGTCTATGGTTTGAGAAGGAAATCTATTTAAAAAACTATAATTTAAAGAAAAAATATCTATTTGAGAGGACATATTTTCATTCAATTATCATTTTAGAGAACATATTTTTAAAATTTATGTTTAAGAATCTATAATTCCAAAAAAGAAGTATTCAATAATTCATAGTTTGAAAAAGTCTCGATACTAATGCCCCAACTTCAAGAGATTTAACCACAAGGGTTGTGACGTACTTGTTAAGATCCTGGGGGATGTGGTGGAATATCACATCTGCCCATGGTTCGAATTTAGGCGTACACAACAATTGTGGTCACTGAGATTTAATCAGGGCTGATGTCTTAAAGTAGACCTGACAAACGTGTCGTATCATGTCGGGTTCAAAGTTAAACGGGTTGAGACTTGAGAGTGTCTAACCCTAACCTGACCCGTTTAATAAACGGGTCAGAAAACCCGCCCCGCCTAACCCGACACGACCCACCTAACCCGTTTAAAATTTATAAAATTAAAAATTAAAATCGAAATTCACAAATAACTGAAAAACTAAAAAACACTTTATCAACCGTTAGATTAGATGATCTAATGGATATGATTAAACAGGTGGTTACAACAATATTTTTTAACTTAAAAAAACCTCCACCCCCTATTTTTTATTCGAAAAATGAACAAAATTCGAGCAAAATAAATTACACCAAATAAACGATCATATTTTTCTCGTTAATTTGACATCCATATTCATATACTTTTCCATTTGTTTTTTCGTGGTTTTTCGATTTTCTATTTATTTAGAGTTTTATCCTGAACCTCACCCTATATATATATATATATATATATATATATATATATATATATATATATATATATATATATATATATATATATATATATATAATCATATGAGATCCTAGTATTTTGTGGTAACTATGAGATCCGAACTCGTAATTGTAATTTAAACATAATGTATTCTAAGCAATCGTAATCCCCATTTGTTCATCCCTATTACTTTATCATGACCCAAAAACTCAAGTCAAACTCTACCTTGACCAAACACTAATCATCGATAATTGGCATTAGCCGTCTCCAAATTAGATATAATGCGATGCAACGCCTTGGATGTTCCATCCAAACTAATAACTCGTACTCGATTCCAAAAAATTCTTGTAAGCTCTAAGCTAGATCTCCATTCTACATTTCTATGTTTTGAAATCACTAACCATTCTTTTGTACTCGTTAATCTAGTTGATAGTAATTCACATCAGTCTCTCTTATCAATCAATTTTAAGCCAAAACCAACCAATCATAACACTATCTAAGTAATGGTTATTCACTAATCGAGTATAATGAACAACAATTCACATCGATCATACCAAATGATGGATTGTAACATGAATATGCATACTGTTTTTATTTATTAAATATTATTGCCCATAAAAGGGATTTAGCGATTTGAATTCATGGATGATATTTAGCCATCACCAACAGTTCCTCGAGTTACTTTGACTCGATGGAACACTTAGGGGTTGTTTACTTACGACTTTATGATATGGACGGCTTATTCGCTCAGACATATAGGAGCATTTCTTTACAGCTTAATCGTTTAGTCATTAAGCCAAAATGGCTATATGGAATAAGCCATGACCGCTCACTTGTTCTCATTAAGCCACCTCAAACAAATTCCATATCATAAATGTCCTTGAAATAACCCAACCTTCTCTTGGTCTCCTCAAACCCAATGGTCTCTCTTCCCCCAGACAAACAGGATCGTTTACAGAAGCAAAATGCATTTGCTGTCACTTCTTTGTATTTAAAGACTATACCAACAATGCATAATCGATACATGAGATGCAACTTGGCACCTCCAAGCTACTTATACATTTATAAAAGCAAACACGAAGTCAACCCTAAGTGCCTGGATATTTTAAAATAGTTTTGTAAACTAACCGAGTCGAATACAAGAAGTCTGACCTACTCCCAAGTGTGGAACTGAAAAATCTTTTACCATCAAGTACCCATCAAAAGATCTCAATTATACGAATATATGTGGGCAGCGAGCAAGTAATCAGTGAAAGAGATTAGGACATTACATATCTCATTGTTACTGGACACAATCCCATATATGAGAATATGTGGAAGCCCCAGACTACTCTTCAAAAGAGCCCTTGAGAAGAGAATAAAGGTTCCAACGTATATAGAGGAGAAATGATCCAAGTCTAGCAGATGTGGCCCATATGAGACTACAACATGCCCCCTCCAATGGAGGCCAGATGAGAGCACAAATTGCCCCAGAGTATCAACAGGGGGTTAGACGGGCGAGGGGGCTAGATGAGTATAAATTGCCCCATAGTGGTAGACCTTGGCTCTGATACCATTTGAGAATATGTGGAAGCCCCTCCCCCCAAGATAACTCTCCAAATTAAAAGGGCCCTTAGGAGAGAAGAGAAGTTTCCAACATATATAGGAGGAGAAATGATCCAAGTCAAGCTGATGTGGAACTACAACAAAATAATGAAGATAAGATATGCCATCTTCAAATTAGGAAAACAACATTATGACAACTTGTACGGTTGAACCTTGTTGGAGGTTTTTAAATGTCAATAATGTAAATTCATGTTGTAGAGCATAAACAATCAGGATCATACTGTTTAAACATTTGGTAGAATGATTAAAATATGTTGAAACACACCTATGGAAATGATGTTATTCACACCTCATTCGTCTCTTGGAGCAGATTCCATACCAGCAGAAGGGCTGTCCGCAAAATACTCTTGATGCTTAGCATTTACACCGTACTGCAAAACAGAAATTGCAATAAACAATTATCTTGTTATTAATAAGAAGACACAAGTCTTGGCAGAAATAATAATTGAAGGGTCAATACCATGTCTCCGAACATATGAACAGATTTTCCATGTCTAAATGACTTGGAAGAAAGACACAGGACAGCCTGCTTGAGATGGGTGATCAAATGAAAGGCAAAGATTCAATTTGATGATTTTGGGGCCATTGCTTACCGGGTGTTACTTACCTCACTCGGTGAGCATGGCAAGAACCCATATTTACCCGTAAATGAAAGAGAAGTCTTACCCCGTAAGCACGCTTACCAACAATCCATTTTTATGGCCGAGAACGTTACCTGACAAGGTAAGTGAGGGTGGTGAATCTGGCCGGTAAGCGTTTAGTAAACGGCCACTTAGGTTTCCAATGGTTCTTAAAAGTTTGTTACTCTTTTCAAACTAAGGGTGCATTTGATACACAGACAAGTTGGGACACAACGGGCCAAAAGAAATAGTCCCATGTTTGGCATATGCCATGGGACAAGAAGGAGGTTGGACAACACAGGACAAAAACTTAATTTCATTGGACTATTCTTGAGTTCTTTTGGTCCACGTTCCACCCAAAAAGGTGGAACATGGGACTAAACAAGAAATAACCATGTTACCTTCATAACCCAAACGGCCCAACCTTTTTCTCTAAACCATGATGCACTGTGCGGTCATCATCTCCGGCTCCGGCCAATACCCATCTCCGGCCACCCCTTCCATCGCCCCTCGGTCAATGTACATAATCAACATCTCCAGCCATGAGCCATCCCATCTCTAACCAACACCCCTACCCTCCCTAAATTTCAACCCAGATTTATAATCTCCAAAACAATCTGAATAAAACAGATGGATTTCATTAAAGATGGAGATGGGTTCTCTTTTGAAGAAGAAAAAACGAGAAAAGGGAGAAAGGTGCAGTGAGTGGATCGATAGAGTTCATGGTGGAGCACATGAACGAAGGTGAAGGTGTTGGTGCTGGATAAAATCATCTTGATCCAGCAGTGGGTGCTGGTGGAGATTTGGCAGCACACATAGGTGAGGGACTAAGGGTGTTGTGCTGGGTAAAATAATCTTGATCTCTCTTGATACAACCATTTCTTATGGTGGTGGTGGACGGTTACTTGGAATTTGAAGAGAAAGGGTGTTTTAGGTCAAGAAAAGTAAAAATAAGTAAATTAAGTAATATATAAATAATATTTTTTTTAATGTTTTTAAAATATGAAGAATGGATAAAAAACCAAAATTATAAATAAATAATATAATTTAATATATTTGATTCAAATATATACATATATATAATTTAATATATTGTCTTTTAAACTTTTATAACTATTATATAATATAAAGCAGTAAATAACATTTATAGGGGTAATCCGGTCACTTACAGTTTCAGTCAAGTCCTGTTCTAGTTGTACCAAACGTAGGACAGACTATTACTTCAGTTTTCTCCTGTCCTGTCCAGTCCCATCTAGTCTGCGCATACCTAAGGGTCCTTGTAATTTAGACAGTTAGACTTCATAGTGTCATCTAATTCAAATAACTATAATATTGCCAAGACCAATGCTCTCTTAGCAAAGAGATACGATGCAACTCCAATCTCAAGTCATAGATACAATGGTTAAAATTACTGCAAAGTCTTCTCGTCCAAGTAATATCTTCTAACATCTCATAGTTGGTATTAAATGCCTCTTGCTTCCCAAATGACAGAGTTGCAAAATACTCCACAGCAATAATAAATTATGACAGGAATTCAAAGTAAAGCATGAAAAACTGTATGTACCACTATACAAGCACCGCTGATCTTATTCAGAATTGAAGGTGCTGCGTGGCTCTAATAAGCATCTTATATACTATATAGTGAATTCAAGAATCCAACTTAAGTAAGGGTAAGATCTTGAGTATTCAAGCATCCCAACTTGACTAACTCTTACACTAGAAATACTTAGGCATTGTTTGGCAAAAATAAGCTAGCTTATAAGCTAGCTTATTTTCTGGGTACATGTTTGGATGATCATAAGCTAGCTTTTTGATAAGCTACTTGGAGTAGCTTATGAGGAGCTTTTTGTAAATATTCCAATTATGCCCCTCATTAATATTCATTATTATATATTAACTTTTAATTATAAATAAATAATAAATGTCCTTTTTAGTAATTTAAATGATTATAAGCTAGTTTTTGCCAAACGTGACTTTTTCATCAGCTAGCTTATCAGCCACCAGCTAGCTTATCAGCTAGTTTGCCAAACATAGCCTTAGAACTGAGGGGATTTGTCTTATTACCATAAGAATGAAGAAGGGAATGAAAGAAAATAATATGAAAGAAATGATTTGGCATGTCAGCGAAAGAAAAATAACATCCTGCTCAATAAACTCGGATAAAAACTTGGATCACCACATGCATGCAAAATTGATAGATGGCAAACACTAGGGATTACCTCTTGAAGAGCCTTGGAGAGGTCATCCATGTTCATGATTAGACGCTTATCCTGTTGCACAAAAAGTCATGATAAATTGATAATCCAAAAAATATGATGAAGCATATGAAAATGTGCATCAGTAGAGTACCCTTTGCTGCTTATCTTTCTTGTCCCTTACAACAGTTGCCTGTCTTGCCTTGCATTGCCTACGATAAGATTAAAAAGAATAAAAATAAAAATACTTGCATAGGCAGAAGTGAAACTGGTGGAGCAGATTTAGATTTGAGAGGTAAGCTTTTCATTCCTAAACTCTCCACTCCTAATTAGGCATGTTATTTAGATCATTGGCTATCAGGATATGAATGTTGGCAATCATATATAAAGTCAAAACCATTTTAGCATTCCTCTTGTGCTGGTTACAACATTAAAATAAATAAAAACCAAAAGTACTCGGTATATCTCACTTGATGGTAGTGTCTAAGGAATAGGATGTACATAGACCCCTTACCTCTGTCCCAAGGAAGTAGAGAGGTTGTTTTCATAACATTAAAATCAAATATAAAATATCATATGGTTATATTCCAATCACCCTTTTCACATACACCAAATTGTATAACTAACCATATACATACCAAATTACCAACCATGTTTAAAATTGACATTTTTTATCTTCAAGTGGTGTGTTTTATACAGAACAACTATAAGGGTTGGTGTCATTGGTATCATTTGGTTTTACCACTTGCAAGCAGAATGCTAGTTAATATTACAAAAAAGCCCTTATGAGGTTTCTATCAGAAGGTGCAGGGATAACAGAAACATATTTCAGAAAACTTACTGAAGAGCTTCAGTAGCGACCTCTGAAACGAACTTTTGAGTGGCAACTGCAACTAGCCTGATTCTGCAACATGAGGTACAATCTTATATATTCAGACCAACGAATCACAATAATCACCAACATGACAAAGGGCCACAAGTGGATATAGACCAACATGGAACAAATGCTGGATGCCATAGATTTGTGGGTGCATGAAAAATTGAAGGGAAAGATAACCATCAAACTCGGCAAGAGCCACATATATCTTAGAATACTATAAGCATAGACTGGACAACGGAAGCTGAGTTTGTGAAAGTAAAAGGAAAAAAAAAACTTTGGTCATTTCTCAGCATAAGACATGACGAATGATAAGATGAATGGAATTATCATTTCCTTGATTCTATGGTTGTGCAAGCTTTCTTCCTTCCTCACAAGAAAATACATGCAAAGACCTGAACATCAACAAATACCATGCGTCCACAAAGAACATAAGATCGGACACCAAATACCTACAGTCGAACATCCGGACATTGAAACCCGCTTTTGGCTAAGTAATGTTCAACCAGTTCATCAGGAATCTGTACAAAAGAACATAAGACTTTTTCAATAAGAGATTGATGATAAATGTAAAAAGACAAACCAGAAATCGTACAGTTGGTGTGTAGTCTGTCAAAGAGGCAAGAAAATCTGTGAGTGCACTTTCGTCCTCATGTTTAACTTCATTCAATTGCTGGTTGTGATTCATATTCCTTATCCTCTCTTTTCTATTCTCCCAAAGCTACGCTTTCAATCTTGAAAAAGCCTGAAACAGAAGATAGGACGTAGAGAATATGACCTCCATAGCCAAAACTCGGGGATATAACTATTAACAGAAGGTAACTCATATTGACTGTCCTATTTCTAACAGATTAGTTAAACTAACTGCTTACTTAGGATTGCATCATGTCAAACAAGACCGTGGAATCTATAAGGACAAACATTTACTCCATTCTTTCCAGAAATCACTTGTAAAAATCAAACAAACTGCTTTCCTAGCTATAAAAGATTGAAAAGATATTTAACTACAGTGATTTTATGTTTTCTTGGATATTCCTTCTCTTAACACCGACGTCTTTTTCATATGAGCGATATCCACAAAGTGTTTATTACATTTGGCAGGAGATACACCACTATATCCTTTATAAAAAATATATTACAATATGAAGACTCTCAACAGCAAAAATGAGTTTAAATTTCCATAGTGTTAAACCATGACAAGCTTCATTCTGTTCTGTTATAACAAACTTTGTTGCCCAAAATGAAGGGCTGTGATTCTCTCTCGATTTAGTGTGATTCCTTTTCCTTTTCTATAAAAGCCCTATACCCCTCTGTTGAAAACATTAAGAAAGAAATAAAAACTTTTCTTCCCTTTTCTCCCTAATCTGTCATGGTATCAGAGCCCTAGCCCTACAGCAATGGCAGGTTCTTCTCCCTCATCAATCTCTTCTACAGCCTCTCCCAAAACCTCTAACTCCCTTTCATCCAACCCTTTTTCTTCCAACCTTCTATCATCTCTGTCACATCTTGTCTCAATCAAATTGTCAAATGACAATTATCTTCTATGGAAAGCACAGATGCTTCCCTACCTTCATGGTCAAAAACTTTTTGGATTTATCGATAGTTCAATATCTCAACCCAGTCAATTTTTTGAAGATAAAACCCCAAACCGTGATTTTCTTACCTGGTTTCAACAAGATCAATTGTTGCTATCCATTCTTATATCTTCCTTATCTGAATCTCTAGTCAGTCAAGTTCTCCATCATCGAACATCCTCAGCAGTTTGGTATGCTCTGGAAAAACTATTCACCTCCAGATCTCAAGCCAAACTTATACAGATCCACACTCAATTAACCAACCTTAGAAAGGGGGGAGACTCTGTTCTTGAGTATTATAACAAAACCAAAAATCTAATTGATTCTCTTGATGCTGCTGGAAAAATTCTCACAGACGAATAATTCATCACCTATTTTCTTGCTGGACTTGACCCGATTTTGACCCCATCGTTGCTTCCCTCACGACTAGGTCAGACCCTCTCTCCACCAGAACTTCTCAGTCATCTTTTGACATTTGAAGCCAGATTACTTCTTCACACCCCCTCCACTCCTGCATCTGAACTCTCAGCAAATGTCGCCATGAAAACCACAAACAATCATCGTGGAAGTCGCAACTATGGAAACCATGGCTCTAGGGGACGATTTGCTAATCACAGTGGTCTACATCCCAATTTCCCCAATGGTCGTATTCCAACCTCTGGCCCAAGCCCAAGACCATATTTGCCCAGGCCAAAGGGACCCACGTGTCAGGTTTGCTCTAAACCTGGTCACACCGCCTTGACTTGTTGGTATCGATTCAATCAAGCATTTCAAGCCTCACCACCTGCTTCTTTAACAACTGAAGCAAACTACTTTGTTGCCCCCATCCGACCCTTATTCACAGATAGCTCCTACTCCATCAATCCATCGTTGCCATCGAATCTGTGGTATCCAGATACCGGAGATACCGGAGCAAACCAACACATGACCAATGATCTCAGTTTTCTGGATACTAGCTCCTCATACAACGGATCTGACTCTGTTCGAGTTGGTGATGGATCTCTCCTACCCATAAAAAAACATAGGCTCTTCCCAGATTTTCACCAATAATGGTAAATTTCAGTTGAATCACATTTTACATGTTCCTTCAATTGCCAAGAATCTCTTATCTGTATCTCGTCGTTTTTGTTATGACAATAATGTGTTTTTTCAATTTCACCCTTATCATTTTTTGGTGAAGGATCATAATACTCAGGCAACGCTACTCCGCGGGGACTCTAGAAACGGTTTATTATGTTCTGCCCTCTACTCACTAACCAACAACCCATCTACGTGAACGGACATCCATTCCTCACTGGCACTCACGTTTAGGACATCCATCTCTTCGAATCGTTCAACACATTCTATCAAGTTCTCTTTACCAATTCATGGTTCACGATCTCCACAACAATGTTCAAGTTGTCGTACTGCCAAGTCTCACCAGCTCTCTCATCCACCTTCATCATCAAAGTCACCACATCCATTTTATTTAGTTTTTTCTGATGTATGGGGGCCTTCCCCAGTTTTGTCTTCTCTTGGATATAAATACTATGTTGTCTTCGTTGATGATTTTTCTAAATTCTCTTGGTTGTTTCCTTTACGAAGAAAATCAGATGTTCTGTCTACCTTTTTAGCTTTTCACAAACAAGTTGAAAATTTGTTTAATCGTCGCATAAAATACTTCCAATCCGATTGGGGGGAGAGTATCGATCATTGTCACAAATCTTTACAAAATTAGGCATTCATCATCGCATATCTTGCCCTCACTCACATGCTCAAAATGGGTCCGTTGAACGAAAACACCGACACATTGTCGAAACTGGCCTAACTTTGCTTCATCATGCCTCAATTCCAGTAAAATTCTGGGATTATGCTTTTCAAACTGCCACCTTCCTAATAAATTGCCTTCCCTCGCCCTCACTCAAACATCAATCCCCTTTCCAACTCCTTCATCATCAATCTCCAAACTACAATCGGTTAAAAACCTTTGGTTGTGCGTGTTGGCCAAACCTTCGTCCATACACTCGTCACAAACTCGAGCCCCGATCCCAATTGTGTGTATTTCTGGGATACATCAACAATCATGAAGGATATCTTTGCTACTCCCTAACCACACACAAGGTCTTCACAAATAGGGACGTAATCTTTGATGAAACAACCTTCCCTTTTCAAAAACACACAACTCCTACTCATTTCACACCGTCACCTAGTCCATCTTCTCACTTACCACTCTTCTCTCAAACATACACCTCTCCTGTTTATGCATCTCCCAACCCACTCCCAACCCCACTCCTACCCATTCCACACCATGTATTCTTCATCAACAACTCCAACCAACATCTCTCCTACCCGTCAAAACCCCACACCGTCTCATGAGGTCCCGCGTGAGCAACTACCAGTTTTTGAGTCTTCACCAAAAAATAGTCAAGAGCACACATCTTCATCAGCTGCCAATCCACCCATCATAACAAGAGCTCGCCATCAAATATTTAAACCCAAATTTCGCAGAGATGGAACCATATTGTGGCCTTCAACCAAATCCAATGCTTTCCCAACAGACTAGACTCATGCATTTAATGAAGAAATGCAAGCCCTGTTAAAAAATGACACATGGGATTTGGTTCCAGCAACTCCAGAACATTGTTGGATGTAAATGAATCTATTGGATCAAATACAAATCTGATGGCTCCATCGACAGGTACAAGGCCCGGTTAGTTGCAAAAGGATTCCATCAAATAGAAAGCCTTGACTATCATACCACTTTCTCCCCTGTGGTTAAACCGGTTAGCATCTGTCTGCTTTTATCCATTGTTGTATCCTCTGGGTGGACTTTGCAACAACTTGATGTCCAAAATGCTTTCTTAGGTTAGGGTTAGATTTTAGAATTAGAAAATAGAAATAGATTATTTATAAAAAAACATGGATGTTCGGATTTTGGACATCAAGTTGTTGCAAAGTCCACCCAGAGGATACAACAATGGATAAAAGCAGACAGATGGTAACCGGTTTAACCACAGGGGAGAAAGTGGCATGATAGTCAAGGCTTTCTATTTGATGGAATCCTTTTGCAACTAACCGGGCCTTGTACCTATCGATGGAGCCATCAGATTTGTATTTGATCCAATAGATCCATTTACATCCAACAATGTTCTGGAGTTGCTGGAACCAAATCCCATGTGTCATTTTTTAACAGGGCTTGCATTTCTTCATTAAATGCATAAGTCTAGTCTGCTGGGAAAGTATTGGATTTGGTTGAAGGCCACAGTATGGTTCCATCTCTGCGAAATTCTTATGTTAACAACACTCGTAACATCACTTTCATAAACCATCATCATGTTTTCACGCCTATTATGGTAACTCATTAAATATTTTCTATGTAATGTTCTTGATTCGATCGAACAACGTAAACGATAGCTACACATCATCCACCAACGAATCATAACATACATGGCATAAAATGCACCTATGGCAACTATTCTTTGTCTCAACGGTGATCTTGCCATCTACACGTACAATTATCACAAGTATTATTTATGAGCACATAATCTTCCCATCAAACAAAAAACCATGAGCACCAAAACAATTATAAATCCTTATTCATCCCATATAAATTAGATCACAATAGACAGCAGCAGCATACAGATATTGTAAACAAAATGATGGAAAAACAAAATCAACAGATCTGTAGAAAAAACCTAGGTTAAGAAAAAAACTTTTGAAATTTATGAAGCAAAACAGTTTTATGAAGGAAGATACCTGCAGATTTGAAGGAAAATCGAAGTTGAGAGCGGCGTGAGAGGGTCTCGAGGTGAGAGCGAGCTGCGACACACTGGAAGAGAGAGCGACGGGAAGAGAGAGCGCCGGCGACGGTCTCCGTTAGAAGGTCAGCGCCGACGGGAAGAGAGAGCGACAGGAAGAGAGGGAGAGCGCCGAGGGGAGAGAGGGAGCGGCGACGTGAGGGAGATGGCCGGCGAGGGAGAGCGCCGAGGGGAGAGAGGGAGGGGCGACGTGAGGATAGCGCCGATCTGTAGAGAGAGGGAGAGGGACGATGGTTCTCTTCAATTCTCTATCTCTGAAATCTCCCCATTTCTTTAAACTTTGTGGAGAAATAAAACTAGAGGAAGGGAATTGTTTTTTTTCTCAATTTCCTTTTCTCAATCTCCATTTCTCTATCCTCAACTCTCTCTACCAAACACACCCTTCGGGTTTTGGGCTGAGATTCGAGTCGGTTTTATCGGATATTTCGGGTTATGCTCATCCTTAATGGCCTGTGCGACCGTATCTAATACAGTAGGTATGTTCATCTCATAATATGTGTACGGGTCTGAACTGATATAAACAGGGGCGGACCTACAGCTACGAGAGGGGGTCGCGTGCACTCGCTCATTTGATTGTCAGAAAGAGAAAAAATATAGTCGTCTTGAATGTGCATCCGCTTGATTTTAAGGGTGCTCTGAAATATTTTAAATTTGAATTTATAACACAAATAAGTAATTAGTGGGATGGTTTGTGATGTCTAAGTTAAAGCTCCCTTAGTGGAGGTTTCTAGTTCAAGCCCAATCATTTGCACTATTTTTTTAAAAATTAAATGAAACAGAAAAATGCTTTAAAAATCAACTAAAAACTGAAAAATTCTTTCAAAATTAACCAAAAGACTTTCTCGAAATCAACAAAAAAAAACTAAAAATTTACCTTGAAATCGACCAAAACACTTAAAAAATCGCCCGAAGGCCGGAATTCGGCTAAAAACATATAAAGCGACTTTGCCAGCATTTGATCCAATTTAAAGGTGCACCCACTCGACCAAAATCCTAGGTTCGTCACTGGATATAAACAATAACCTTTTCCATACTTTTTCCCATGATTTTTCCTATGAATTTCTATAATTTTATTTTTCGAATTAAGCCATTAAAATAAATTTAAAAAAATTGTTTGGTCAAGATTTGTTCTTCACGTTGTTTTCATCTTCTCTTTTACAATTTGGATGTTGAATCGAGACATTGGTAGTTGTTGATATATAATGAAATTTTTTGTTTTATTAATATGGAAAAGATATCACTTGTTATTTTTTCTATTTCCTTATTTATTTCTTCAATCAAATTTTGATATGTGTAAAGGTATAAGATACATAGTTGTACAAGGTGATTATGTAAATCTACGGGGTGCATATATAATTAAATGATAGAGGCAAAAAAAATGATGTGTCGACGTCTTATTGAAGGTAAAAAAAAATGATGTCTCAACAACTCGACGTAATATTGGAGGAACAAGGAGAAAAAAAAAGGTTAGAGCTTCCAAATCAATCTTACAAAAGTCTTGCAAAATAACATGGACATGTCACCTCACTAGTTATTTCACATTTCAAATTTAGAAATATCACTTGCTATACCAAATCAAGATTCAACCACACTTATTTATTATTTTATTGTTACATTATTATATTTATATGTTGAAGATTTATTACATTATTTGATAATAGAATTACTTAATTTATGATTAATTTAAAATTTTGAATATTATGATTATATTTTTTTATAATTATATCTATATATAAAAAATAAGGTTTTATATATAACAAATGTTTTACTTCTACACTTATTTTAGTTGTGTTATATAGTGTTGGGTCCGTGCATTGCACGGGAGGATAAATTTTTTGTTGGAATATTGAACCAAGTTAAAATGAAACGTAATTTCTCTGTTAACAGTTAATGAAATACAATGTGAAAAACGAATGTATTTTGAAAAATATAAACAAATCCTCAGTAAATAAAATATGATTGTGGGTTTTGAAAAATATAAACAAATCCTCAGTAAATAAAATAAAATAAAAAAAGTTGTTTTTCAAAGAAACAAAAATATAGTGGAATACCTTTTGTTCAGTTCCAGGTTTCGCTATTGACACCCGACCGTTCGTCTTTTTCTTATACTCGGATGATACATAGAGAAGCTATATATATTTATAGTGAATGTAGAGAATATTTTAATATATTTAATAAAATATTAAATATATTAAAATATGGAAGAATATTTTTATATCTACATTGTTTCTATTTTATTTTCTTTGCACTTGGTTAATTTGGAAAATATTGCGGAATATTTCTATTTTATAAAATCCTCCACAAAAAAACAAATATTTATATTAATAAATGAGTATCCATTCCACAAATAGATGATTATGTGAGATACTGTGCTTGAAAATGTTGTACCAAAACATTAAGAAATTGTAAATTAAGTAATTGACTTTAATTAGTTGTAACTTGTGCTTAAAATATTGTAATTAAGAGTTTTTTATATCGTTTTTATAATATAGTATAGATATAGATATTTTATAATTAATTTATTATTTATGTTATAATTTACTATATTATTTTATATTATAATAAATTTATATTTCGTATTTTTTATATTATAGATTATTAAGATATGTAAATATAAATTATAAAATAATTAGTAGTGTGGTAATGGAAATCACTTTTAAAAGATATATATAATTATATGAGATGTTATTACTTATATGATATATTTTTTTAAAAAACTTTATTATTTCATTGATGTTAAGATCTAATAATGGTAAGGTATTGTTTGACAAACTAGCTGATAAGTTAGCTGGTAGCTGATAAGCTAGTTTTTCAAAACACTATTATGAGTAGATTTTTAATAAGCTAGCTTATGATCATAAAAAACATGTATCAAAAACATGTATTAAGGGGAAAAAAACTATTTTTTTTGACAAATATAGTCAAAATGGAAAAAGAAAAAAAATCCAAAGTTGTCGCGCCTTCGAAACTTGTAAAGCCTCAAATCACCCTACAAACAAGGGTAGAAATTTTATCGTGAGCTTCGGGTCCAATCGAATGAAATTCACCAAACTTCTACAAATTCAAATTCCACCCGCCGCTGAACAAATCATACACCACCACCACATCCCCAATGGACTCAACTACGCCGCATACGGCCGTCTCATCCAACATTGCACCAACCACCGTCTCATCCGCCAAGCCAAACTCCTCCATGCCAAACTCATCCTCTCCTCCGTCACCCTCGATAACTTCTTGGCTTCAAAACTCATCACTTGTTACTCTAAATCCAACAACCTTTTCGAAGCCCACAAGGTGTTCGACGAAATTCCCAACAAGAACACCTTCTCTTGGAACGCATTGCTCATGGGCTACTCCATGAACAACAGGCACACTGACACCCTGAATCTTTTTCGTTGTTTCTTGTCTGCCTCATCAACGTCTGTAAAACCAGATAATTATACGGTTACATGTGTGTTAAAGGCTTTGTCGTCGTTGGATTATGCGAGCTGGGGTAAAAGATTCCATTGCTTTATCGTCCGAAACGGGTTGGACTGGGATATCTTTGTTGTAAATGCTTTGATTACTTTCTATTGTAGGTGTGATGATGTTGTTATAGCAAGACGTTTGTTTGATTGTGCACCTGGTAAAGATCTTGTGACATGGAATTCGATGATGGCAGGGTATTCTCAAGGGGGGTTTTACGAGAAATGCAAGGAATTGTATTTAATGATGTTGAGTTTGGAAGACACAAGACCGAATGAGGTTACTGTGATTAGTGTCCTGCAAGCGTGTGCGCAATCGAATGACCTTGATTTAGGGATGAAAGTTCATAGGTTTGTGATTGATGATGAAATTAAGATGGATCTCCCACTTTGCAATGCGTTTATTACTATGTATGCGAAATGTGGTAGCCTGGATTATGCGAAACAACTTTTTGAAGAAATGAGTGAGAAGGATGAGATTAGCTATGGTTCTATAATATCCGGGTACATGCTTCATGGTTTTGTAGACAAAGCTATGAATCTTTTCAGGGAAATGGAAAGACCGGGGTTGAGTACTTGGAATGCTGTGATATCAGGGCAGTTTCAGAACAAGCAATATGAAATGGTAGTGGATTTGTTTCATGAAATGCAAGTGCGCGGGTTCAGGCCAAATACTGTAACACTGTCGAATATTCTCCCTACACTTTCACATTTAATGAATCTAAAAGGAGGGAAAGAGATACATGCCTATGCAATCAGAAACAGTTATGACAGAAATATCTACATAGCAACTGCGATTGTTGATACCTATGGTAAGCTGGGTTTTCTTGATGGGGCACGCATAGCTTTTGGTCAATCAGAAAAGAGGAGTGTGACTTTATGGACATCATTATTATCAGCATATTCTGCCCATGGCGAGGTTAAAGTGGCACTAGATCTGTTTAGTGAGATGACTAACGAAGGCACACAGCCGGATCCTGTTACATTCACATCTGTATTGTCTGGTTGTGCTCATTCGGGATTGGTGGATGAAGCTTGGAGGATATTTGACAGTATGCTACCAAGGTATGGTATCCACCCCTCCATGGAGCACTATGCTTGCATGGTTAGCGTTTTAAGTCGGGCCTTGAAGCTATCGGAAGCTATAGAATTTATAAAGAAAATGCCTTTTGAGCCTAGTGCTAAAGTTTGGGGTGCATTGCTTAATGGGGCTTCACTTTCTGGTGATGTTGAAGTTGGGAGATTTGCTTGTGATCACTTGTTTGAAATCGAGCCTGAGAATACAGGAAACTATATCATAATGGCTAATTTATATTCACGATATGGGAGATGGGAAGAGGCTGAAGATGTTAGAGTTATGTTGGATAGTATTGGGCTGAAGAAGATCGCAGGGACTAGCTGGATAGAAACGCCAGGAGGAATGCAAAGTTTTGTAGCCAAGGATTTGTCAAATGAAAAAAGTGAGGAAATATATGTGACATTATTAGGATTATTCAACTTGATGAGGGAAGAAAGGTATGCTGTAAGTGAAGATTGCCTAGAACAAAATCATTCAATCCTACTGTAAAGGTAAAAGTTTTCATATTTGTGCTATTCTATTTCAGTTACCTTACGGAAATTAATATGACTTAAATTTGGCTAGATGTTGACATTCTTGATAGTTGCTACCTCCAACCCCTCAACCACCAAAAAGAAAAAAAAAATTCACTTTAATATCTCAAGAACTTAACTATTCTAAAAGTTCCCCCAAAGCCTACCAAGAGCATACACAGTGTGGTTATTAGGAGGTTTTTGAGAGGTTTTTCAAAAAACAAAAACCTTCTTTTGAGGTTTTTCAGACAGTGGAGAGTTTTTTCACTTGAGGTTTTTCGTCATAGGTCGTAATTGCACGACCTGCTTTTTCGTAGGTTTTTCGTATTTAATCGGTTTTAACTTTATAGAATTTTATAAAAGTTTCGTATTTAATCAGTTTTATTTATTAATATTTTTAAAGTAATCCTATTTAAATATAATTATTAAATAAATAATATAAATAAATACATAATGAATATATTTTTATATTTTTAAAATAATATCTCAAATTTGACATATTTTTATAATTCTTACAGATTTCTTAAATGACCCAATTTTTATTTTCGGTTATACATACTTTTAAGTTTAACATTTTTTAATTTTTATTTTACATACTTTTTATACAAATTTTATATATTTTTTAATAACCTAATTTTTTATTAATTTTATTGTACATGAATTTATATATTTACTTTTATAAATAAGAATAAAAATGATATAAAGTTAAAACGATGAGAACCTGAATAGTTTAAAAAAGTAATGAAAAATTTTGGGTGAGGTTTTTCACATAGTGGATGTATATAAAGGTTTTTAAGTTATTGAGGTGGCAATAATGTGTAAGAAAAAAACTATGAAAAATCTTGGTGAAAAAGTCATACACTGAGGATGCTCTTACTTTATTAGTATAATGCAAAGATGATTTTTTTTGTAAATCAAGATATTCATGGGCAGAAGATTAAGGGGTTGTTCCGCTAAATAAAAAATTAAGGGGTTGTTTTTTTTTTTTTTTTAAAAACGTCTTAATGGCTCTTGAGTCTGAATTGTACAGACCTTTTTAGATTTAGACTGTTTGTTTTCTTCCAGTTTTCAGAATCTCTTAACTCTTAAATACATCTGAAATAAGAAGTTGTGACCTAACTTTTTAAAACCTCTTATCGTCACCTCAGTTCATATGCTCTTCTTTCTCTCAAGACACCACCAAACGTTACAGAAACATACAGTCTTGTTGATTCAGATTCCAGACTTCAGCACCACCTCTTATTAATCAGAAGTAAAATAACACTTCAGACTTCAGACCTCTTAAAAAACAAATGGCACCTAAACCAAACCAAATCAAATGAACCCGGTATATCCCACCTGGTAGGGTGGGAACCGTAGGATGTACGCAGCTCTAACCTCTACCATAAAGAGTAGAGCAACTGTTTTTACGAAGTGCCATGATTTGCAAAAAGATTGTGTGTGCAAAAGAAAGCTTGGGCAGAAGATTGTACAGCTCAACACTTCTGGTGTCATGGTACAACTAGTAATGCACAGTTTACTGATTTACCATTTCCAATCACACATGATCTTGCCATTACCAATGCATTTTTGAGAGACTAAACTGGGATCTGTAACCTATACAATTACCAAGCACATATTGCTGATTATACAATTAAGAATCACACATAATCCCACATAGGATGTAATTAGTTTACGACATACATCCATTATTAATGCTTGATGTAGGGACAAGAGGATGTAGATTAATGCATGAATGGGCCAAATGGTTTTTTATTCACTTCTGCTTGCCTTATTAGTAAAATAAAAGAACGAAAAGAATAAAGGATGCCAAACATGGCCCAACCAGACACACACTTAAGGACAAAATTCCCAACATTTCCAGCTGCTCCCTTCCATTCTACTCCACCTCACACTTCCAAGGGTCTCTTTTACACACACAAACATACACTACATTTTGGTTTCTCTAAATCAAGACTAGGAGAATACTTGATTTACAATATGATATAAAAGCCCCTACAGAACTTCTAGTTATACAAAAAAGTCCCCAGCAATCTGCTTTTTCTTCATTTGCCTTTATGTGATTTTTATTTTTTTTAATTATATCATAAGTTTGTTCAAATAACAAATAATATGACATTTGTCTGTGTTCAGAAGATTGTGCGGCAAGTAAAATGTAGAAATTTTGTATACCCCTTAGAAAACATATTGTAAACTTGGGACTCCATGTTCAACTTAGTTTTTGATTTTTTTTTTCTATTAGGGAATTGTGTTTTTTCGCTTCCTTTTTTCTGTGGGCAGGTGGGAATGGAAAAGTTACAACCTAATGGACAGAGCTTATCAGACTAAGCATGGGTAGTTTACAAATTGTATAAACTATGAAGTGCAAGTATGTGATTGTCCACCTAAAAGTAGCATTTCATATACAGAGAAATCAAAATTGCATTCCAATTGCTTCTTGGGGTCATGAATCTTGGAAATATTTTAAATGATAATCACTAGGATCACTTAGCAAGCAAGGGTCATCTAAAATACTCTAACCAAAGTCTCAAAAGCATAATATTAGTACAGATATCATATATTATTTCATGTCCTTCACTTTTTATTACAAAATGGTATCCAATGACAATTCTTGTGTTACAAACACATAATTGCATTAGTTGCTATAGGAAAGCATCTTTTCATGCTTCTCATAATTTATAAAGTTCACTTGATCATCTTCTGTTCTTTTCACTGCTCCTTTTGAGACCCTTGACAATGTATCTGCATATGGGTAGAATGGTAATCTTACACTCATACATACGGTTTCCGATCTGCAGGGTACAAGTCATTAATGCAGGACTCTAAATGCGTTGAACCTCTGACCCCACAGGTATAAAAGATGATCTTATTTCACTAAAGTTCAGATTTTTATAGAACTACTCTTTTGATAAGGTGTAGAGAGTGACAAATTAGTTAAGTTAGAACTTGTGAATCACAAAAGCAGAGTGTTGTTCCAAGTCAAACTGAGCCCACCACAAATTCAGAAACACTCCTCTCCCCACACACTTAACCACCAGAATAAAATCCCTTATCTTTTTTTTTCTTTGCACATGATCCCATAATGGAAGAGAATACCACCGGAACCGTAATCATAGCGGCCCTCTCCACCCTCAGCCCACCGCAAATCTCCGCCCTCACCATCTCCATCTCCTCCCTCTTCCACTTCCACCACCGCCGTCTCTCCTTCCTCCTGTCCTCCCACACCCTCTTCTCCCTTTCCCTCCACCACCTCCATTCCCTCTCCCTCCACCAAAAATCCCGTCTCATTGCACGGCACCTCTTGTCAATCCTCTCCCACCTCTCTCACTTCCTCCACCCCAGAACCACCCGAATGCCGCCCTATCCCACCACCATTCTCTATGGCCGTGATCTCGACTCTGTTCTCCTGCTGTTGCTGTTATGTGAACTCCACCAACATGATCCTGAAGCACTCAAGACCTTGTCGCCAATCGATTGGCGTGCTTCTCTTTCCAATTACGTCTCCGATACCATGTTGACTCTATCTGGCGTCGGTTTTACTAACAGTGAAACGTTGATCGAGTATATTGAAGTAGTGACAAAGTGTAAGAAGTTAGTTGATGTGATGGGTTATGGAGATAGGAAGGAAGGGAAAGAGGTGGCGGCATCCGTGGCGGCGGTGGTGGCACTGCCGTCGGTAGAGGTGCAACAAGGAGGAAAGGAGTGTGTTATATGCAAGGAAGAGATGAGGCAAGGGAGAGATGTGTGTGAATTGCCTTGTGAACATCAATTTCATTGGATGTGCATATTGCCATGGCTGGTCAAGAGGAACACTTGTCCTTGCTGCCGCCATGGGCTTCCAACCGATGATTTGTATGGCGAGATTGAGCGGCAGTGGGTGGTTCTTGTCAAGATAGGTCATGGTTATTCTTAGTTTCTTCTATATAAATGATACTCGACAATCAATATTTAATCGGTTTTTCTTGATATGTTTTGTTCGTTTTTAAAAGCATAAACCCTTGCAAATTCTTTGGAAAATACCGTCGTTTGTTAACAAAAAATTATAGAAAAAAGGAGACAACATTATATCTAGACTGTTCATTTAGCATAATTCTATCTATTGTTAAATAAACTCCTTATCAATTTCGTATTTACTGACCGATCTATGTTTATATTTTTAATACATGAATTAATCATGATAACTTTAAAAACGGTTCACTTAACGACATATTCATATGATTGATGCCCCTATGAAGTTGTCAAATCTAATCAACCTGTGAAGATATGTTCATAACATCCGTACATCTTTTCTAGAAGTTGGTCACTCAAGCATCTCCAATCTTTTTACACTTTTTGGTGTCCCATAGATTTCCAACTCATCAATTTAAAAATTTATATAAAAGTCCACAATGGTAGTTTGTATGAAATGATAATTTCCTTTGTTTTTTTTGGAAATGGTATCTTGGGCCAGACTAATCCCTGGCAATTAGGGTCTTTGGCCTAGCTGCTAAAGCATGCAGTCCTGAGTTTATCCTCAGTGGCCACAAGTGCTGCTAGTGGGCTCGAACCCGGGTTGAGCGCTATGAACTCCCCAAGCCTTTACCACCACACCACAGCCCTTGTGGTTTAATTTCTTTATTTATATTGGTAGTTAAATTAAATATTTGATATTTATTTATAAGAACTCAAAAGGGGTTAGGTTCTTATAAGAACTCTCCACAATGATAGTTCTTACAAGACACTTCACTTTTTGCTTACAAGAACCTTGCATTGGAGATGCTCTCATATCCAATACAAATCCATAAAAGTTAGTGTAAGATTTGGTATAAAATAACGATTGTTTGGTTCATATAGGTAATGAAAATGAATTTCATTCCTCTCGGTTTAACTAATTTGGACTTGTAGGAAAATTAACTCATTATATTATATAAAACCAAATGGTTTTTTTTATTATTATATATATTCAATACTATTAATGATTGTTTAATACCTCTAACCAAACACCACATAAATCTTCTCTAATAGATAACACTAAGGTGCCGTTTGTTTTTTAAGAGGTCTAAAGTCTGAAATCTTATTTTAGTTATGATTAACAAGAGGTGGTGTGTAAAAATGTCTGAACGATTCAGACTTAAGAGCCATTAAGAGGTTTTTTTAAAAAAACAAACAACCCCTAAATCTTACACCAAAAAATACAAGATTGTAGGTATATTATTTTTTATATTTCTCCAATTAATATAAAATTTGGTGTAAATAAATAGTGTTACACCAAATTTGATGTTTTTATTGAAGTAATATGAGTCAAATTTGGTGTTTAATATAAGATTTGTGTCCTGGTGAGTGGTGAAGATGGACTTACAAATAGTACAGAAATAGAAATATAATATATATAATAATGTATGTAGTCACATTGAAATATAAAATTAATTATTTATGTGGCATGGCAAATTGTACACCAATGGATAAGCATATGGTTGTAAAGTAACTTGTGAGTATCCATTACACTTATATAGATATCGTTACGTATCAAAAAATTAGAGATATGAAAACTAATGGCCACATACTAATGGGTATTTTTTATTATACATATCTTAGGATTGAGTTTTGATGAAAGATGGCAACTTTCTTGACAACAATTTTCACCCTTTAAATTAGATTAGAAGCGTATTCGCGTAATGCAGCGATATATATCACGATTTTAATGTTTCATTTTATTTTTTGTTTTTTTTGTTGATTTACAGTACGATTTTGGATAGTTTTGAGAAAGTGATAATATTTTTTTATAAATTTGTTTAATTTAGACTTAATAATATAATGTTTTTATATAGAAAAATTAAGTATTTTATTAGAATTCAATGATTATCTTATATATTTTAATGACATCTAGAAAAAATAACCAATTACATATTTAATAATATAATTAAAACAAATTTATGATAATATAATATATTAATTACTAGTGATACATGAAAATGTCTGTATAAAAGGAAGATCTTGCATATACCAAATTGATAGGTGTTAGAAGCTTGCAGTAATAATATATATCTTGTGCTTTGAAACTTGTAAATTAAGAGATTTTTAAAATCTTGCATAAAATGATGTTATCTTGTCCTAATAATTTGTATTTAAGAGTTTTTTATCCGTGCTTTATAATATAGTATAGATAATATAAAATATGAATGGTCCAAAAATTCTCGATGACAGTTTCTTAATTTCATGCAAGTTGAGGGTTATTCACTTATTTGGTCAAGTAGAAGCATTCCCAAAATACAATTTAATAAGTTTTATTTAAAAAAAAACTAAAATACATTATTTCGTTCTTTTTAAATCTAAAATACTTAAATTATTATAAAGTTATGAATTAAATAAATCATAATAAAAAGAGATTTTTCTTTTCTATTTAATTTGACATTCATGTTTGTTATAATTTTCTTTGTCGGGTCTTCAAGATTAATACCTATTATTTTCACATAGAATAAATGAACATTCCCATTAAAGTTTGTGTGAAAATTGTGTTGTTTATTGTGAGGGTTTTGTTTTTTTGTTACGAATGTATGATTTCTGTGAAGGTCATGTTAATTATTATGAATGTTTGGTTCAAGTGTAATAAATATTAATTTTACATGAAATATTTGAACATTCAGAATAAAGTTTATTTGAAGTTTCCATTGTTTTATGTAAGAGTTTGGTTCTCACTTTTGTGTAATATACTATTTGTGATATCTGAAACGGAGGATTCCATACCACATCAAGAGACCTTGCTGCTTATAGAGGAGCAGTTTTGGTTGAATATATATTTTATGTACTGTGAACAACACACTTCAACCATTTCTGGATCCGTTATGCAACAAGCAGAAAAAGGATTATTGTACTGTGAACGACACATTTCAACCATTTCTGGATCGGTTATGTAGGGGTGTTCGCGGTCCGGTTTGGGCGGTTTAACCTCTCAAACCACAAACCAAACCGCTAGTGGCGGTTTATTGATTTATCAAACCGAGCGGTTTGACATCAAGTGCCTAGACCGGTCAAATCGGACCGAGGTTTAGGCGGTTTGGACCTTTTAGTGGGCTTTAAAGTTTATACATAAAAAACATATAAAATTTTGAATTTTAATGGTTCATTAGCTTGAGTTAATTTGAAATAAAGAAAGTCCACAACAAGTTAACAAAATATCTCAAGACAAAACACCAAAAAAATAATAATATGCAAAGTGCAAATAAAATCCACAACGATTATTATTTTTGGGCCTTTTTGTATATATTTAAGTATAAAGATAAATTGGATATATGGGCTAAACAATAGATGATATAAAAATGTATATAAAAAAATAATATATATATATATATATATATATTTGGCGGTCGGTTTGGTCCAAACCGCCCAAAAAAACCTCCAAACCGCAGACCGGACCGGACCGCCCGGTTTGGAGATTTTTTAGACCAGACCGGACCGCCAGACCGCCTAAACCGCCAAAAACGGTCCGGTTTGACTTGGTTCGACCGGTTTGAGCGGTCCAACGGTTTTTTTGAACACCCCTACCGTTATGCAACAAGCAGAAAAAGGATTATTGTTTTAAAACAGTCTTCTAAGATTTGGTAGGTTAGAATTTTAGAACTTATAGATCCCGCAATAACTTAAAGATGCATGTATAAACTTATTCCAAGAAGAGGCCTAGTTGAGTTTGATGTTAGATGATGCTTCCTCTTGTCTAAAGTGCAATAAGTGTCATAAAGTTGATGTGAGAATATGTGGAACCTCATTTAGATAAATCAAAAATATTCCCTTGAGTAATAAAAAGAACGGTCCAAGTCTAGTCGATGTGGGATTCCAACAGGCCCCCTCCACACTGGCTTGATGGACATAGATTGTTCGAGAGTGTCGAGTCCGTAGAGTGGTAGACATTGTCTTAACTTTGGTACCATGTGACAATACATGAAACTATCAACTGACTCGGCAAAAGAGCCCTTAAAAAGATAACAGAGGTTTCAGTATATTGAAGAGAAATTATTGAAGTCTAGTCAATGTGAAACTCCAACTATATAGACCTCAATAAAATAGAAAAGAGTTGCAGCCAAGTTATGAGAATGCAAAATGATCAAAAGCAACATACATTAAACACTTATTATAAGATCATAACTGAATCAATTTCTTAAAATCAAGAACTTACTCTTAAGATTTAGGAACAATTCGTTCACAAATCTTGATGTCTCTGGTCCACCATGTCCATCATATACCCCAATAAATGTCTCATAAGACCCTGATTTCAATGAACTCAACCGTCCTTATACTTGGCTCTGATCCTCTAACAAATTGTTTGCTTGATTCACTACCATCGAGAATTCCCCGGTTACATGAGAACTCAAATCTTTGTACCAAAACAATCAATCAGTTATTCCATTTTGATCTCACGTTCTTCTTACACAACGTCCATCACCTTCAACAGAAGGCTTCCAACATGGTTTGACCATAGTTAAGTAACTATTATTATTCCTAGATAACATTAACTTCACATATTAATCATCCACAATATTCATCAAAACCCCAACTCAAATTTCTGCAAATTAACACCATCTACATCAATATATACTCATCAAAATCAAGATCAAGAATCAAATCCTAACCAAACCCTCAACTCAATTCCTCCAAGATTTCTTGAAATGATAGAATACCCAATAAAGATGAAGGGCTAAACAACATCAAAAACAAAACGCCAAAAGTATGAAATGGTAATTTTCTTTCCAAATTGGTTCTCTCTCTTTTTAATTGAATTTTATTATCAGACCAATCGCACCTTTTAAGTATGTTATATTCGTATCTTACTATTATTCAATATCTACAAAATTTCCAAAATGTTAAAGAGTTATCTTGGTTCATCATCAAACATTAATGTATACAATATTTATAGAGATTTTATGTATGTTAATCTAAGAGTATGCTTCTTAGCAGATTAATGAGTTTAATGAGAGTCACAACTTCGGTTAGCTATACATGATTGTTTGCTACTGACTTAATCATATAGAAAATGGTTCATTCTTAATGGAAAATGAACCAAAGAACCTTTGTCGTAACTTTTTGAAACTTTTAAATCGCATCAGCTCATGTTCAAACAGTGATTGAAGACATATATATATATATATATATATATATATATATATATGCAAACATTGGTAGACTCCCGTGTAGAGTTGTTTTAAATAAGATGGGGTTGGATGTGGAGTTCGTGCTTTGTCCAAGATGCAATTTGGAATTGGAAACCGTTGATCACGCTTTGGTAAAGTGTCAATAAGTTTACAACTTGTGGTGTTTGGTGCTTCGGTGGTGGAAAATCCGAAAAGACAATTTCAACTCGATAAAGGATCTCTTAGATTTATCTTCTAACATGACAAGTAACGCTTATCGGCCTAAGCTATGGTTGGAGAGGGTGTGGAGTTTCGGCTACCTCATTTGGGCAAATCGGAATCAAATCGTGTTCAAAGGAGACAAAAGAAAGATGGAGGACCTTTCTTCGAATTTCAGCGCAAGTGCTTTGAGTAGATTGCATTCCGGGGAAGGGAGGAAAATATATTGGTGCAATTGGCTGTCGGACCTGGCTTCATTGAGGTGATGAAGCCCGACGGTTTCTAGTAACCGGTGTGGCGAGTCTTGCGCGGGACTACACAAACAGTTTGGTCGAGTTTTCCTGTCCTGTGCTAAGTTCGCCTCTTGCGAACTTCCATAGAGGCTGTTGTGGTTGTTTTTTTTGTTTTGGAACTTGGTCTTTGTTTTGTGTTTTCTTGTTTGATTTGGTTGTTTGGATTCGTTTGTTTTGATTTGTTTTGTTTTGGTAATAAAATGCCTTGCCTTAAAAAAAAGGTGTAAAATTTGTGGATTCAAGATTTTATACTAAAAAACAATTGTATTAACTAAAAAAAATGGTAAAAAGGAAAATGATTACACCTGAGAGCCCATTCATGATTCAACAAAATCTTTGAAAAGGTCAATAAAGTAAAACTCAAGTTCTTAAAACCCGTTTAGTTTGAAAATTTTGGTGGGATTTGAAATTGGATTTTTTTTTTCAATCTTGTGTTTGGCTTAATAGAACGTCCAGAAATAAAATCATATAAACATTGGATTTATAAATCCTATAGGAATAGTTGGTATGATTTCTTTTTAATAATGTTTTACAATAATCAATTAATACAAAATAATTTAATTACTCTTTAAAAATATTACGTCAAATTGAACTGACCCTAAATTTTTGGGCTAATCAAATACTGAAAACCAATAACAACTTAGGATGACTCTTTTCTGAATATGGGCCTTTACCAACTATACATGAAAATATATTTTTATTTGTATTAAATGTTAAAATGTAAAATACATGAAACTATATGTTACTTTAATCGAAATTAGTTTTAAATCGTATAAAAAAATAATAATATTATCTTTCTAAATTTATTATAAAAAAAAACATGTTCTGCTGTGTGTCTAGTGAACATGAAAAACAAAATCTGAACCCAACATTTAATCTGGTCTATCACTTTGTATACAACTCACCATTCAACCCATAACATGTAATCTTCACTCAATTTCAGTGTAAAAATAATATTGTTTTTTGTTTTTATTTTTATTCTAATATACTTTAAAATCAGAACCCATAAAAAAAATATTAAATCCACAATGAAACTTGTATAATCAATAACGATCCTTTGAATATTTTGCCTTTACGATTTATACTTTAGCGTTTAATTCATTTACATATAAAGTTTATTATCAATATATAATAAATGTTGTTATTTTATTATGCTTCGGATGTTTTTTGTACAATTAATGAGATAAATTATAAATTTATAAACAAAAAAAGAGAACATATTATAACTTTGTAATTTAAAAATATATTTTAAATATATATTAAACTTTATTGGTTAAGATGCCTTATCATAAACATCAAAATAAAATTACTAAAAATAAGTTTTCAATATAAAAATTGAAATAAAATATGTTATATTTTAATACAATTACCACATAATACAACATTATTTATATACAACTAATGGTTATAATATGAATGGGGAGATTGAGGGTTTTGTAAAGAAATGGTCCATGTTTGGTGTTGGTGGTTGATATTAATTTCTTTAGGTTTATACCAAACTTTCAATACACCATAAGTTTTTTTTTTTTTTTTTTTTTTTTTTTTTTTTTTTTTTAATTTGCCAAACATGGCATTTAACACTTTCTTCTTTTTCATGCTCCAAAATTTTATAAATTAATATAGATTAATTATTTGTAATCAGAGTACATTTTAATCAACAATTATTAAGGACATTTTAAAACATTTGGTTTATGTTCTATCACATATTTCTTTTATCTTAAATATGTATTTTAGATGGGTTTTTTTATGAAAGATCAACTCGATCTCTATTAGGTTGTTCATTGGCCGATGGATTTTGCAAACCAATCAAATCCAGTTAATATTGGACAATCATCCAATACAATTCAATGGATGATTGGATCGGTTTAGTTCCATCCATTAGATCCAATTGGATACATCCAATAAATGATCAAATTGGATTGGATCCATCTAATGTGTTACTTTAATCCAATTTCCCAACAATGAAACAAATTGATTAATCATTTAACTTGTCTTAAAAACCAAGACAACCGAGACTAAAAATTCAAATCAACACAAAACAAATTCCGAGTTTCACAACACAAAAACAAATTAATTGAATGATAGTTGGATAATGGTTGGATGGTCATCGGATGTTTAATTGGATGTTGGTTGATTCGGTTCGGTTCTGGACTGTCATTCAAGAACCGATCAATCCAAATTGGATGTTGAAATTTTTAATCCGATCCAATTCAAGTATGGTCGGCCGTTTCTAGTTGGATCAATTTATTTCAATTAGATAGATTCACTTTCTGCACACCCCTAATCTCTCGATATTTTCACTTTATTATTAATACATATTCATTTACATTATATATTGTATCAAATATTATATATTTTTTTGGATGATTTTTTTTAAAATTTATTTATGTGGAATTTACAGGTCAAAATCATGGTCCATATTTTGGTTGTTAGCAGAGTGAAAGAGAATTTGAGGGAGGTCTAACTGATGGGTGATTGATGTGTAGGATTAAATATATAAACACCACTTTTCCCATAGTGTGCCTTCTCTCTAATTTGTATTAAGATATCTCACTCATTTTTTCTATCGATTAAATTAATAATGTACGAATATGTTATTAAAAATTAGTTTGTTATTATATCTATAATCATTTTAATAAAGTATTTAAAGAAACTTTTATGTTTATAAGACGGATAATTGTGTCTTACAGGACAAAGATGAACGGCTTGACAGTTATATCAATAAGTTGTTAGAAAGAAGTTGATCAACCAAATATGAATCAATAAGTACAACATCATATTCAACTTTTTAATTATATGATATTATTGAAAAGTATTATACGTTGATTCTGAAGATTTGTTATGGTGGACAAATTTAATTTTATAAGATTTGAGACTAGTCGTGACAAAAATTAATAGCACCTAACTACTTGAACACACTATATCTCGCTTCATTAATTAGATGATAAATGACTGATGATTGTCATCTAATATTTTTTTCTCAATAGTATATATGTTATTTTAGTTTCAATAGATCAAGAAATTTCATTCATTTCAATATAAATATAGTGTCAATTTGATATATAATTTAATATCTTATATATATATAGGCGAAGGATTGTGTGAGAAAATTGAGTTAATGGTGAGAAACGTAAGAAGTGGATCTAAACCGTTGATCTCTTTTAATCCCAAGCCCTCCCATGAATTGCGACTTAGAAGGGAATTGATCTGGTGCATCGTGATGCATCTTATCTCGGTGCATCTCATCCTAATGTGCGTCCATTTCTCATCCAACAGTCGATAAACATTTCTCACGCTTGTCACTATTAACTCAACTTCTCACCCGAATCCAACTCTACATATATATATATATATATATATGTGTGTGTGTGTGTGTGTGAAAATTTAAACGAGAATACATTCATTCTATGAAATAGCAAAAAAATACCCTTATCACATGTGATCATAGACGTGAGAGGACCTCGTGGTGTGCAGGCCAGTTGACTTGCTACCTGGGTCACACCGAAGGTCACCTGCATGTCTGATTTAGTATTTCTTCTAATTAACTATAGTAAAAATGTGTTATAATGTCTTCGTAATATGAATATATTCTCGTTTGAACTCTTCATATCTCTCTCTCCCCTCTCCCGATCCCCACCCTCTCTCTATATATATATAGAAAGAGAAAGTGAGAGTATTGAGTGGTTACATTTATATTTATGAAAAATCGTAAAAATTGTATATAAAACAATATTTGATGATTATTTATCTATACTATATTATAAAAACGACATAAAAAACTCTTAATTACAACATTTTAAACACAAGTTACAATTAATTAAAGCTAATTACTTAATTTACAATTTCTTAATGCTTTGGCACAACCTTTCCAAGCACAGTATCTCACATAATCATCTATTTGTGGAATGGATACTCATTTATTAATATAAATATTTGTTTTTTTGGTGGAGGATTTTATAAAATAGATTTTATATTAGCATAATCTATTTTAAATGTAGATTTTACATTTAAATTTATATTAATGAGATGTAATATAAAATCTTTTTTCTTCCGTATTTTTTTATATTACATCTCATAATGATTTTTCCATATTTTATTTTATAAAATATTTTTCCATATTTTATTTTATAAAATATTTTTACATAATGAGATGTAATATAAACTCTTTTTTCTTCCGTATTTTTTTGCTAACATAAAATCTATTTTATTTTATAAAATCTACACGTATTTTATATTAGCATAATATAAAATCTACATGTATTTTTTTTGCTAATATAAAATCTACACGTATTTTTTTTTCACGAACATTAAAAGAAGAAAAAAGAAGGTTGATATGAATTAAAAATAAAAAATAACGAGATACACTAATAAATTATCGTATTCTTTAAAATAAAAATATTTTGCAATACTTTTCAAATTAACCAAGTGCAAAGAAAATAAAATATAAACGATGTAGATATAAAAATATTCTTCCATATTTTTAATATATTTACATTTAAATGTAAAATCGAAAATGAAAATAAAAGATTTTAAAATATTCTCTACATTCACTATAAATATATATAGCTTCTCTATGTATCATCCGAGTACAAGAAGAAGACGAACGGTCGGGTGTCAATGGCGGAACCTGCAACTGAACAAAAGGTATTCCACTATATTTTTGTTTCTTTGAAAAACTACTTTTTTATATTTTATTTTATTTACTGAGGATTTGTTTATATTTTTCAAAACCCACAATCATATTTTTCAAAGTAAGGGAATAAGATATATATACATATCTTTATTTTTATCGACTAATACTATGAGGTCTTGAAATCAATAGTCAGATAAATTTTCAAGTGATACTGAGTGAATTTGAACTATACCAGTTGAGTTGCCAGTTACAAAAGATAGAAATCATATATTTTCTTTGTCATATTTGATGTGGGTTGAATGTTGTTAATTAATCTACATATTTATACGTTCAAAGTGATTGTCAAGTGTTGTCGAGGAGGTTTCAAAAAAATTGCAAAATCTGTAAAAACGTATGTTCATATTTATAATTATTTCAATAATAGTGATATGTTGTGAGACATGTCGTTTGAGTTTTAAATAATATAATACAAAACTATTACCAATATTATTGCACAAACTCATAACAACAAACGATTAAGAATATATGCAAGTTAACCACTTATGAAAATACATTAATTTTTCACATTGTATTTCATTAACTGTTAACAGAGAAATTACGTTTCATTTTAACCCGGTTCAATATTCCAACAAAAGATTTATCATCCCGTGCAATGCACGAGCCCAACACTAGTGTTTATAAAAAAAAAAACAAAGGCCAGTGTGCAGAGTTTTGTAAATTTAATTTTAAATGGTTATGAAGTTTACAAAACTGTTTGAACAATAAAAAACGTATTAGATATTAAATTTTATTAAGATCGAATTTTCCAACATAACAAGATACAATTTTTTTATTTACATTACAACATTACTTTGTCGAAAAATAGTCCTATCAAATTCCATTTGATTTATATATTAGTGAATAGATATATAAATTATGTTTATGTTACTAAAAATACACATAAAAACAACAAACATAAGTATCATCTAACCATATTTTATTGGTGAAGGACCACAAAGCTTATCTTAGACTTGTTTATTTAACTTCCAAAAATAGAATATTGGAGAAATATATAAGAGTCTCAAGTGCATGCACTTGAAACCAAATTTGATTAAGATATTTTTTATTTTATTATTTTTCGTTTTTAATTTTCATTTATTAAATTATAACTATTAAAATATTCACATAAAATTAAAACCTTACATGTATGTATTGTTTAATGAATTAGCAAAAATAGATTTAAAATTCTAATATTAAAAGTATAATTTGGCAATGATCCATTGATTTCAAGAAAGATAATATTTGTGTATAATCCAAAAAGTACCAATTAATCAATTAACTTGATTGCATTATATTTTTTTAAGGGTGATTCTAACTACACCCTAGTCTAGGTGCCATTTACACCCTAGTCTAGGGAAGTTGTGAGGAGGAAAGGGATAATGAGTGCACAATTTTCCGATCCAGTTACACTATATGCACCCTAGACTAGGGTGCATATAGCAACACCCTTTTTTTAATAAACGATTTCAGTTTCATATACATGATAACCTACAATCAAAACTAGGGATGGGTTTTTGTAGTTAACTCACCCTTAAACGATTGTCAACCTTGTACCGATCATTGTAGACTAGAATATCAAATAAAAATTCGTTATTAATTAAAGCTATAAGAAAAAAAGACATGTATATATACTATATTATAAAAACGACATAAAAAACTCTTAATTACAATATTTTAAGCACAAGGTACAACTAATTGAAGTCAATTACTTAATTTACAATTTCTTAATGCTTTTATACAACCTTTCCAAGCACAATATCTCACATAATCATCTATTTGTGGAATGGATACTCATTTATTAATATAAATATTTGTTTTTTTGGTGGATGATTTTATAAAATAGATTTTATATTAGCATAATCTATTTTAAATGTAGATTTTACATTTAAATCTATATTAATGAGATGTAATATAAAATCTTTTTTCTTCCGTATTTTTTTATATTACATCTCATAATGATTTTTCCATATTTTATTTTATAAAATCTTTTTCCATATTTTATTTTATAAATTTTTTTTACATAATGAGATGTAATATAAACTCTTTTTTCTTCCGTATTTTTTTTGCTAATATAAAATCTATTTTATTTTATAAAATCTACACATATTTTATATTAGCATAATATAAAATCTACACGTATTTTTTTTGCTAATATAAAATCTACACGTATTTTTTTCACGAGCATTAAAAGAAGAAAAAGGAAGATTGATATGAATTAAAAATAAAAAATAACGAGATACACTAATAAATTATCATATTCTTTAAAATAAAAATATTCCGCAATACTTTCCAAATTAACCAAGTGTAAAGAAAATAAAATATAAACGATGTAGATATAAAAATATTCTTCCATATTTTTAATATATTTACATTTAAATGTAAAATCGAAAATGAAAATAAAAGATTTTAAAATATTCTCTACATTCACTATAAATATATATAACTTCTCTATGTATCATCCGAGTACAAGAAGAAGACGAACGGTCGGGTGTCAATGGCGGAACCTGCAACTGAACAAAAGATATTCCACTATATTTTTGTTTCTTTGAAAAACTACTTTTTTATATTTTATTTTATTTACTGAGGATTTGTTTATATTTTTCAAAACCCACAATCATATTTTTCGAAGTAGGGAAATAAGATATATATATATATATATATATACATATCTTTATTTTTATCGACTAATACTATGAGGTCTTGAAGTCAATAGTCAGATAAATTTTCAAGTGGTACTGAGTGAATTTGAACTATACCAGTTGAGTTGCCGGTTACAAAAGATAGAAATCATTTATTTTTTTTGTCATATTTGATGTGGGTTGAATGTTGTTAATTAATCTACAGATTTATACGTTCAAAGTGATTGTCAAGTGTTGTCGAGGAGGTTTCAGAAAAATTACAAAATCTGTAAAAACGTATGTTCATATTTATAATTATTTCAATAATAGTGATATGTTGTGAGACATGTCGTTTGAGTTTTAAATAATATAATACAAAACTATTACCAATATTATTGCACAAACTCGTAAAAACAAACGATTAAGAATATATATGCAAGTTAACCACTTATGAAAATACATTCGTTTTTCACATTGTATTTCATTAACTGTTAACAGAGAAATTACGTTTCATTTTAACTCGGTTTAATATTCCAACAAAAAATTTATTTCTTTCGTGCAATGTATGGGCCCAACACTAGTCAATCTAGAATATTGTAAACAAACGAATACAAGATTACAAGATATGAATAAAATAAAACATAAAATAATAAGATACGTGACAAACATATAATAGTTTTCCAATTATAGATTGTTGGTTCCCTAGCCCTCTCAAAGAGAAAAAAGTACGTAAAATGGAAAGTCCATTAATTAAGGGGCCACTAAAACCTAAACTAGAAAATAATGCCAACTTTGAAATTTTAATAAATATAAAATCATTTTTTTAAATTGGATTTAATTGTTCATATAGTGAGAAATTGAATATGTTAACATAAGCATTATAGTTGCATAATATGATAAATATATGTTCATGGTATAAATGTGTATTAGTTGCATAATATGTCGGTTACAGAATCAATGTTGGTACTCGTCGGTTTCTAATTTAATGTAATAAATGTGTTTAAAGCGTTTCCAAGGGTTTAATGTTTTGAGTATTTTTTTCCCTAAAATACCCTTTTCCATTCATGTTCACTTACAATTGTATTTAATGAAACGTTTTTTTATTAAAAAAAATTACATTTAATCTCAACCATCCGATCTATAGATGGATGGCTTGGATTAGTTCACATAGTTAACAAGAAATACAAGGTTAACAAAAGATCTCAACCATATATATATATATATATATATATATATATATATATATATATATATTAGTAAGTATCCGAAAAATATAGTGTGTGTGTGTAACACCCGGAAAATTAGTAAGTATCCTTCCACTTGCTATCTCCTATTTTTCTTCATTTGAAAGTTTTATGACTCACCTAATCAGTAAGTTGTAGCCTCGAGTTTTAAGCCTTTTATTTCGGTCACGTGGGTTGTAGAAACAAAGAAGAAACGGGCGTTGGCCAGGCCGAGAGCGAGTATGCCAACAACTATGACACATGGCATAGCCATTTGTCAAGGTCGCACGTTGGGGGCAGCCGCGGTACACCTGCAGCGACTTCGCCCCGCGATTATGACATAGGGCATAGTCGCCCGTCACTCTCCCGGGGGACATACCGAGAGGAGGGGGAACTCGGTGACAGTGCCGACGACATTGCCATTGGGCATAGTCACCGGGCAAGGTCGCCCGCGACGTACAGGGTGTATAAAATTAGAGGTGCCCGATTTTAAGGTCATTTTTTCTCTCATCCTGATATTTGGTCCGATTTCTAGGGCTTGTTGGATGAGTTTTGTTTCTCCCAACCTTTCCCCTCATTGATTTCAAAGGCTAAGGTTGTTGGGATCATTTATTGCATATCAAGTCCACCATTGGAGCATTTAGTGTGGATTTCACTTCAAAGTCTTCATCTCTTCTCCACCAACTTCTTAGGGCTTGCCAAAGTTTCTAGGTTTTCTAATTAGAACCTAGATAGTGAGTTTCTAAAACCTTTATAAAACTAGATACACGTCTTTTTGTGTATTTTCCTTCCTTAGTTGCTTGATTTCATACAACCCCTCATTTGATAGCAAAAAGTTATGCCTCAACATATTGGGAAATTATGAGGGTTTTGAAGTAGAATGATTTTCTTGATATTTTGATGAACTTGGTTCATGTTTCATGACATCTATATATGCACTTTTATCTTCTTTTGGAAATACTATACCCATCTTTGAGGGTTGACCTAACCTAGAGACATAACCACATGAAAGACATACTTGTATATGGATGACTTTAATACTTACCATTGTGTTCCTAAATGCATAAAAATGTGGTTGTATGGTTAGACATCTCTCATGTGAGTGTATTTATTTATTATGAGTTAAATGGGAAACATTGGCTTATTATGTGAGAGTCTAATTATGACATATGTGGTGCTTAAACTACGCGTTGCCATTGATGGTATTGAACACGTTTCACATGGATTAAAGTGCCTTATGGCTTATTGGAACATTGGACGAACCAAAGCAAGTAGACACTAGGAGGATATAGTCTTGGGTGCCACCGTGTGGGTATGTGCCTAGATCTCCGTCATTCGGGGTAATGCCATGGTTGTAGTCTTCGGATGTGTTGGATCTTTTGATGTCGCTCATGGTAGTTTGACGCTAAAGTATATCGACTCTTTGGGTGGAACTTGATTGGTGTTATAGGTCTCCCCATTTGACTCCAATCATTGGTTACTTAATGACTTGTATGTTATTGCATCTTACTCATTGTTTATTATTAATTGTTCAAACTCACTAGGTTTTCTAGCTTAACACTTGTTTGGTGCCTACGTGTATCTCAGGTTCTAGTGGTGCCGATTCTAAAAAGTTAGTTGGGGTTAGTGGCGAGCTTGGGGAGCATTTTCGGGACACCATTGATTAGAAGATCTCCATTTTTGAACTGTAACACCCGAGAAAATTAAGGTAAGTAATTATACGTTGCATTTTATCAAGTCTAGTATTTTTTTTCGAATCTGGAGTCCTTCGGTGTATAAACTATCTGCTTATTAGTTTAATCTCATTATGATTTATTTGGTCTATCTCTTTACGCGAGCGTTAGTGGATCAAATCGGAATTTTTGGGTCTCGGGAGCTTGGCGCAACAGTGCCACACGACAGTCGCAGTGCACAGTCGCGGGGGATGTACCATAGCTTGGGTGCTTGGCGCGACATTGCCACGCGACAGTGCCAAGGGCACAGTTGCAGGGCATAGTCGCGAGGTTGGTACCGAGGGTCGTGGTCTTGGCGCGATAGTGACCATGCGACAGTGCCATGGGCACAGTCGTCGGGCACTGTCGCCGGCGGGGTCCGAGGGTATAAAAACCCAACTTTGACTATTTTGACCTCATTTTCTCATTTCAATCGTTTTGGAGCTGAATTAGAACACATTTAGGTGATTTTCTTCCATCTTAAAACCCTCCAACATTTACTAAAACCCTAGTGTTAGTTGAGAACATTTATTGGTGGTTAAGGGAGCTTGAAGAGCATTCAAGTGAAGCATTCAAGGCACAATCAAGTCATTACTTTCTCTCCATTTCAATCAAGTTCCTAGGTTTCCATCTAAAAACCCTAGATAGTGAGTTTCTACTTACCATTTTCAAATGAGATACATATCTTAGGTGTTTACTTGCCATTACTTTCTATACATGTATAAATCTGATCACTTGATAGGTTTGACCTAACTGCTATATTTGAGATTATTGGAGATTGTGGCTATGTGTTCTAGGGGTGTGCATCGGTCGGGTCGGGTCGGGCCCCAAAACCCGATCGGATATTCGGGTAGGAGGGAATGCCCCGAAATCCGACCGGTTAGAGTTTGGGTAGTTCGGGTTCGGGTAGGTCGGGTCGGGTGGTGTGGGTTGGGGCTCAATGAACAACTCACTGTAAACAGATTGCATAAATGAACAATCAAACAAAAATCCAAAAATGAACAATCAATTTTTGCATAAACTCACTGTAGAAAAGAAAACAAGAAAAGAAAACAAGAAACCCAGAATAGATTGCATAAACTCATTGTAGAATAGATTGCATAAACTCACTGTAGAAATCCAAAACTCCAAAAACTCCAAAAACCCAGAATCAAAATCAAGATTCAAGAGTATAGAAAAGAATACAAGAAAACTTACAAACACGAACACAACGGTCGCCCGTCTGAGATGGTGAGATGAGTCGCCGGTGGGAGGCTGGAACCACGAGCACAGCGGTCGCTAGTGGCTCAGTGACTGGAGCCTAGAGGTCTGGGAGGAGGCGATGAGCGGAGGAGAAGCAGTCGTAGGTGGCCGGAGGAGCAGGAGCAGCAGTCGGCCAGTCTCCGGTCTGAGCCTGCAGTCGCCGGTCTGAGTATGGAGTCGATCGAGCTTCGAGGTCTGAGCATGGCGTATGGATTTCAGATTTGGGAATGAAATTAGGTTAAATGGTTAATACGGTATGGGTTATATTTTATAAAAAAACTGATTTTTTAAAAATATTAAATTAATTGTTCGGATATTCGGGTCAGATTGGGTATGGGATTTGGGTACCCAACCCGATCCTACTTTATCCGATAATATATACGGTTCGGGGGGATTCGGGTTCGGATATGTCGGGTCTCGGTTTTTTGCCTTTTATTCGGGTCAGGTCGGGTCGGGTAATTCGGGTAGGGCGGGTTATGCTCACCCCTAATGTGTTCATCATATGGACAAAATGGGGTTATTAGTTATATTAATTGATTATGTTTGTGTAGTATCATGGGGTTTGTGATTATCATTGTGGGACTTGCATGTTTTAGAGTCTTGGACCTAAAATGGGATTAAAAACTATGTGAGGTCTTATACTTGTATCTTGTTGATATGGAATATGTATAGAGATGGATATTGCATATATATATTGATTGGAGGAACCATGAGTATGTGCTAGGAGGATGTAGTCTTAGATGTCATCTTGACGGTATGCACCTAGACCTCCGCCATTTGGAGTAATGCCTGAGAGGTAGTCTTCAAGTGTGTCGGGCCTTTGGGGTGTTGCTCTTGCGAGTGAACATCAAAGTACATTGACTTGAGGTAAAACTCATTGGTGTGATGGGTCTCCCCCATTGATTCCCTTATGGCCTTTGAGGACTGAAATGATATAAATGTTCCTGCTATGTTTATAAATGTTATGTCATGCTCTTGTACAACTCACTAGGCTCGTTTGGCCTAACACTTGTTTGGTTTGATGTGTATCTCAGGTCCTAGCGGCGCGATCGCTAAGAATGATTAGCAGGCTTTTAGATGTGAGCTTGAGAGCTTTTGGGATGCCATTATAGAAATGATTTTTTTTAAGTAGATGATAATCGTTCGTAATCTTATTTCTTGTCTAGAATTTAGATTAAGAGGTTGTTATCTCTCATTGGTTGTTATTACAAACTTATAATTAAACAGACATTGATTGTTCCCTTTTTGGGATAAGCTCGTGTATTGGCATATTTAGTATATCACATTTCCATTTCCGGAATTTTTTGTTGTCCCAATTTTTGGGGTGTTACATGAACGACTTGGTTGACACCCGATTTGTAATCTTATTTCTAGCGAAATTAGATTAGTAGGTTGTCATTTCCAATTATTTTGTTTACCGATTGTAATTAACAGGTGTTATTTATCCCCATTTTTGGGAGACTCGCGTTTTGGCAATTATATACCACACTTTTCGTTTTTTGAAGGTTTTTGTTTGTCCTAATTTTTGGGGTGTTACAGTGTGTTTAACAAAATTTTTACATAAGGTTATTAGGGTTGGGTTTCGCTAAGAAGTTGATGTTAACGTGATAAACGTGAGAAGTGGTTATTAACCGTTGGATGAAAAATAGATACACATTAGGATGGGATGCATAAGATACACCGAGATGCACCAGATCAATTCTATTCTAAGCCGTAACTTGTAATACCCTAAAAACTGAATGAATTTAAAACTTGAAATTTTCACCATAATCCATTTAAAAATGGAAAGAAATACCGAACCTGATGAATATAACATGAAATAAGTTTTGCTAGCCATCATCCCAAAAGAGAGTATAAACAATTACAACTTTTAAAAGTAATGGAAACAAGGACCGACAACCTACTAATCTAAACATTCTAAATTAGATTATAAATAGGCATGGAAATTGGCCCCGACCCGTCGGGGAACCCGGTCCACCCGCCCCGATCGGGGATGGGGATTCCCCGCAAAACCGGGGATGGGGATGGGGACGGGGATCCCCGTTTGTCTCAAATTGGGGATGGGGACGGGGACAGGTATCGCACTCCCCGCCTCGCCCCGTCCCCGTTTTATATTTTAATTAATATTTGATACATTATTTATTTAAACTAAATCGGTAATTCATAATTTCCTATTTCCTAACTATGTTTATAATATAAAATTGTTATTTTTTGGATGTTAGTATGTATTTTGGATGTCAATCAAAATACAATTACTCGATATCTTTTGGTACGTTTGAAGTTAAGTTTTTTTTCCCGAATTCTGTTGAATTTCTTTTGGTTTTAAGTTATTAATTATTATATGATGTTGTGATTTTTATACTAAATTAAATTTCTTTCGATTTTAGGTTTATTGAAAATATGTGATATTTAAACATGTGTGGTGTCTCATATATTTGATTTAAATAGTTTACATAAACGGAAAAAAGAAAATCCCCGTTTCCCGTTGGGGATGGGGATGTGATCATATTCCCCGACGGGGACGAGGATGGGGACGGGGATGAAGATGAGGGATTGGGGACGGGGATGGGGATTGAGGTCCCCGCCCCATCCCCGCCCCATTTCCATGCCTAATTATAAATCGGGTGTCGTCATCATTTCCCAAAATATTGACAAGTATCGAGTATGATCTATGTCTCATTCAATGCTATATTCCCAAAAGATTATCCCCGACGGCCCAACACTCCGCTCAATACCTTGATACCCCACCGCTAAGGGAACCTGGATTTCACATCAAAAACAAACAAGTGTTAGGCTTGGAGCGTAGTGAGATAGTTCCACAATTATAAATGGAGTAATATATGTATAACAATATTAAGAGAGATTCATTTAGAATGAGGCAAATGGAAATCTTCTACACACGTTTTCCTCTTGTAAAAAGGGGAAGACCCGTCTACCATAGGTCGTGACGGAACACCAGAGCAGACCACAACACATATGGTGCCCATAAATGAGAATGGTTACATACCAGCATCAACTCTATCCAAGTTTTTAGCCATTAGAACGTCAACTTTATCCAAGTCTTTAGTTCAACGTAAACTTAGGTTCAACTCTATCCAAGTCTTTACCCCAAGATATCCAAGTTCAACCCTATCCAGGTCTTTACCTTGGATTTCCACCATTTTTCGTTTAATTCAAAAGTGTGACACTTTATTATTAAGCCCTTAGCAACCAAAGTCCAACATAAACATAATATCAGTTTTTATGCCATCACAGACAACTTCGTTCAATAAGCCATCAATAATTTTCATCTTAATCACATCCCTCCCAAAGAGGGAAGAACACATTACCATAGCATCTTGAGTTTATAAATATCTAAAACATTTAGATATAACATCAATCCAATTAAATTCATAAATCATTTTTGACATCCATATTACATATTACCTTTTAGAAAATATAAATGGTCATTTATACACATGTTTCATAACAATAGAACTCATTATACTTACACCAATGTTCAAACCCTAGGTTTTAACCCAATAGATCATTAAAGTGCAACAATGGAGAATAATGATAGCATTTTAAGATAATGTAAGGAAAAAGGTTTTTATAAAGCTCAAGATCATATAATATGAAAGAAAGACTCACAAAATAGGGTTTTAATGAAAACCCAAAACCCTAATCTCCTTCTTGACTTAAATGAGAGTGATGATGATGTGAAAACCCTAGCTTCCAACCTTGCTTGATGATGACCAAAGTGGAGTAAATGGTAGTAAATACTCTCCTAGAAACCCTAGGTTCGTATTAATGAAGAGAGAGGGAGAGAGAGATTCTTGAGAAAGTAGGTGATTCAAAATGATCCAAATAAAGAGAGAGGGTTGTGTTTTAAGGGAAAGGTCTGCACCTGTCGACGACCTTGCCCCTGCGACTATGACATGGGCAAACTCGCCTGTCATAGTCGCCCGCTAAGAGGGGTGCTCGGTACGAGTGGCGCGAGTATGCCACCGCGATAGTGCCCCGGGCATAATCGTCGGGCACTATCGCCCCACGTGTACCGTAGGTGGTTGGCTGGCTGCGATCTTGACATCGGCGACAGTGACCATGTCACTGTCGCCCAGGCCTCCCGGGCTATGGTTTTTCACTACAAACACACACTAAGCGGACCCCCCAACGCATACTAATGACATGCGATACGCAAGATGCACATTTGCCATGCTACAATAAGTTGAGACATTAAAGAATGGAAATAAAGCTTACCGACAATTCCTGGTGTTACATAATTCATGGGAGAACATTTGATTAAAAGTGATTAACGGTTCAGATCCACTTCTCACGCTTCTCATGTTAACCTCAACTTTTCACATGATTCTTCGTCATGTTATTAAAACATATATACATGTGTATCTAGTTGTGGGAAAAAGGTTTAAGCTACTTTCTACTTTCTAGAGACTAGAACGCCCTCATCGTACCAATTTACAATCGTCAAGATAGTATAAATGGTGGTGTCCTAAAGTAAGATGAACAACGCTTGTACCCAAACGGGCAACCGACATCCATTTTGTACATTTTGGTATGCCAAACTCTAGGTTTCTATACAAAAAAAACATATATATATACACACTTGAATAAAATATTTATAAACTATTTATTTATGAATTTATAGTCATTTTATGTATGTCATTTTCGTTTAATTTTAATCTAATTATATAGAGATAAATCATTATATATTATTGGAATTACCCTTCAACAATATCACATTTTCTTAAATGACCATGGTATGTATGTTAGAGGCATCAACTTTAACTAACTTAATTTTGAAATTTTGACAGTTATATTTTATTTTTGGTCCACCTTATTTATATCGTTTTCGATCATGCTAAAAATATTCATTTTGACTTAAACTTATTCTGAATTGTTATCCAACATATTTGACTCGTCTTTTAAAATCTCTAATCTACCTCTAGATTTTACAAACATATGAATTAAAACAAGGTATTTAAAAATAACAATTTACAAATTTGACCTTATCATGTACAAGTTGATGATATATGGAAATAATGCAACCAAATTCAAAGAATTTGTGATCCAATGCTTTTTGATAGCCAAATTGTCCACATGGGTTAAAAGCAATCAAGACATAAAAAGTGTTGATATGAAGCTTCACCATGTCACTAAGCATTTCTTAATCATTATTATATGTTCAAATGGTATTTTTTTAATAACATAATGTCATCTTTATTTATTTATGAATATAATCACTCGTAATTTAAAATCCAGATAATGATTTTTAATAAGAATTTAAATAAGATCAGAAAAGCCATCGTTGAGGCAAATGATGGAGATATTGGTACGATGTGTTACTAGTTCAATCATCGATAGAGTGAGAAACATTATATGATCTTATTGAAGCAAGTTAGATAGTGTTTTGTAGTCTAACTTACTTCAATTAGGAATGACAACGGGTCGGTTTCGGGCCGGTTTTTATGGTCCCTGTCACTGAGACCGATAAGCATCCTCTTCCCCGTAACCGTACCGATCCCCGTCGGGGATCCCCATCGGGTCTCGCTGTTGCCCCGATCCCCGTTAAGAAAAAAATTCACTGTTATCCGCTGGTTTTTCCCGAAACCGAACCAAACCCGAACTGAAACGGAAAAAAAACACAACTCTCAAACATAAAATAAATGAGTAGCTACTTCGGAATAAATCATGACAAAAAAAAAAATATATATATATATATATATATATAAGTTGTAGCCCAAAAGAAATTTGAAGTTTAAAATATGTATATATAATATATTTTTATATCTATCTAGGGGTTGTTTTATTTGCAACCCTTAAAAAGGTTGCAAACCTTGCAACCCACATCTTAACCGTCGGATTCATGATCGGCGGTTACAATAGATATGAGACCCAATATTTTTAATTAAAAAAATAGAAAAATAAAAATAAAATAACCGCCGATCATGAATCCAACGGTTAAGATTTCGGTTGCAAGGGTTGCAACCTTTTTCAGGGTTGCAAAATATCCTTCCACTATCTATCTATCTATCTATCTATATATATTGTGTTATAACCGGGTATAAAGTTGAATAAATAAATCTTGGGGGTTTATTTTGTCAACACTTAAAACTAAAAAGGGGTGGGGAGTAAATTGGTCATAAAGGGGTTATCACCCCAGTGTCTCTCATTTGCTTGGTTGGTGGCGGCTGTTTTAGAAAGAAAAGGGGAGCAGGGGTATTTTCACAGTTCAAGCTTTTGAGGATTTGATTCTTCGATTGAGACCAAGGAGTTCGTCATTTTTCAGGTAACAATCTTCCTCGTCATCAGCGTCGTTTTCTCCTCTAGATATTCTGGATTAGTTTTCCCTTGAGGGCCGAATCTTTGAGTTATTTCAGTCGACTAAGTTGTGGGGTATTTGGGTTTTGGTTTAATCTGTGTAAGGTTTGCAGATTTGAGTTCCTGTTATCGCTTTGTTTTTGTGCTAATTAATTAGTTAAGGGAACCTTATGTTATTCGACTTTGGGTTCTGGGTGTATGTATCGTTCGAGTGCTTTGTTTCGGCGGTCGAAGGCCCCGGTCGAAGGTCCCGGTCGAAGACCTCGGTCGAAGGCCCCGGTCGTAGTATGTTTCGGTCTAAGGTTGAGTCCGGTCGAAGGCTGAGTCCGGTCATATTCAAGTTCGGTTGATGTCAGACTCGATTGATTAATTGGATCGGATCGAGCTCACGTTTGGGCCGAAGCCCATTGTGGTTTTTCTGTATTATGGTTTAGTGGGCTTCATCGGGTAGTTTGGTCCAATTGTTTTCAGATGTTGGACCTATCATTCTTTTATTTACGTTCTGGTCATGGTTCGTAGAGTGAGTCGGGGTATTGGAAGTAAGTTCCGTAAGTGAGTTTGACTACTTAGGTTTACGATGGGTTAAGGGTCGATTTCCTTTCGTTGTAGAAAATACTGAAAGTTTACCGGATAATGGTTGATTTATAGGTTCCTTTCCGAGTAGGTGTAAAGAGTTAATCAAAGGACCTCAGGTGAGTTTTCTGAACTAAAGCCTTTTTCTGAAAAGAATGTATGATTGTTGGTAACAGAATTTTATGCAAGAATTGATATGTGGTTATGCTATTATGAAATTGCGAGAATTTCTTATAACTGTGAAGTTTGATTATTTAATTTGTTAAAGTGGAAAATGAATGCATGCATGTTTGGAAAGCTATAAGCTCAAAGCCGGGGGGTGTGTTCCGTATATGCCGTTGGGGGTGTGTCCCAGCAAGGCAGTGTGAGTCACAGATACTCTGTCACCCTATGGTGATAGTAGTGTGAGCTGAAGAGTTTAAGAAAAGTGTAATTATTCAATCGTAGTGAAATATTTATTGCTTTGTTATTAAATCCTTATTTGATCTATGGATAGTAACGATATTAGAGGGAACTCACTAGACCGTTGGTCTAACCCTCGCTCTTTCAAAAATCTAAAACCCTTTTCAGGTAAGCGTGAGGCTGGTGGTTCGGGAAAAGGGAAAGAGAAGATTTAGGCAGTGTCTACTAATAGAAGACTCCCGAATAGTTTTGATCATTTTATCTAGTATCTCAGTTATGTAATAGGTTGTGTATTCGCAAACCTTTAGCTTATATGTTTGAATTGAGCCACTTTTGATGTAAGTTTTTATATATAGCAGTTATGTTTATGCTTGCTATGTTGTGGTTGTTACAATTGGTATCAGAGCCTTAGTTTAAGGGATCTAGGTGACTGGTCGGGACTAGACTTAAACTTAGGAAGTAAGACATAACTGAGATAATAGGGGACCGTAAGGGGATGAGCGATAGAGTGGTGAGGACTAACATGTAAGGTAAATTTAAAATTACACCTGGCCAGTGTAATTATGAATTTACAGGTACATGTGTGTGCTTAACTTGCCTTATTGCTTTTGACTTGTTTTAATTCATGTGTTGGCATCTTGTCTGTAGTCATGTCAGAGAGAATGACTAGGAGCAGGTCAGCACCGGTAGTCGAGATAGCACCGGTGAATGAAGTTGTTGAGGATGGACCAGTCGTTCCTCCTCGAATGGTTGCTAATAAAGGGAAGGGTCGTGGGCGACCTAAGGGAAAACCAACTCAAAAAGCGGCCACACAAGTGGTCGAACCAGAGCCAAGGGCGCAAGGAAAGAGAACAGTACGAGTAGCTCGTCGGGCTAAGAGTGTGGAAGTGGTAGCTGAGCAGGAATCCTCTCGTCAGGAGAGTTCAGCGCCGGTAAAAAGGAAAGGACCAGTTAAGAATCCAAGAAGGGGTCGGGCTCAGGCATTTGTGACCCAAGAGACGTTCGGTGCTGAAATGGGAAAGTTGAATGAGACGTTGCAAGCATTACTAACTAAGCAAGCTCAGGAAACATCAGTCAGTCAAGGAAAGAGCGAAGAAAAGGAAACGACTGAAATGGCTACCTCACCAATTACGGTAGTGGGCAGTCATACCCAGTCAACGCCTATCATGGAAGCAAAGTCTGTTTCTGAAAAAGGGTGTAGTTACAAGTCCTTCGCTGCATGCAAACCTCCGGTGTTCAAAGGAGAGTGTGATCCGGTAATAGTAATCAAGTGGATTAGAGAAATGGAATTAGCTTTCGACACTAGTAAGTGCGCAGACGAGGATAAAGTGGTTTTCGCATTGTCAATGCTGAGAGATGATGCCGTGTTTTGGTGGGAGGCTGAGACAGGGGGAAAAGGGTCGAAAGCAGCTAAGGGTATGGCCTGGGAGACCTTCAGAGCCAGATTCAAGCAACAATTTTGTCCTTTAGCGGTGGTAAAGAAGCTGGAAGAAGAGTTTCTGAATCTGGAGCAAGGGGAAATGACCGTCAGGGAGTATATAATAATGTTTCTGGAAAAGGCACGTTTCACCGAGATTTATGTTTCCAATGAAGTGCGGTGGATTGACAGGTACTTGTTTGGTTTAAGGAGTAACATCCGGGAGCTGGCAGCTGCTAGAGAACCCGCTACCTTCCAGGCAGCTGTCAATGCAGCTGAGATGACAGAAAAAGATAAGAATCGGCAACAGACTGAGAAAGGATCGGAAAAGAGGAAATGGGAAGGGTCTGTGCGTGATGGTAAAAAGATAAAATCTGCAAAGTTTGACCAGAGAGCGGCGCCAAGAGTTGATTATAAGTCGTGCAGTAAGTGTAACCGAATGCACAAGGGGGAGTGCTTGGTGGACAAAGATGGGTGTTTCAAGTGTGGAAAGGTAGACCATATGGCGCGGGATTGTCAAAGGTCAATGACATGTTATCAGTGTGGTTCTCCCGACCACATAAAGACTGATTGTCCACAACTGAAGAGGGGAGCAGTCGGAGGTTATGGAGGTAAAGGAGGAGAGAGAAAGGTGGAGCCCGTCCGAGCTAGAGCAAGGGCGTTTAACATGTCAGCTGACGAGGCGGCAGATGCACCGGATGTGGTGACATGTATATTCCCTATAGACTCGACATATGCTAAAGTGTTGTTTGACTCGGGCGCAAACCGTTCGTTTGTATCGCCGAATTTTGTCCATAATTTGCACGTGGGGCCAAAGCGGCTTAATCGGGGTTTTGAAGTAGAAGTAGCAGATGACAGTCGAGTCTTAGTGGAGGAAGTTTACGAAGGGTGTAGCATTGTCATTGATGGTCATACATTCCCATTGCGTTTATATCCGATGGGTATGGGGGAATTCGATGTCATCGTGGGAATGGATTGGTTGGCGTCTAATGATGCCAACATTGTGTGTAATAAGAAGTTAATCCGCATATCTCGGTCGGGGGAGGAAGAGATAGTGGTGTATGGGGAGCGTTGGGATAGGAAGTCTTGTTTGATCTCGATGATCAAAGCTAGGCAATGTTTAGTAAAGGGTTGTGAGGGGTTCTTAGCGTATGTCTTAGACGCTAAGAATGAGAAGAAGGGTTTAGAGTCAGTTCCGGTTGTTTGTGAGTATCCAGAAGTTTTTCCGGATGACTTAACCACTTTGCCCCCGGATAGGCAAGTGGAATTTCGAATCGATCTGGTGCCCGGCGCGGCACCTATTGCAAAAGCACCCTATCGTTTGGCACCGGCGAAATGAAGGAGTTGATGGTGCAACTTCAAGAACTGCTTGACAAAGGCTTCATTCGGCCAAGTACGTCGCCGTGGGGAGCACTTGTGTTGTTTGTCAAGAAGAAAGACGGGTCTATGAGGATGTGCATAGACTACCGTGAGCTTAACAAGGTAACCGTCAAGAATAAGTACCCGCTTCCCAGAATCGACGATCTTTTTGATCAATTGGAGGGAGCAAGCTACTTCTCAAAGATTGATCTGCGTTCGGGGTACCACCAGCTAAAGGTGAGGGAAGGAGATGTTCTCAAGATTGCTTTCCGTTCGCGGTATGGACATTTCGAATTTCTGGTTATGCCGTTTGGTTTGACTAACGCCCCGACAGCATTCATGGATTTCATGAATAGGGTGTGCAGTCCATTATTGGACAAGTGTGTCATCGTCTTCATTGATGACATACTAATATACTCGCAGTCCATGAGTGACCACGAGGTGCACCTAAGGACGGTGTTAGAGCTGCTCAAGCAGGAGAAATTGTACGCCAAATTCTCGAAATGTGAATTTTGGCTTAGAGAGGTACAATTCTTAGGGCACATTGTTTCGGGGGATGGAATCAAAGTGGATCCAGCAAAAATCAAGGCAATCGCAGAGTGGGAAGTGCTGAAGACGCCTTCTGAAGTGCGAAGCTTTCTTGGTTTAGCGGGTTATTATCGAAGGTTCATTTAGGACTTCTCGAGGATAGCTACGCCATTAACTGCTCTAACAAGAAAGAATGAAAATTTTGTTTGGAAGGAAGCTCAAGATAATGCTTTTAGCGAATTGAAGAAGAGGCTGAGTAGCGCACCCGTACTATCCCTACCTCATGGGACGGAAGGGTTCGTGATCTACAGTGATGCGGCAAGGTCAGGTCTGGGGTGTGTTCTAATGCAAGCTGGAAAGGTGATCGCCTACGCGTCTCGTCAGTTGAAGGAGCATGAGAAGAACTACCCTACGCATGATTTAGAGCTAGCAGCGGTAGTGTTTGCGCTGAAGATTTGGAGGCACTGCCTGTATGGGGTCAAGTGTCAAATTTTCACAGAGCATAAGAGTTTGCAGCATTTATTTAATCAGAAGGAGTTGAATATGAGGCAACGGAGATGGATGGAATTGCTAAGTGACTACGATTGTGAGATCATTTACCATCCCGGTAAAGCCAATGTAGTGGCTGACGCTCTAAGCCGGAAGGAACACCCAAATATGACAAAAGTGATAGCGTTTCGGGTTGAAGTAATTTCTAGGTTTTTGGAAGAAGTCCGGAAGAATCAAGAGGAAGCAGTGTTGAAGGAAAACTTGAAAAGTGAGAGAATTGTCGGATATGTCGACTCGTTGATTGCAGATAGTCGTGGCGTAAGGTGTTTCAAGAGTAGAGTGTGGATTCCGAATCTGGGTGACCTGCGAAGGAAGGTGTTGGATGAAGCTCACAAGTCTCGTTACTCCGTGCATCCAGGTACCAACAAAATGTATCGGGACCTGAAACAGAGTTACTAGTGGCCAGGGTTAAAGAAGGATATAGCGTTTTTCGTCGAGCGTTGTCTAACCTGTTTAAAGGTAAAAGCAGAGCATCAGCGATCGTTCGGAGAACTGCAACCTTTAGAGATACCGGTGTGGAAGTGGGATGAAATCGCAATGGACTTTGTTACTGGGCTGCCACGATCATCCAAGGGGCACGATGCCATTTGGGTATTAGTGGATCGACTCACGAAGTCTGCTCACTTTCTACCCATCAAAGAGACTGATCCAGTGGAGAAACTAGCCAAGTTGTACATTGATGAAATAGTGTCCCGACATGGGGTTCCATCAGCAATTGTGTCAGATCGGGATGCTCGATTTACGTCGGCATTTTGGAAAAGTTTGCAAAGGGAGTTGGGGTCGCGACTCAAGTTAAGCACGGCGTATCATCCTCAGACGGATGGTCAAAGTGAGAGAACCATCCAGACCTTGGAGGACATGCTTCGAGCATGTGTTATCGATTTTAAGGGATCGTGGGAAACACATCTACCTTTAATAGAGTTTTCGTATAATAATAGTTACCATGCGAGTATTCAAGTCGCTCCGTTTGAAGCTCTGTACGGGCGGAAATGTAGATCACCTATATGTTGGAATGAGGTAGGTGAGAAGCAGCTAACAGGACCAGAGATTGTGCAGTTAACGGCCGACAAGGTTAGTCAGATTAGGGAACGCTTAAAGGTAGCCCAGGATCGTCAGAGAATGTACGCGAATAAACGAAAGAAGCCAATAGAGTTCCAAGTAGGAGACAGGGTAATGCTGAAAGTCTCGCCTTGGAAGGGAGTTGTTCGGTTCGGAAAGAAAGGTAAGTTGAGGCCAAGGTTTGTTGGCCCTTTTGCCATCATCAAACGTGTTGGAGAAGTTGCCTACAAGATAGAACTACCTGAGTCTATGCGAGGAATTCATCCAACCTTTCATGTGTCAAATCTGAAGAAATGTCTAGCGGAAAGTGACATCGTAGTACCATTGGAAGATATCCACGTAGATGAAAAGATAAGTTATGTCGAAGAACCGATGGCTATTTTGGACCGTAAGGTGAGGAAGCTAAGGAACAAGGAAATCCCTCTAGTGAAAGTGCAGTGGAAGTTTCACAAAGGTCAGGAAGCTACTTGGGAATTGGAATCGAACATAAAATCTCAGTACCCTAGTTTGTTTAGCGAAGAGATTCCGGGGACGGAATCCTTGTGAAGGGGGGAGTATTGTTATAACCGGGTATAAAGTTGAATAAATAAATCTTGGGGGTTTATTTTGTCAACACTTAAAACTAAAAAGGGGTGGGGAGTAAATTGGTCATAAAGGGGTTATCACCCTAGTGTCTCTCATTTGCTTGGTTGGTGGCGCTGTTTTAGAAAGAAAAGGAGAGCAGGGGTATTTTCACAGTTCAAGCTTTTGAGGATTTGATTCTTCGATTGAGACCAAGGAGTTCGTCATTTTTCAGGTAACAATCTTCCTCGTCATCAGGGTCGTTTTCTCCTCTAGATATTCTGGATTAGTTTTCCCTTGAGGGCCGAATCTTTGAGTTATTTCGGTCGACTAAGTTGTGGGGTATTTGGGTTGTGGGGTATTTGGGTTTTGGTTTAATCTGTGTAAGGTTTGCAGATTTGAGTTCCTGTTATTGCTTTGTTTTTGTGCTAATTAATTAGTTAAGGGAACCTTGTGTTATTCGACTTTGGGTTCTGGGTGTATGAATCGTTCGAGTGCTTTGTTTCGGCGGTCGAAGGCCTCGGTCGTAGTATGTTTCAGTCTAAGGTTGAGTCCGGTCGAAGGCTGAGTCCGGTCATATTCAAGTTCGGTCGATGTCAGACTCGATTGATTAATTGGATCGGATCGAGCTCACGTTTGGGCCGAAGCCCATTGTGGTTTTTCTGTATTATGGTTTAGTGGGCTTCATCGAGTAGTTTGGTCCAATTGTTTTCAGATGTTGGACCTATCATTCTTTTATTTACGTTCTGGTCATGGTTCGTAGAGTGAGTTGGGGTATTGGAAGTAAGTTCCGTAAGTGAGTTTGACTACTTAGGTTTACGATGGGTTAAGGGTCGATTTCCTTTCGTTGTAGAAAATACTGAAAGTTTACCGGATAATGGTTGATTTATAGGTTCCTTTCCGAGTAGGTGTAAAGAGTTAATCAAAGGACCTCAGGTGAGTTTTCTGAACTAAAGTCTTTTTCTGAAAAGAATGTATGATTGTTGGTAACAGAATTTTATGCAAGAATTGATATGTGGTTATGCTATTATGAAATTGCGAGAATTTCTTATAACTGTGAAGTTTGATTATTTAATTTGTTAAAGTGGAAAATGAATGCATGCATGTTTGGAAAGCTATAACTCTGTCACCCTATGGTGACAGTAGTGTGAGCTGAAGAGTTTAAGAAAAGTGTAATTATTCAATCGTAGTGAAATATTTATTGCTTTGTTATTAAATCCTTATTTGATCTGTGGATAGTAACGATATTAGAGGGAACTCACTAGACCGTTGGTCTAACCCTCGCTCTTTCAAAAATCTAAAACCCTTTTCAGGTAAGCGTGAGGCTGGTGGTTCAGGAAAAGGGAAAGAGAAGATTTAAGCAGCGTCCACTAATAGAAGATTCCCGAATAGTTTTGATCATTTTATCTAGTATCTCAGTTATGTAATAGGTTGTGTATTCGCAAACCTTTAGCTTATATGTTTGAATTGAGCCACTTTTGATGTAAGTTTTTATATATAGCAGTTATGTTTATGCTTGCTATGTTGTGGTTGTTACATATTGGGTTGGACCGGGCCGGGCCGGGCCGATGAGGATGGTCTCCGCTCCCGTTAAAATTCTCGATCCCCGCCCCGTCCCCTTTAAGAAGTCCCCGAACCCAACCTAAAATGTTCAATTTTCGGTTTTCACCGTCGGTTTCGTTTTTCTTTTACCATCCCTAACTTTAATGTTTGCTTTGGTGTTTTGCAATCCTGAATTTTATTCCTTAGACATTGAAAATAAGTCGGATTACAAAATACTAAAACAACTGTTCATAGTTTTCCATATGAATTTACCCGGCACTATGACTTTTGAAATCCCTTTTCCCAAAAAAAGGTTTGACATTTTGTGACACATCAAATCTCCAAAAACCCAACTTTCCGTTTTCATACAGAGTGAAATATGATTTCCGAATGTGAAAGTTTTCCACTTGAACGGAATAAATCCAAATCGTTTAGGAAAAAGTTTAGAAAAAATCCAAACAACTTTCCTATTTCGAACATTCAACAACTGTTCAAGTCCTTAAACTATTTATATTAAATAAATAAATTATATAACTTTTAAAAATTGGTTACAAACATTTTTTAACCAAAATAAAAATGACATAATTTAGTTTTTTTTTTACTTTAAGACATTCCTAGGTGGTTACAGGTAGTTTTTTTTTGTTAAAATGATCTTATGCAATAAATCATCAAAAACCTTTTATTTATGACTTATTTATCTAGGTGATCAATTTTTAAAAGTTTTATGGTTTATTTATTTAAAAAAAAAAAGTCAAGGACTTGTCATTTAAAATAAGAAAAATTCATTAATTTTTACATTCAAAAAATTTGTTCAAAGTTTTAACCATTCGAAATAGAAAATTTTGTTAAGTTTTTTCCCCCTACCATCTATACTATATTATAAATCACGGATAAAAAACTCTTAAATACAAATTATTATGTACAAGGTACCATAATTTTATACAAGATTTTAAAAATCTCTTAATTTACAAGTATCAAAGCACAAGATACATATTACTACTGCATGCTTTTAACACTCACCAATTTGGTATGTGTAGGGTCTTCCTTTTATGCAGACATTTCCATATATCACTATTAATTAATATATTATATTACTATAAATTTGTTTTAATTATATTATAAAATATGTAATTGGTTATTTTTTATAGATATCATTAAAATATATAAGATAATCATTGAATTCTAATAAAATACTTATTTTTTTTATATATAAAAAACGTTATATTATTATGCCTAAATTAAACAAATTTATAAAAAAAATATTATCACTTTTTTAAAACCATCCAAAATCGTACTATAAATCGACAAAAAAACAAAAAATAAAATGAAATATTAAAATCGTGATGTATCTCATTGCATTGCGCGAGTACGCTTCTAGTTTGCTAAAAGTTCGACTCTTTTACATCTTGAAAAGTTTATGCAATTTTGAGAAAAAGAATCATTAGAATCTTTTAACGACTTGAAATTTTCATAAAAACATTTTATTAAAAAATTGTCCATATTAATTCTTATCTTAGGGGTTGTTTGACAGTTGTTGAATGATTTGGTACAGGATGATTAAGAGACACTTATGATATAGTACAAAGTGAAATGGGTTGTTTTGTAATTGTTCCAAAAGAAATTAGGATGCTTAATGATCAAGGGAAGTTTAGGATACAAAACTAATTAGAGGGTTTTAGAACCATTAAGAAACATATTATTTTTTTGTCAAACAAAATTCAATTCTTAACGATTCAGATATTGCTTTTTAATGAAACCATTAAGAAGTATCAGTCTTGAATTTTTGACCCAATTTTGGATCTTTGATGTTTTACTTTGAAATAAATAAATTGTTCGAGTTCCAAATATAACATAATTGCGGAGACAATTTTGCACATTCTACGAGATATGACATGCTATTGTCCTTTCGATACAATTATAATAAATGGGTCAGGTTTAGGAGAAAAATGTAAAAAAATAAAAAAACTAAGGGACACTCTAATAACTGTTCATCTAGACATATGTACATGTGCATACTAGTAATTTGTAACATGCACATGTGCATAAAAACCAAAAAACAACTTCAATTATTTGTATCCACATGTGCATACCGTCCAGATGAACGACTATATATCAGGGTACTCCCCAATTTTTCATTTTTTAGGGTTTTCACCTGAACATCCTTCTATAATAAATATCTTAGCAAATATAATTAAATAGCTAGATCACAAAACATATCATGTTTTCATTTGGTAATCGATCGTCAAAACACAACGGAATAACCGTAACAAACGAATGAAAAACTAAATTTTGTACCTTTGTACCTACAATATCATCGATATAACCATTATGTAGAGATAAATCGGCTATTATAACAATTTAATGAAATTAAAGGTTTTCATATTCTACGGTTTGTGTCATTCCTTCCTTGTCACATTGTTACATATTTTATTGTGCATGTCACACACTTATATACTATTTATTATATAACATTTTTATACCGTTATTTATCATTTTTTATAAGTTAATACCTACTTTTATCATTTTGTGTTGCTTTATAATTTTTTTTGTAACTTTGTATCGTTTTATACTGGTTAGGGTGAATGAGAAATGCTTGAAAACCCTCATTTCACTTCTTATAGATCGTCCTCTTGATTGTTGTTGTTAATGGGTTGATTATTGCTGCTTTGGGATCCTAAACCTATATATTTTGATAAGTTAAATCAGAAGGTTTAAGGAGTTCTGTTGGTTGTTCGAGGTCTGGGGTTCGCTTAAAACCCTTAATCGCCTCCGGGCGAAGACTGGACGAGTTGGGTGGCCCCGGGTTTAGTCCCCGGGTATCGGATGATACCGGGGAGTCTCGGTCATCTTGAGACCGGGGAAGGGTGACCCCGGGAGTAGGGCGGGGAGAACCCGGGCCGTGACTCGGGAGACGGGGAGCCTGGGATGAGCCGGGGGTCGGCATGGACCCGGGCGGAGACCCCGGGAGACGGGGCGCCCGGGGGAGGGGGACCGGGAGTCGGTCGGTGGTGGCCCCGGGGGGACCCGGGGAGTCGGGGAGCCCGGGCGATGTTTCGGGTAGTGGGTTTATTAACAAGTTCTTTGGTCTGGACCTAATTCTTCATCTCCTTAGGTGATCGGGTAGGAGTTGGACCGAGCATAAGGGAGCGTAAGGAAGTTCTTGCTACCAGGTGAGTTTTCTAAACCCAAGATCTTTATGGATATTTGTGTTGCTATTCACATGAGAAGTTTGTTAAACCGTTGTTGTTGTTTACACTATTTACTGCATGCGAAATTTGTTTAATGCGATGAATGTTTTATCGTTGTTGATTTGGTGGACACGTATGCATACATTGTTGTTAGCGAGATGACCAAGTCGGGGGGGGGGGGTCCCGTCTGTGCTCATATCGGGGGGTGTCCCGCTTGTGCTCATACCGGGGTGTGTGTCCCGTATATGCTCATACCGGGGGGGGTGTCCCGTAAATGCCATTGGGGGTGTGTCCCAAATAAGGCAGTGTGAGCCAGACACGCCGTTACCTCCGCGTAACGGTTGTGTGTGCCAAAAGTGTGTTTGTAAGTACGATTTTTAATTTAAAAGCTGAATTGGTTTATATTTCGATAAATCTTTTATGTAGTTTTGGCGTGAACTGTATTAGAGGGAACTCACTAGACCTTTTGATCTAACCCTCGCTCTTTTCAAAACAAAAAAAAAACTTTTCAGGTAATTTGTGCAATAGGAGGAGCGAATAAGGTTAAAGAGAAGGTGCGAGCTGGAGCTGAATTAGAGGATCTCTATTGTAGATTATGGTCCTTGTATTCTCAGTTGTGTACTAGGCTGTCTTTCTGCAAGCCTTGTATTTAGATGTTGTATTGGGCCGCTTGGCGTTATTATTTAATAAAGTTGGTTTTGTATTATGTTAGTGAGTCTGGGTCGTTACAATTGGTATCAGAGCCATAGTTTAAGGGATTTAGGTGATCGGATGAGCCTAAACTTAAACTGTAGGGTAGAGAGACACAACTGAGAAATTAGGAAGCCTTAAGGAAAATCTTGATTGTCGAGAGTTGTGGCAACGATAGGGAGGACTTTCATGTAAGGTAAATTCAGAATTGCATCTGGCCAATGCCATTATGAATTTACAGGTGCATGGGTACACTCGATGACTACCGATGAGTCGATCGATGGGAGTAGTATGGGTAGGGAGACCTATATTTGGGTTTATAGCGGTGATTGTGGTGTGTTTTTTGAGCTCGTTTATGGTATTAAGGTTAGCCCTTTAGGGTAAGTATTGTGCGGAGGTAGATAATTCGAATTGAGGAAGAACTTTTTGGGTTCAAGAGAGAAGAATGACTGTTTGAGGGTGAACTCCTAGTTTTAGTGAGTCTCCATATGGTAGTTGTTAAGTCGATCAATGGGAGGATCAGGAGAGTGTTAACCTAAGAATCAAAGGATAGAAATGAGACTTTTGAACCTATAATTATTGGAAGGGTGGTTGAAGACTAATAGTTGAATTGTTTGATATTATGGAGTAAGGATAGGATGGAGACGAGTTGTTGTTGGTAAGATTATTTAGGTCAAGGTGAAGACGTTAGATCTGCAAAGCTTTAGTCGCCATGGTAAAAGAGTAGTTGGACATGCAAGCATGTTGGGAAACATTGGTGCTGAAGGTGGTTGCATTGGTAAGGGATTTGACTGGTGGGTTGGAAGTAAGGGTCGGTGATAAATTGGTGTGAGTGTAAGCAGTCGACCTTACGAGAGTGAATAGCCTTCAATGAAAAAGGAGTATCATGCATGGTGGTTTCGAATAAGTTGTTTGAGTCTTTCATGTCATATATATTGGAGTGTGTGCACCATATGAGTCATTTGTTTTGAAAATGAGATATAGCGTGTAAACGTGTGTTGGTTTTGGAAAAGGGCAAGTTTATTGCATGGTGTGCTAAATTTTGAAACTCGTTAATTTGAGAACTATTTCATTTCTTTTATAAGAGCATCTCCAACGGTAGCACAAAAAAAAACACCAAATATGGTGGGCCCATCAACACCAAAAAAAAAAAACTCAACTCCAACCGTCCTCTAAAAAAACACCAAATTTGTGGACCCCACGTTAAAATAACATATTTTATTTACTATCAAACTTTATTTTTAATAACCATAATTATAATTTGTAAATATATATTATAAATAATAAGTTAAACAATAAGTAATCAGTAATTAACTTATTTTAAATCAAGACTTATTAAAATAAAACAATAATTTTTAATTAATATTACATTTAAATAAAATTACATTAATTTAAAAAACACAGATTAAAAACATAATTAAATAATACTAATTTTCCGAGTTAGCATACTCGTCCCATAAATGATCAATTAATGCATCTCGAAGTTCAAAGTGAGCGTCTTTATCTTTGATCTTTTTATGTCGAGCAAGAAATTGTTCAAGTCCATCATTGTTACCGTTCACCCTCTCAACTCTCACATCTGGCACCTCATGTCGTTCTATAATTGATGCATTAATATCACGTTCATCTTCAATGATCATGTTATGCATAATGATGCATGAAGTCATTATATAATGCAATATTTCCTTCCTCCATAATCGTGTAGGTCCTGCTACTATTGCAAATCTTGATTGCAATACGCCAAATGCACGTTCCACGTCTTTTCTACACGCTTCTTGTTTCATTGCAAATAATTTTTTTTAGGGCCACGTGGATCATGAATAGATTGAACAAGAGTGGCCCATTTTGGATATATACCGTCAGCTAAATAATATCCCATATTATATGACTTTCCTTTGATGACATAATTAGCAGGAGGAGCAGTACCTGCTGTAAGATTTGCGAAAAGATGGGACGCCTCCAACACATTAATGTCATTGTTGGACCCTGGTAAGCCAAAAAATGCATGTCATATCCAAAGATCATAGTCAGCTATAGCTTCCAGAATAATACTTGGACATCTACTACGACCGGAATATTGTCCTCCCCAACCCGTTGGACAATTCTTCCATTTCCAGTGCATACAATCTAGACTACCTAACATTCCTGGAAAACCTCGTTGTTCTCCAATTCGGAGTAGTCTGTTATGATTTTTATATTAATGTTAAATTTCTTTGTCTTATTTAAATAAGTTGTTATTAATAATATATATATATATATAGATATAAATAATAAAAGAATTTACTCACATTAAATATATATTATATATGCATGTGAATATTAATTTAAATTATAAATTCAGAAAACAAATAAATATATATGTTAATTTATGTAATAATTTAAATTCAGAAAAACAAACAAATAATATTAAATGTTGTAATCTCTTTCCATAGTGGTGGGACCCTCTTTTTGCCGGTTGGGTTTCACACGGCATAATTGCCGTTTCAAATTGTTGGCCGACAAAAAAATAATCATTATGCCGGACGATTGGAGGTCTTAAAACGGTAAATCCGGCCATATGTCGGACGATTGGAGGTCTTAAAACGGTAAATCAAGCCATATGCCGGACGATTGGAGATGCTCTAAATGAGTTAATTTTTGTGGAAAATATAGTATCATTTAACCGCGTGATTTTCATAAGGGAGACTGTAACACCCCGAAATTTTCGTTTGTAATCTTGGTATTCTTGTTTGTTTAAGCGTTGTCGTTAGTACCGCGTTTGGGTTGAAGTTTGAGTTTGGATTTTGTTGGTTTTGGGCAAACCACAGTGAGCTACGCGAGTTGCACCGCGACTTGAGGTCGCGGCACAACCCGCGAAACCCTCTGTTTGTTTTGGGTTTTAAGGAAGCGGGCGAGTTACGCCGCGACTAGGGGTCGCGACATAACCCGCGAGATCCCCTGGCCGACTTAAGCTATGTTTTCAGCCTAAAATATCTTTGGAGAATATCTTAAAGTTGTAGATCTCTTTCTCCTTAAGTCTCTCTCTCTCTCTCTCTCTCTTTCTTCATATTTGATTTGGTTCCTTCAGCTACCATTTATTACTAGTTTAAGTGTTTCAAGCAAGGGTTCGGTATAGAAAGCTTCATCTTCTCCCAGAGGTCGATATCTAGTTTTCGGGTTTTCGTTTAAAACCTATTTGGTGAGTTCCTACTATCATTTTATAAACTTTATACATGTCAAAGGTTACATTTTGAACTCCTATATATCTCCATGGTTTTGGATCTACTTTTACTACATTTTGGCATAACTTGAGTTTTGGGAGATTTTAGGGTTCCCGATCATTTTCGACTAAAATGATGGGTTCCATCTTATTTGAAGTAAAATGATGTTTTACTTGCACATTTATGTGGGTTACTTGAAAGAATGTTTAAAGTTCATTTTTATGATTTTCATTCTTACCAAAAGTCAAACTTGAAGAAAAACATTTTTGTTTATAAAATGTTTTTATATCATATGACTATCTATGGTTGGTCACATATGTTATTGTGACAAGTCTGTACCATTACTAGTGGATCCCTAGGTTTTGAGTCAGCTTTTATTATTGGGATGTTTATTCCCCTTTTTGTAGCTATGGATGCATTTGACCCTCGGGGGCCTTTGGTACGATTATGTGAGATCGGTTACTAGCCATGGGTCATAATGTAGTCCTAGTGAACGAGTATGACTTGGTTTCCTCGGGGGCCCTCCCTCACATCTTAGTACGAACCTTGTTGTTCGTGGCCATGGATTCCAAGTATTTAGCTCACAACTCGGATTGTGGCCTACTTTTGTGTTCCGCCGCAATCCTTGGTAAATCGGGTATCCCCCGTCATCGCAAGATGAATTTTCGGACCGATCAGTCCTTATGTGGAAAAGATTTCTTTTGTAAACCGAAACTTATTGAAAAGATTTCCTTTTGATACAATTGTTTATATCTCTTGAAATTATAAACTGTATGTTCTCACTAGGCTTTAAGTCTAACACTTTTTCTCAAATGATGTGTATAACAGGTTCCCATTAGCAGTGGGTTGCCAAGGGCTTGAGTGACGAGCTTGGTCTCGGGGGCTTTTTGAGATGACTAGTATTTGATGTTGGGCAATTGTTTAAGTCCCATTCTTTTGGTGATGTTGGATTAACAACCGATGTAATCTAGATAGTTTATGTTTAGATTAGTTTGTTGTTGAATTCCATATTCGTATGCAGGTTTTTGTAAAGGATTAGTACATTTCCCCTTTTTGGGAGGTTTATAACAAATTCAGATGTCTTCTTGCCCAATTTCCGTTTTTTCAAATTTACACTGAATTTTAGGGTGTTACAGAGACTGGTATGGACATAGTCATGCCACCAAGGGTGGAAGTTGACTGACTTACTCGGTATAAGTAAATTTGTTATAATTTCATGAAATCGCTTGAGTAAAGTTTTATTGAAAATATTTTTAAATGTGTCAACATCGATTTTGGTTGGATAAGGTTCACTTCTTCGTGGAGTTGAGGTTGAAGGATCCTTGGGATTGTTGTGCATGGCTAACCAATGATGCCGGTGTAGTGTCGTGTACACTCAAGTTTGTTTCATAATGTCGTACCTACTAAATTTTCAAATGTGTCAAAAGTTTAAATTTATGGTGTGTCATGCATGAATGCTATGAACTCTATAGGTCGTGGGGAAAGGTTGCAACTTAGAATGAGGAAGGTTTTGAGAGTGGAAGTAGGGCGCTTGAGCAGTAGGTGGTCGGTCCAGGTTTTTGGTGTGTTTGTTAAGGAAGGGTGGTGAACAGCTGAGGTGATTAATCGAGGCCTTGATGATAAGGATGTTTGCATTATAATGGCTTACCCTCTTCTCAGAGGTGGTAATCATGGTATTGAAATCTAAAAGCAGAATCAAATCATCAATAAACCTTTTTGTTTCTAAAACTAATAAACGACTAAATATTTATAATTATTTATTTTACAACTCATAGTATATATTATATTTTTATTCATATTATTAAGATTTTTTTTATAACTATTACACTTATTTTCAAACAAAAAAATTCAAACAATATACATCTATTTCAACAATTTCAACTATTTATTTATAATTATTATGAAAATTTATAATATGATCAATAACATAATATTTAGTAGTCAATGTACCATTGTTGATTTATTAATATTATAATATAAATCTCATTTTTAATTTTAATCATGTATTAAATATTTTTAATACATAAATAATTTACTAATGAATTAATTAACATAAAAAATAAATTAATAAAATCAAAGCTTATTAAGAAAAAAGACTGACCTCTTAATAACGTCTATATACATTGCAAGGTGAATAAGGAGACAACAAAGACATTTTTGGAAAATAAGACCGTAATAAGAGACTAATAAGACATGAGTTTATCTCTTGTTCAATAAGAGGGTAGTAAGATGTTTTAATCTCTTATTGTAGGGAAAAATAGTCTAATTAGTCTAACCTCTTATTTGGTAAGACATAAGTGGTAATAAGTGGGTTTTTTTACAAAACAAACAACCCTAGTGTAAAAGAAAAGAATCTGATTCATTAGTTTTGTAGTCTATTACAATGCAATTTTGTTTTTACTTTGTTTCGGTTTTACATGTTTAAAGTTTAAAATTCAAAACATCAAAGCCAAAAGTATAATGTGTTGTGCGATCATTGCGTTAAGAATTTTTTTAAATACAGATACATAAAACGAAACCAAAATTTATAATTTCAGGATAGAAAAAATAAAAAGATTACAACTCAAAAGATCAGAAAAAACAATAACAAAAAGAGTAAACTATGATTTTCGTCCCTGTGATTTGATGTTTATAACGATTTTCGTCCCTGGTCTTTCAAAAATGCTTTTTTAGTCCCTATGGTTTTTATTTACTTCTATTTTCATCCCTCCATCCAATTTTATTTAAAATTAAATGTTAATTCTTTTAAAAATTGAATAAGCAATTTACATATTTGGTCCTTATGGTATATAAAGTTTTACATTTTTATCCTAGTTTACATTTTTTTTACTTTTTCTTTATTTATTGTATTTCATCAAAACATTTATTTTTCTATTAATTATATTGTTTATTTTTGTAATTATTATAACTTTAATTATAAAAATAATCAAATAATTTCGTTAAAAATACTGATAAATACATGATAGGTTTTTCAAAACTTTAGATTTAAATCATTTAAAATTAATATTTTATATCTATTGATTTATTAAAGTTTTTTATTTATTTTAAATTACCATTGGAAAAAATTTAATAAAATTCGAGAGAAAAAAATAGTCTTATTTTATAACAACCGGTTATTTATTGTAAAATTCACTTTACTCTCATTATTCCATATTTTCATTAAACTTTATTTTTATTAATTAATCAAATTTGTTTAATATTTAAAATAAACATACACACACAAATATATATATATATATATATATATATATATATATATATATATATATATATATACATCAATGTTCTAAATAACATGAGATTTAAGCTTTGTGTTTGACGTCACGTTAATTCTATGGCATGTCATGGCTTATTGCATGATTTTTGTAACACAATATTGAAATCTTGTTATCCTTTTATTGTCTTATTTTTTGTTTTTAATATATAACCTAATTTAAAATGATGTGTGTGTGTGTTTATGTGTGTGTATGTTTTATTTAAATACTAAACAAACTTGATTAATTAATAGAAAATAAAGATTAAATGAAAATTTAGAATAGTGGAAATAAATTGCATTTAACAAAAAACAATCGGCTGTTAAAAAATAATACTATTTTTTCTCGAATTTTAATAAACTTTTTTCAATAGTAATTTAAAATAAATAAAAAACATTAATAAATCAATAGATATAAAATATTAATTTTAAGTGATTTAAACCTAGTAGTTTGAAAAAAAATATCATGTATTTATCAGTATTTTTAACGAAATTATTTGATTCTTTTTATAATTAAAGTTAAAAATAATTTCGTTAAAAATATTGATTATAAAAAGAATCAGTATTATAACTTCTTTTTATAAATTTTTTTATCATGTATGATTATTATAACTTTAATTATAATAAGAATCAAATAATTTCGTTAAAAATACTGATAAATACATGATATTTTTTTTTTCAAACTACTTGGTTTAAATCACTTAAAATTAATATTTTATATTTGTTGATTTATTAAAGTTTTTTATTTATTTTAAATTACCATTGAAATTTTTTTAATAAAATTCGAGAAAAAATAGTATTATTTTATAACAACCGATTGTTTTTTGTTAAATACAATTGATTCCCACTATTCTAAATTTTCATTTAATCTTTATTTTCTATTAATTAATCAAGTTTGTTTAGTATTTAAATAAAACATTCACACGCATAAACACACAATTTTAAATTAGGTTATATATTAAAAACAAAAAATAAGACAATAAAATGATAAGAAGATTTCAATATGGTGTTACAAAAATTATGCAATAAGCCATGACATGCCACAGAATTAACGTGACGTCAAACACAAAGCTTAAATCTCATGTTATTTAGAACATTGATGTATATATATGTGTGTGTGTGTGTGTTTATTTTAAATATTAAACAAATTTGATTAATTAATAAAAATAAAGTTTAAAGAAAATATGGAATAATTGGAGTAAAGTGAATTTAACAATAAACAACCGGTTGTTATAAAATAAGACTATTTTTTTCTCGAATTTTTTAATTTTTTTGCAATGGTAAATTAATATAAATAAAAAGCTTTAATAAATCAATATATATAAAATATTAATTTTAAATGATTTAAACCTAAAGGTTTGAAAAAACTATCATGTATTTATCAGTATTTTTAACGAAATTATTTGATTATTTTTATAATTAAAGTTATAATAATTACGAAAATATACAATATAATTAATAGAAAAATACATGTTTTGATGAAATACAATAAATAAAGAAAGAGTAAAAAAATATAAATTAGGATAAAAATGTAAAACTTTATATACCATAAGGACCAAATATGTAAATTGCTTATTCAATTTTTAAAAGAATTAACATTTAATTTTAAATAAAATTGGATGGAGGGATGAAAATGGAAGTAAATAGAAACCATAGGGACTAAAAAACAGTTTTGAAAGACCAGAGACAAAAATCGTTATAAACATCAAACCACAGGGACAAAAATCGTAGTTTACTCTAACAAAAATAAAGAGAAAAACTTAAACACCCAACAGGCTTTTATATTTTGAATCATTAAGTCTTTAATTTTTTTTTGATTAAATAACTCTTTGAAATTTTAAATACAAATAAACCATTTTTTAAAATAAAAGTGAGTGAGAGAAAAAGCTTAAAAAAACTAATAGACTTTTACATTTTAGATTATCAACTCCTTGAATTTTTTTAATTAAATAACTCTTTGAATTTTCTAAAATCAAACAAATTAATCCTTATTTTTTTTAAATAAAAGTGAGTGAGAGAGAAAAATTAAATACAAAAATAATAAATAGGTATAAAGAAAAATTGAAAACCAAGACCCCTTGTCAGATAAGTTCTATAGTTTTTTTTTTCTTTTCCTTTTTCTTTCTTTAAAAACTCTGAGATCCCAATCTGACACCAATTTAAAAGATCTCCTGCCCAAAAAATTCCAAAACCCTTTTTTTATTTTTGCCCTATTTCTTTTTTCTTATTATCCATTGCCATCTTCCTTTGATCTATGAACAAACTCTGTCACAATCAAATCTATATGGGCTTTTACAGCTAAGGCTGTTCTAGGAAGGTGACACAGAAGGAAGGTCCACATGAATTGAAGAGGAGGTTCAAGGTATGCACACCTCCATATTCTCTGAACCCAATATATAAACTATAACTTCCTTGTCTTCTGAGGGTCATTGCTTGGTTTCCTGCTAATCTTGACCCATACCCATTTCATCTTTTTGGAGTTCTCTTTGATCTTGATGCTGTTTACCCCTAAATCTTTATTGGGTATTTCAAGAAATCTTGGAGGAATTGGAGTTTAGGGTTTGGTTAGGGTTTGATTCTTGATCTTGATTTTGATTTTGATGAGGATATATTGATGTAGATGGTGTTAAATTGGGGAAATTTGAGTTGGGTTTTTGATGAATATTGTGGATGATTCATATGTGAAGTTTTTTATGTTATCTGGGAATAATAATAATAATAATAATAGTTACTTAAATATGGTCAACCCCTGTTGGAAGCCATCTGTTGAAGGTGATGGAGGTTGTGTAAGAAGAGCTGGAGATCAAAGTGGAAGAAGTGATGGATTGTTGTGGTATAAAGATTTGGGGTCTCATGTAGGTGGCGAATTTTCGATGGCGGTGATTCAAGCAAACAATTTGTTAGAGGATCAGAGCCAAGTTGAATCAGGACCGTTGAGTTCGTTGAAATCAGGGCCGTATGGGACGTTTATCGGGGTCTATGATGGACACGGTGGACCGGAGACATCAAGATTTGTGAACGAAAATCTGTTCCCGAATCTTAAGAGTAAGTTCTTGATTTCAAGAAAATTGATTCAATTATGATCTTATTATAGTAATAAGTGTTTAGTGTATGTTGATTTTGATCATTATGTATCCTCATAACTTGGTTGCAACTTTTAAGGGATTCTGATCATTGGGCATCAAACTATTTAGCTTGGGAAGTAAATCATGCTAAATGATGATTCTAGATCGGAAACTTATTGGTAGAATACAACTTTAAGCTTATAAGAAGTTCACAGATCTAAATTTTAATTTTCTATCCATGTGGGATTGGTTGTTACAATCAAACCCATTTCTTACTTTTTGTAGATCTATTGTCGTTATACTTTCAATGATTTAAAGCCGTGTAGGCAAACCTGATTAGATACGATTTTGATTTTGTTTAGAATTTGCGTCTGAAGATCAAGAAATGTCGGCAAGCGTCATCAAGAAGGCTTTTTTGGCAACAGAAGAGGAATTTCTTTCGGTTGTAAGAGATCAATGGCGTATTTGCCCTCAAATAGCGTCCGTAGGGACGTGTTGTTTGGTGGGTGTCATTTGCAACGGGCTGATATACGTTGCAAATGCTGGCGACTCACGAGTGGTGTTGGGGAGAGCCGAGAGGGGTGTTAGAGGAGTCTCGGCTGTACAGTTATCAACCGAGCATAACGCAAGCTATGCTTCAGTAAGAGACGAGCTTCATTCTTTGCATCCCGATGATCCAAAGATAGTGGTTTTGAAACACAACGTTTGGCGCGTGAAAGGTATCATACAGGTAATTAATTTACACAAAACTCTTCTAATCTTGGGGGTTGTTTACTAATTGCTGACCGCCTCTTACCCGCTTAGCGCTTAGCCAATTTGTGTCGGTAAATGGCCCCATAGTTTCATATGACTTGCAATCAATGCTCAACGTAACTCGTTTGACCGAAAAAGAGTCAACCATGAACTCTTTCTTTGTGACTACAACCCGTTTGAGGTTTAATAACTAGTTTTGGTTTTCAGGTTTCAAGATCTATTGGCGACGCGTATCTAAAGAAGGCGGAGTTCAATAGAGAACCTCTATTGGCAAAGTTTAGGCTACCCGAACCCATTTCAAAGCCGATCCTCAATCCGGAGCCATCAATTTTCATACACAAACTTAATCCGAAGGATCAGTTTCTCATATTTGCATCCGATGGTCTATGGGAGCATCTTAGCAATGAGGAAGCTGTTGATATCGTCCATAGTTACCCACGTAGCGTAAGTTTATAATCTCAATCTCGCCTTTTTTTCTCGTCAACATTTCCTACCCCCACAAGTTAGAATCTAATGAAGAACTCGTAAACATTGAGATTCATCGATGAATATAGAAAAATGTTAACAAAATTCTTTTAGAGTTCGAGACACTTTAGGCCTTTCTTATCAATACTTGTTACTTCTGTATGGAACATATTGGGTGCGTTTGGTTTTTTATCGATATTTGTTGGTGTCGAATGGCCGTGGTGCATAAATTGAAATTGATCCGAATATTGTTTTTGTGCAGGGGATCGCAAGACGACTTGTGAAGGCTGCACTTCAAAGAGCAGCCAAGAAAAGGGAAATGAGATATTCGGACTTAAAGAAAATTGATAGGGGGGTTAGAAGACATTTCCACGATGATATAACGGTAGTCGTTGTGTTTATAGACCCTCCGTTGAACCGAACTTCGGGTCGTGGTTCGGGTTTGTCGATAAAAGGAGGGAGAGGGTTACCGCGCACCAAGCAGTAGTAGCAGCTGGTCTTTTGTTGGGTAATGTTTGTAAACTAAGAAAGAGGCATGTATGTGCCAAAGGGGAATCAAGTGTTAGGCATCAGAAATTGAAGATAATTCTTTCCTAAAAATCTTAAAGATAATCTTTATTTGGTATTTTTGTTCGTTTGTTTTTGTGGGTGTGGAAGAGGAATGAAGGTTTTTTGCGTTAATCGTTATGAATAACATAGAAAACACAACGAAAGGGTTATTGGTCCAACAGTATCCGGGTTACAGGTAGATCTTTTCAGCCTTACGAACTATTAGAAGTGTATGTGAATTTTGCCGTATATACATCTGCTAAAACTTGTTTCAATCACTTGTATTTCAATTTTCATGTGTTGGGTGTCATTTATTCCAAGAAGATCACCTCAAAAATCGAAGATGGTAGCAGCTGAGATGTCAAGGGGTTGATAAGATCAACGAAATGGATGTTGTTATCGCAATTATGGTCGAAAGCAACGTTCAATCGCAACTCTAAGCTCGAGATGAATGACAAAAGAAATGGTAGTTTGTTTTAAGTTAAGGGATGGTAAGTTTAAACTCACTTATGTAAACTAATTGTCAAATCGGATGCCCGATACCGCCGGGGAGGTGTGCGTGCGTGTGTTGGTGGTAGTCGTTCGTTGGTTCGATGCCGCTATGTCTTCTAAAAAAAATTGTCAAATCGGATTGTATTTTAATATTTTATTGGTAAGAGGTTAAACAAGTAGAATACTATTTTGATCAATTATCCAACCCACTCGTTTTGCCACCTCTAGGTGACAACATGACCACTATGCCAAGTTGTGTAAAACGGATTTATGCTACAGTCTAAAGCATTTACATCGTACTGGTCCTATAGCCATCATAAGAAAGATAAACTCCCCAATTATAATTTTGTCCATTCTCTTTGCAACGTAGAATGATTTCTGTGCCAACAATCTGCGATTATATGAAAGTTTTTACTAAACAATTAATGAGTTTTATTTATTTATTTTTGCTTGGGTATTTCATATTTCAGTGAAAATTTTGATAATAGTTACTTTGGGATGTGTTAATAAATTGCTCATTGCTCATGGTGAGGGCATTGCATACTCGTAGATATAGCCTTCAGATCCTTGAAAAGAAGGAAATATGAAAGAAGTTTACAAGGATCTTGTCATAACTCAAAATACTATTTGTGAAAATAGCATTGATATAATTACTTTTGTGTAATTTAAGCATGGTTAAAATCACTTTAATGTCAAATTCTCTCGATTTGGTTTCACGTTAGGGAGGTCGAAGACTGAGGCAATCCACATTCTTAGACGCCACTTGGAGAGGTACAGAGAGCGTAGTAGAGACGTACACATGGTATTCATATATCTAGAGAAGGCCTATGGTATTGTTTCAAAGGATGTGATTTGGAGGAGCATGAAGAATAGGGAATACCGTGGAGATATGTCACCGCGATTCAGGATATGTACGGAAAGACAAAGACTTGTGTTATAACACCGGTGGGTGTGATAAGACTACACCAAGAATCGGCACTAAATTCCCATTCATATATGTTGTGAGTTGGAATGATTTTCCCTAAGAGATCCAAAAACTATACCTTGGTGTATGTTATTTGCCGATGACATTGTTATAGAGTCGAAGGTGGAGGTGAATGAAACGTTTTTTGCACATCTTCTCAACGAAGTTGGGGGGAGTTGCATACATCATGGCGGGTTAGCTTTCTTTTTCGCACATTCTTTGCAAGCCGAGGGTCTTCACGAAACAACCACTCTACCTTTAGTGTAGTGCTCAAGTCTGCATATATCTCACCTCTCCCATACCCCACCTCCGAGTGGGATATACAAGACTTGTTTTGTTTGGTTTGAGAGTAGCCATCCTTCAAGACCTCCAAGAATCAATTCAGCAACTAATTGTTCTTCATCAACAGCTACTACCTCATGAGCCTCAATACCTTCTATTTATATATTTACATAATTACATTTAAGTGGACCACCTTGATCGAAAATCACAATGGTGGTATAGTGGTCCAAAAATAGTAGTTCGTATAAGTATTTACAATTATATACATAGGCGAAGGGTCGTGTGAGAAGTTGAGGTTAACGAGGAACGTGAGAAGTGGATCTAAACCGTTAATCACTTTTAATCTCATGTCTTCCCCATGAATTGCGCCTTATGAGAGAATTGATCCGATGCAACTCGGTGCATCTCATTCTAACGTGCATCCATTTCTCATCCAACGGTTGATATCCACTTCTCACGTTTCTCACGTTGACTTCAACTTCTCACCTGAACCCAACCTTATATAAAACAAACACATGTGAAATAAATAATTCATTAATATATTAAATGCTAGCTTTAGATGAAAAAAATAATATAAAACAATACCTTAAAAGTAGAAGTTTATAAAGATCTCAAAAGCTTTGGAGTTATGAAGTTGCTAATCTAGTTGATGTTTATAGCAAAAAATATTACAGAACGTATGAAATTAAATTACTTGAACATGTAAAACAATGGGGGGTGTTTGGTTAATGGATTTTAAAGGAATTTGAAAGAATTGAAATGGATAATTTATTTGACCAAATTCCAATTCTTTTGTTTGGTTCACATATTGTTCATGATAGAATTCTTTGAATTCCACAAATCAGGGAATTCATCATTCCTTAGCTCATGTGAAAGAATTGAATTCCATCCGATTCCTACCAATCAAACGTATATCAAATTCCATTCCAATTCCCTCACGCCCCCTTAGTGGTTTTTTTTATAAAAAAATACTAATTATAAAACTCCGTTAAGTATTTTCACGGTTTTAATTAAAAGGTAAATGAAAATTATAACTCAGGTCTCCCGTCGGCAGGAAATGGACCGGTACTTTTTAGATGGCCCAAAATTTAAATAGTCCAGCTTTCATCCAGGGCCCCTCACTTTTCTTAGAGTAACTCCAACAACTTTTCCATTTTAAAGAAAAGGGAGAAAATAAGGATTTTAAACTAATATTTTATTCCAACAACTTTTCCAAAACTATCTTTAAAATGGAGAAAGTAGGAGAGAGAATTCTCTTAATATGAGATCACCCCAAAAATGTGCCAAATGAAGGGAACGATAGAAAACTTTGAAAATAAATATATAAAGAGAGAAATAATATTTTAAAGAAATTTTGGCGAATCTGTGAGATGCTCTCGTTCATAGTCGATCACTCGACCCCTTGCGATTTTGTGTCCGAACTCCTCTGTAGAGTGTAGGTTGTGTGCGATTATAGGAATCAAAGATTAGAAATCCTCGCTCTCGCTAAGTCAAATTGTCATCATTTTTAATTTTTAGAGTTTATATCTCTCTCCGGTGGTCTCCGCCGCTGGCTCCAGGATCCCCTCTCTGCTCTCGCTTAGGGGTGTTTGGGATTGCTTATTAAAACTTCTTATTGACTTATTAACTTTTTTCACAGCGTTAATAAGCTATTTTGAGTGTTCGGGTATGAAAAAAAGAAAAATGACTTATAGCTTTTCCACACCGCTAATAAGGAGTTTTTGATAAGTTAAACCATTATGACTTATCAACTTATTTAAACACAACTTATTATTTTTTTGGTTATTTTACATGTATAGGCAATCCCAATTCCCAAACACCCCTAAATAACAACTTATTAACTTATTATGTTTTGGTACCACAATAAATTAATTCAAACACTTTTTATAAAACTTCTTTTTGTCACCGCATAAGTTAATAAACACTTTAAAAAGAAAAAAAAAACATAAGTTGAAGTGCTTTTTAGCTTATTATGGTGTGACACAAGATATAAGCACTTTGCCACTTTCTAGTGTTTGGATGGAGAAAAATTAAAAGGGAATGCCAAACCGTTGAAAAGGAGTTTCTGATAAGTTATTTGGTTCTAACTTATCATCTTATTTGAAAAGTGTTTATAACTTTTTGGTTATTTTATATGTATAAGCAATCTCAAACACCTTTAAATAACAATTACGTTTTAGTATCACCTGATCCAAACACTTTTAAAAAAACACCTATTTAACACAATACATCATAAGTTGTTTTAAATAAGCAATCCCAAACACCCCTCTCTTCTCAGGTTAGCGTTTCAAATTTCAGATTTTCTCTTCTCAGGTTAGGGTTTCAAGTCAGATTCTCTCTTCTCAGGTTAGGGTTTCATATTTCAGGTTCTTTGATTTGAGAGATGGATCAATTGAGATTTTGTTTGTTACTTTGTTTGATAATTACTCTGCAGATAATTTGTTTGAGAATTTCATAACTTTGATTATGTGTGTCTCCACCAATTGATATTTGCTTTATTACTCGAAATTTGAGAATGTTATTCTTAAGGTTATTGCTAATTGAGATTTGGCTTACCGTAATTAGTTTTGGTTTTTGCTAACTTAGCTTGACCAGCTGTTTTTGACCGAGTAGTCCAGTTTCTGACCTGATTGATCGAATTGATCATGTAAGTTTGCTAACTGCTTTGTTTAAGTAGATGTCTCATGGCTGAACTCGCTATTGAAAATTGGTGTTCATGGTTTCTCAGATTTATGCGTATGGTGAATAATCCCTTTTTAGGCGATCTTTTGAAAATGTGTAGACATTATGAGTAATCGATTCCACCGTTAGACACATAATGGCTTTAGTTTTGTAAAACATTCATTCGTTAGCTCTGTTGCCATTTCTGTACATCACTTTTTTCATAACGTTATTTTGTTGAAGCAGAACTTGCTTAGAGCTTCATTTAAGCACGCTTCAAATCCAATCTTAGACCTTATATATTATGCTTCAAGATACTACTGTAGTTTACTTGAAAACTGTTGATCACTTTAGATGTAAGTTGTTTATAGTAATACAGGGAACTCTACCAGCATTACTTTTACTTTATCCTTAAACTGTGGTATTTCTCAGAGCCAAAAAAATTGTTTTCTGGTGGTTCAAATCTGTAAAAAATTGAGATAGTATGTAGCCACTAATGTAGGCACTTGATTGAGGATGAATCTAACTGAGGTAGCATATTAGAACATGTATTAAAATCCAAAACAAAAGAATGAGAGTTTCTGAACATATCCCAATACGGCATAAGTGATTAAGGTTTTAAACCAAGCAAAACAATGGCAAAAGTTGAAATAGATGTACCGTGATGCCAAGAAAAGATGTTTTCTAATAGATGGTGTTTGAGATCTAGATGACGAGGGAGAGATTCATGTGTGTTTGGGCCCAAGGCAAAGCAGGGGATTTATTTATTTGTAAAGTAGTAACTTATCTCATATTATCGTTGTATTATATTAAACTTGTTTGTATCATAACTGTGTGAAAATTGTTGGTATTATTGTTGAGAGGTTCACTTCGAGTTATAGAATCTGACTCTTGCTTGCTATTGGGTTCTGTTAAAATATTAACTAACCTGGACTCCGTATGGTTGTTATCTCAATGACAATTTTGTAAATAAAAACTAAAGAACACCCTTATAACCATAGGATGTGATAATCCAATGGTTGTTTGTAAATAAAAAGAAGTTGAGGGTATATTGTATAACATATTACGCTGCATTAGAGGGTAGAATTGGAATAAAATTACACCTTTTTCTTTTACCGATTTTATAGCCATAATCGATTCTCTAAATCTTTCTCGCTCAAAATAGATATCTATCTACAATCCCGATTTTGAAGGGTTTTTCATTACTGCTCCAAATCAATGTCGCTTCCTCACCTCCATTGAATCGATTTTCGGTGGAATTAGGTTAACAATCCAGTCACAATCTGCTTCGATTCAACAAGGTAATCTCAAAACCCCTTCTATCGATTTATATTGAAGTTGATTTTGGTTTCTCACTCATGGTTGCGATTTTTTGGGTGGAATTAGGTTAACAATCCATCCACATTCCGCAATCGATCCAACAAGGTAACCTCAAAACCCCTTATATCGATTTATATTGAAGTCAATTTTGGTTTCCCGCTCATTCTCGGTTGCGATTTTATGAGCAGTAGCAAAGTCGCCATCGGTCAAGTAACCACGACCTTCAATTGATCCAACCAAGTACATCCAAAATCATTTTCATCGACCTATTTTGAAGTCGATTTCGATCATACAATTATTCTTGATTCCGATTTTCAGATAAGTAGAAAAGTCAGATTCGGTCAATGGCTGAAGAAGGTATACTTTTTGTGTTCCTTTCATTGATTGACCTACAATTTCTATGTTTGCTAAACCTTTAAACCCTACTTTTCATCATATTTTCTTCCCATTTATCATAAAAACGTTTTTTTTTTCAGGTTTACCTAGGAAAAGTCCTAGGTTACTTGAGAACACTGATCAGTCAAAGAATGTGGTTAGTAGAGGTTAGTATCTTTAAACATTTATGTTCAAATAGGATTTAATGTATGTGTCAAATCCATAATTTGGTTTATGCTTGTTACAGTATGCATTTGTGCATATAGACATATAGTTAGGGAAAACCTCAAATAACCAAACAACCTTTGTGTTCCATTGATAATGCATTTGAAAAGTGTTAGGTTTGAATGAAATGCTTGATTTGGGTCTTGTATTTTGTCATAATATGGAAATATATCTTGTAATTAGTGGTTTACTTATAATGATTATTATATTTAGTTTCCGTAGAGGTTTACTTATAATGAATTTTGCATCTTATTCAATTAATCTTTATAGTTGGTCCAGTATGCACTTGTACATATAGTTAGGTCACACAAAAAAATATGGCTATGAGATAGAAAACACACCAAATCATTATTATTGATTATATTTGTTGTGCACATGGATCATCAAATTATTCAATTTTTTAACAGGTTCAACGAGTACATCTTTGGTTGTTGGGAATCCCGACAAGGATATGATCGAGGACAAACGAAGACATAACCTTAGGGAAGGTGAGAAGGACAAAGTTCCCAAGGCCAATAAACGAGCAAAAGTAATTGTAGATGAAGGGGAATTAGAGGAGATCAATTATCCCGTTATTAGAACCCGAATGTCCCCCAAGAGATTGTTTAGTGTCATACGTTCGTTGTCTATCGAACAAAAGAATGATATTTCTCGTATGGGGTTTGGATCATTATTATCTCTACAAATTGACTCTATCCCGTCTAAGTTAGGGTATTGGGTTGTCGATAGTCTTGATCCGATAAATTTGAAGATCAAGACTAGAAGGGGTTTGATCAATGTGACTAAATATCTTGTGCATGCCATGATTGGTATTCCCATCGGAGGCATTGATATACTAAGCTTAGAATTACGTGATAGGGACGATCCATTACTTAAGGAATGGTATAGTCAATTTCCCAATAATAAGATTACACCTTCTGAGCTGGTTAGAGTTATTACGACCAATGGTGATCTGGGTCCATTCTTTAGGATGAATTTTATGGCTTTGTTTATCAACACCATGTGTCAGACAATGAAGATGGGTAGATGTATGTTGGGGATAGTTCATCGAATTATTGGTAGAAATGACTTTGATCAGATGGATTGGTGTTCAATCATGATGAACTGTGTTGCTGAATGCAAAGATGGGTGGTTACGAGAAGACCCCGCGTGTTTTTTTGTTGGTCCATTAACTCTATTGGTGGTTAGTTTTACTTGTTTAATATTTATTTATTTATTTTTAGCTTAATGTTGTTATCCACATTTGAATAAATGTGTCTATGGATTGTCTTTTTTGTAGTTATTGTATGTTGATGCGACACATTCTGTGCATGGTCCTATTTTGAGACAGAGACCCGCGTTGCTAGGATGGACAACAGATTTATTGAAGAAAAGGGAGCATGAGGATCTTATGGAAGGGGGATTCGGTATCTTCCATATCAATCAAAATTTCCATGGTCCAGTTAACATCCTTTACCGGGGTGTGCATGTTGATGAGTTTGTTCAAGGTGTGGCGATAATTGATCGTGATTCACGTAGGCCCGACCCCCAACCACAAGATGTCCAGGTTAATATTTTTATCACTAATTTAGTATATGAATTCGATACTATGTGTATATATCACTAACTTAGTATATGAACTACGTTTGAATCATGTCCATACAAGTGTATTGGAAGTAATTATGATCATTTATAACGTGCATTTTGTGCATAATAGTTTTTTCGTGCATAACAGGTTTTATAGTGCATAACAACTTATTTTGTGCATCACATGCACAACCTTTCCAAATACACACTGTTATTTGCTAAATTTGTGTGTATGTATCTATATCAATATGGACATATTCTAATGTATAAATGGTATATGAACATTGCGCACTTATGAGTGACAATTTTTTTTATTGATTATATTTAGTAATTTGTATCACAATTTACAGGGGTTCATAGGTTTGATTGAGGCAAAGTATGAGGAGATGGAACAACTCAAGGCCAACATCTTGTCTTATGTCAACCAAGGACTTGATTTATTTCCCCAAAATGAGGAGCTATACAAATGGAGATCAAAAATAGGTGGACACAATGTTTTTGAAGAAGCGACCGAGGATGTGGGAGGTTTGTCTAATGATGAGATGACTATGTCTGTTAAAGCGACCATCAAGAAGTATGAGAGGCGTAAGGAAATGAATCGGTAGGAGACTTTGGTAAAGTTACTCCTGCTACTAGTAATGTGATAACTCCAATGGTAAGACCCCAACCATTGTGGAATGAAGATATAGAGACAACAACGCAAAATTTCAATTACCGGACGTACTTGGTTATCTTATCGAAATTGACAAATCTGTGGAAGAAATTTTGAAGAAGAACACTCATTCATTGCACGTAGGGGTGATCATGGTCCGATTTGGGCGGTTTAACCTCCTAAACCATGAATGGCAGTTTAGGAAATTTTCAAACCGAGCGGTTTAGTAGCAAGTGACCAAACCGGTCAAACCGGACCACAAAAAGGCGCTCTGGTCTGACCGGTTTAAGCGGTTTGGACCTCTTTTGGGCTTTAAACCAAAAAAACTCTATATCCAATTTCTACCAATATAACTTTATTAAAAAAATAGTATATCGAATTATAAAAGAACATTTATATATTAAATTAAAAGAAAACATTGAGCAAGTTGAAAAAAAGTTAAACAAGTCCACCAATAATGGTTGAATTTTGGACAAATATTGAGAAAGTCGAAAGAGGATTTGGATTTTAGATTTGAATTTTTAACGAATCTTAGAACTTTGTCAAATTATATAACACAATCAATTGAGAAAATGATGACTAAAGACATGATTCTTTAATGAACTTTTTTTTATTGAGTCGTAAAAATTGAGCCTATAACATGAAAACTAAATATGATTAATATATGTGTATTTTAGGCGGTCGGTTCGGTCCAGACCGCTCAAAAAAAGGGGACAAACCGCAAACCAGACTGGACTGAGCGGCTTGACTATTTTTCAGACGAGACCAGACCGCTCAAATCGTAAAAAACGGTCCGATTTGATTTGGTTCGACCGATATGAGCGGTCCAACGGTTTTTTTGAACACCCCTAATTGCAGGTCCCGGTGATTTCTCCATGAACTTGACCCAACAGATGGAGGATGTAGTACACGCAACAAAGGTGGATGTGGTGAGATGGAGGATGTAGTACACGCAACAATGGTGGATGTGGTGAGGGAGCAGGATGATATTCAACCAGCCAAGGACGGTAAAAGGGTTGTCAAAGTCGCTTCCGTTTTATGTTCACCATATGTGAGGAGGCATGTTAATGTTGATGCCAAACTCGCCGCTGTGGAGTTTTAGATTTCAAGATCATTATTTGCAATGATTGGCGACATTTAGTAATTTTTTTTCGATTATTAATGCTTTTAATTCCCTACGTATGGTTTTACATGTTAAGAACGATATATGGTTTAGATATTATGTACTAGATATGAATTTACACACAATGCACTAGTGCATATCATGCACACGTGCATGTTTATATCAATATTACAATGAATACAATCGTTTTTTGTGTTTTCTACCTATATAATTATCCATTAATCCTTATCATTGTTCCAATGTTAGCGGTCGTGTGTTTGAGACTGAATTTGGCGCTATGGTTTATCGTGTTACAATGGAAAGCCTAACACCTGGAGCTTGCTTGATTGCCAATGTCCTTGACACATGGAGTGTGTTGCTCACCGCTGAAGAAATGTACAAGGCGCCCGAATCTACTTCACGATACTTTTTTCATAACCGTCGATATTGGTTTGTGTCATTACGTTACATATATTTATTAAATGTTTACGATTATGTTTTCATTCGATCGTTATTAGCTTTAACACACATTTGTTATCATTTATTCAGACACGTGACATGATAAATGCTGATATGAGTCCTATTGAGAGGTATGAGACATTTGTTGTCAACGTAAATCAATAAATGGCTAGGCAGCAAGAGTCCACGTCTTTCAAGAACATTGATCTTGTGAGTTGGTTCGGTCTAATTATACTCTTATTTATTTTTGTTATTTGGTTGTTACTAAGGTGTTCATATTGATTGTATTTTAAAAGGTTTTTTTTTCCAACCGTTGAAGCTGAACATTGCTATTTATTAATCTTCAACCTAAATAGAGCGTCGTTTGTTGTATTAGACAATCTTTCTGTTGATGTTCCAATTGAAAACAAGTATGGGACTACCTTCATTATTGGTGAGTCCTATCCATTTTATAATGCATATTCGGAGTAGTATATGCACAAGTGCATGTTTTATTGATGCATCTTTTAACTTTTTATCATATATTGTTTATTTGTCTGAACTTTTGTTATTTTTATTTTCAGAAAGCTGTGTTTGTTGAATATCTACATTCAGTGTCACATAGAAAAGAGACTGCCATTGAAAAGTGTAACGTAGTTAGGCTGAAAATGAAGTGTCGCACAGAGGAGAATTATACAAACTGTGGCATATTTGTGATGCGCCACGTGGAAACGTATATGGGTCAATCAGTTAGCCGGTGGGATTGTGGATTAGATAAAGAGGCGGCTAACCAACATGTGCAGTTGAATCGTTTTGAGGTATGAATATGCAACCAAGATTCTTCTTTCTGATATGAATATTCATCGAGTTAAAATAATCACATTGGCGGATGAATGTGATGTCATCGATCAAGAAACCCAGAAGACTCTACTGGAAAGTGCTCTTGATACATTTAGTGATAGGGAGAAGCGTTTTTTACGATAGTTCTGGAATAGGATAATGTTTTTCGGAGGAGTATATACATGTTTTGGTTTATGGTTGTTTGGATTATGTTTTTTTGGATTTTTGTTTGTTGGGGTGTTGATACTTAAACAATTTGTTTGATGTTTATCTTATGATACAGTTATAACTTTTCACTTTAATCATGGTTTTAACTTTAAATCATTTCTATTACGTGTAAGCGTCATGGAAGGAATTTTTTCATTATTAGCATTTGATAACAGAATCTTTTTGTATAACAGGGTATTGTGCATAACATGCACTAATTCGATTATGGGCACTTAGAGCACCCACAACGATGGGTTTATCAAAGTCCATGAACCCATGTGGCAAATTTGGAATTGCTTCTTTATTTGTCTTTACCATTGGGAAGGACCGGTATTTTGCCACATAGACGTATCGGTTCCTATCTATGGACCGCTTCATCCCCACCAAATGGTGGGCCACTATTAGGATAATAATAATAATAAAAAAATAGAATTAAGGTGTTTTTACTTTTTATTTTTTGTAGCTATCATACCGTACCATGAGCAGCAGTGCGACACCGGTTAACTTAATTTATTATAATTTTATTATTGTGGTCTTTAATTTTGTACTTAATTACTTTTTTAATTAATTTATTGATTATTTTTGTTGAATGAAAATTAAATTAGTTTATCTATTATTAATTTCAATAACTTTTTATATATCATCGTGATTTTTATTCTTTTATGACTTTTATAATTGTTATACTTTAATTATGATAATTAATTCTTAATTGTTATAAAATTAATATTGTAGTTTTTTATTATATAAATAATGAATCGGTCCATGATTGAGAGTGAAATGTTTATAAGATGAGTAGGAAAAAGAAAACTGATGTGACAGAGAGAAAAAACTGATTTGGCAAAAGAGGTTCATGATTGTGGATGCTCTTATATGGGTGTCAAACATTAGTCTACCTTGCCATCTTTTGCATACTCAAAGTAAGTCCAGTTATGAGACAGGGACCGACGTTGGTAGGATGGCCAACTGATTTGTGCATAACATGCACAAGTGCCTAACATGCGCACTATTTTATCATATGCACTTTGTCTATACCATCTAATGATTCCATCAAGTTATTCTTGTTCTACTTGTTTGAGAAGGCATACTAGCATTAATTTCCTTCTTTAACTCAACTAGTTGCCTCACATATTCTTCCAACTTATCATCGTCATTGCTTAACATTCTAATACAATGGTCAAATGCAGCTCTTCCTTCATGCACAAGTTTTGGCCGTTTCTCATTTGTTTCGCCGGACCATATCCTTTTCATCAACAGTTCTATGGGTATTAGATCTCTTGTCCACCTCTTTAGTATGTATTTCTCTGGTATTTTTTGAAATTTGTGACATCTCAACACACAAAATATATGACGACATAAAAACAAATGCAACACAAAGTGTAAGCAAGTACATTCTACTGTCTCATTACTCTTCTGCAGTACAACCTACAAGGTGTGATTTTTTATGTCAATTTACTAGGCAATGGTTAGAACAATTTGCAATATTCACAAGTTCATTTCTATCAATCACGGGTGAATTTTGAAAAAAAAAATACAAAGTTTGATTACAGCTAACAAATTATACCTTGTATGTGAACTCTCTTGGAACATAGGTGGCATTTATATCATCTTCATTTTCGTTCACTTCAATATATGTAGTTTCTATCACAGTAGACACCTCTGTAACGTCTTCGGAATGTTGATTCATGATTGAACATGACCAAATCGAATCTTGTATTTGCTTTTGAACCAAGATGAACATGTCACTGGTGTACATCATACTTGCATTCCGCTTAATTGTTGTGGGGTCTTCAAGGTAGGTGACGTCGTTGCTGTCTTATGGTCAAGGATGGATTGATCGTGTAGTTGTTTATCCATTGCATCAACAAATGAATCACCAAAGGCAAGAAGTGTTGCACCAAAATATGCAAATTGTGAGAAGAATTAATTCTCACTTTCTGATCGTGATGTTGTCCTCATCAAACCTGAAAGGGGTAATTCTCTGAAATACGTTGGTATCCACATTTCCCTCATATCAAACATCAAAGTCAACTATGTATTTCCTTGTAAATCAAATTCATCAATTAATGAGAGCCATTTAGGGACCGTTTACCAAACGCTTACCCGAGTAAGCGCTTACCAAGTCATATTACCTTATGAATGAAGATGACAATGACCAAGAATCTTACCCGGTAAGAGCTAAGGCAAGGACCAAGAGTCTTAATGATAGACACTGATTATTCCGTGCCTATGCACTCTTTTTATGTTTATAGTTAGTTTATTTTCACCCTCTGCATCCCAATATTGAGTCTTTTATTCTCGTATTTTCCATTTATCGTTTTAGTGGAGCTAAGAATATGGTTTACCTGTGTTACAACATTTGGGGCTAATTTGTACTCTTTTTGGATCTGACTTGAATGCTACAGGACTACTGCAACATCTGGGCATTGGCAGGAAAACGTTGGAGCACACATGAAGTCAAGGGATATTCTAGAAGACAATTTTTATATAGTATTTCTACATTTTGTAAATTTAATCCCTGAACTTAATTGGTTGGATTACATGATGTCTTTTGGAGTATTAGCTTTAAGTTCTAACCATTAGTTTTAACCTTTAGTACTTTATTATCCTTTAGTTTTATTTAGTGATTATTAACTCCTTGTACCTTGTTTATCCATTAGTTGCTTTTCTTGTCTTTTTTCCCTCCTTTGCTAGTATAAAAAGAGGGGTTTGGGTGTCTTATAATCCATCTTTTGTAACAAACATCTTCCCAAGTATTTTCTCTATTTTACTTGGAAGAAGTCTTCAAGTTCTTCATATATGCAAGGAAGCTTTTAGTATTTACACCTTTTTGTCTTTAGTTTATTGTCTTTAACTTGTTATTTATTTTTCTTGCATTTATTTTATTGTCATTTAAATACTTGTCATTAATATTCTTGTATTTACTTTCCGCTTTTACTTTATGTATTTTATTTACGCCATTTATTTTATATCTTTCATTTCCGTAATGAGTAGCCAAATTTTATTAGCTTGGGCGTGAGACTAAAAGGTGGGATTTTAAACCAAAAGAAAGTGAACGTTGTTTCGTAATAATAATGTTCCACTATTTCATTACAAGTTTTATAAAAACCAACGATACTTCCTGACGAATTGGTCACTTGAAAAGTGTTAAAGTGCGATGGACTTAGAAATAAACCATTAACAAGCACGTCAATTTGTATGATAAAGGAAGTAGACTTGAAAGAGTTGCTAACAAAGAAATTTGTTATCTTTATTTTCTAAAATTGATTCATTCTTGACGGGTTGGTCGCTAGTTAAAGTGTTAAAGTGTGATGGACTCAGAAATGAGCCATCTCGAACACACCAACTTGGATGATATGAGAATCGACCCGAAAGGGTGATTTTTAACGAAGAAATTTGTTAGTCCATATGTTTTGAGAACACCATTTGTTACTACTTCTTTGGTTCTGATACTTTGTAGAAATATACAGGTTTTAAAGACAAATGTTGGTACAATGGTGAAAGTCCGAAAGGAATACTCTCAAAACAAATGGTGGAACAAAGTGTTGCAGAACAATGTTGCAGCATTTCTGTAGCATTGTCTGCTGGAATTTGTGTTTAAGTCCCACCAAGATGTCTTATACCATTGCTTGCTTTAATCTCTGTTAATTTAATCGACTGTTAACCCAAACCAAAACAAAGTCTTCAAAATCCCCATCTGAAATCATCTCTTTCATTATACTTTTATTGCACTTTTACAACAATCCTTGTGGACGATATATGGTATTTTATCATTTTATTACTTGAGAGACGATATTAAGCCAATATGTATATGTGCTTTTTGGCCTAATTTTCACATGTCTTTAGGGTGTATAAAACTCCTATCACTTACCCTGGAAGTGATGGCGAAGACTCTTGCCACGGTTAGCGCTTACTGGGAACATTGTTGCATACGATACCGTTTTGGTGGACTAAAATCTTACCCGGTAAGTAAGTGATAGTGTTAAATTTTACCGGTAAGCGCTTATAGGGAAAATTGTTGCATACAATACCGTTTTGGTGGACTAAAATCTTACCCGCTAAGTAAGTGATAGTGTTAAATTTTATTGGTAAGCGCTTATTTGGGTAAACGTTTGGTAAACGACACCTTATTCTCGAACTCTTCTAGTGTGAACTTATTATTCCAAACCATTTTGTTGAATCTTGCCTTGAAGTCAGTGTAGCGGCAGACGTAATTGACCTACAAATAAGTTATATTATATATAGAAGAAGAAGTGTAGTGTATTAGTATCTCTAAATAGTATGCACAAGTGCATGCAATGTACAACATGCACAAGTGCATGCTATGCACAAATCATGATATTCCAAAGTGTATGTTATGCATATGTGCATTCTTTGCACAACTAATCTCTTATCATAAATTGCACAAGTGCATGTTCTATTCAAGTTCATATTTTCATACCCTTGATGTCAATTTGTTACATATGTGCCACATGCACAATCTATGTCTTACTGTCTAGAAAACAATGTCTACTGTGATCTTCATAGCCGCACATTGATTTGTAACTACTAAGGTTGGTTCCTTTTTATGTGCCTTTAAGAAAACTCTAAGCCATTCAAATAAGTTTGCATTCTCATGCGCAACCAATCCAACTTCGAGTGTGACACATTTTTTTTATGGTTATCAATACCTGTAAATAGTACAAATATCATTTGGTGCCTGAAAGGAATAAACATTGTTATTATTTGTCACACCCTCAAATATGGAAATAACAACTAATTTAAAATTCTCTAAATACATCGATAACTGATTCATCTACAATCACAATTTAAGGTTTAACGTCAATACACACATTTCATTCAATGTACACAGTCTATTATGGTAGCGTTTGGTACGCAGACAAGATTGGACGGGACTGGACATAACCTAACTGGACTGGACAGGACAAGAGGCTAGGACAGGACTGGACATGACAGAACTGGACAAGACAAATGGTTGTCTTGTGTCTGGTACGACTAGGACTGGATAGGACAGGACTGAACAAGTTTCCCTAAAAGTTGTTTGATAATTTTATATGTCATATATAGTTATAAATAACACAAATAAAGTATATCTTTAAATAATTTAATTAAAAAACATTATTAATTTTTTTACACAATTTTCATACATATAAATACATACAAAAACAATAGTAGAAAATTTGAATAAAGAATCTGAAATAATTGATGGTAGTTTGAAAAAATTCGATTCATATAAAAAACATAATAGTTGATTCAATTTGGAAGATCTTAATGAATTGGTGGATGCATAGTTGCAGCGACGAGTAAAGATAAAAGACGATGGGTGGCCAGTGAAAGACGATAGTTGTGAAGAAGGTGAAAGATAGTAATAGAGGTACTGGTGGTGGCGGTGCACAATGGTAATAGAGGTTATTGTAGTGGAGGAAGAGACGGAGGTTACCAACGATGGTTGGCGGTGAGCGTCGGCGACAATGGGTGCTGGTGATTGGTGGAGGTGGCGATGGGCGGTGGTTGTGGAGGTGGTGGAGGAAGTTGTTGTAGTAGTGAAGGAAGAGGTGGAAGTGGTCGACGATGGTTGGTGGTAGCTACCGGTGGTCGTCGATGGTGGTGGCGACAATAGGTGGTGGTGATCGGTGTTAGTGGAGGTGGTCGACGATGGTAGTGGTGGTGACGATGACCGATGGTTGTGGAGGTGGTGTAGGAAGTTGTTATGGTGGAGAAATAGGTAGAGGTGGCCGACGGTGGTTGGCGGTGGCTACTAGTGGCCGCCGATGGTGGTAGTAGCGACGATGGGTAGTGGTGACCCTTAAGACTAATACTATATTAGGATTATATATCAAATGGCGGTAAATCAGTGATTTTTAGTTTCTGTCTCATTTATGTCCCATGTTGTTCCACCTATTTTGGTGGAACAAGAAAATACCCCTTTTTGTCCCATCTTGTCCCACCCTGTCCAGTCTTTGTCCCTGTCCCATGTCGCGCCAAACATGGGACAGTTAACTTTTGTCCTGTCCCATGTCACGCCAAACATGGGACAGTGAATTTTTGTCCCGTCCTGTCCCACCCAGTCTGCAAACCAAACGCACCCTATAGGGACGGGTGCTACTAAAACCCAATAACAGTCACTATCTCCAAACTGCGGAAGATTTCACCAACTACTTACTTGTAACACTCGTAATTTCAGGATTTATCCTCGACGGTGTTACGAGATTCGGTTGACTTTTGGAACGTAAAGGTATGGGGAAATCAGGTAAGTTTCATAATGGAACCATCGGGAAACAAATCAGGAGCGAAGAACGCGAGGAAACGCATTTTTGGAATGTCGCGGGTTGGTGCGCGACTTTGGGTCGCGGCACAAACCGTGTAACTCACTGGATGTGAGTTTTTCAGGAAACGGGCGACTTGCGCCGCGACAAAGTCGCGAAACCTGTCTAAGGTTTTTAGTCGCGATTTTAGGGATCCAACCTCATTATTATCATAACTTCTTCCTCCCAAAATCGATTTGAGGGATTCTTGAACCTAGGGTTTCGTCGTTTGGAGCTTTTTAAGTAAAGAAGGAAGTAGATTGAAGTTATTGGGTGAATCCAAGAGTTGTTAATCAAGGTAATCCACCCATCTTTCCATCTATAAAGTTAGGGTTTTGTGTTCTTCACCTTGTTTTGCAATCTTAGGGTTTGGTTTAACTTTGTGAATGGTTGTAGTAATGGATCTGTAGAAAGCTTAGAGCTAGTGTAAGGATCCAAGATCTCCTCTCCAAAGGAACTCAAGGTTGTGGGTAAAACCTAGATTTAGTCTAAATCTAGCAAGGTGAGTTCTAGTTGCTTTGAAAAACTATATACATGTCAAAATGCACATATTTTGGGTTTTAAAAGTATATCCATGAGTTTGCTTCATTTTGAGAAGTTTTGTGAACATTTGTACACTTGCACATAATTGGGTTTCAAGTATTTGAAAATGGTTTATAATAATATATGAGATGTTGGAGTCATCAAAAAGGGGATTTTAATCCACCATTCATGTTTCTCGAACTATTTGATGAATGTGGTTATTATGTTGCTTTGGTTCCTATTATGGGGAGATTTGGAGTACAAATGATTTTAAATGGGATTTTAGTGTGTGTTGGAGATTTTAAAGAGCAGTTACTGAAATATGGTCATTTGGGGCTTTACTCAACCTACGGGTTTTATATTTGAAAACTTTAACTCCCTTGACTTTAAAAGTGTGAGTTGTTGGAACGGATACCTTTTAATTTGGGAATATTTCGTAAAGTTGTAAATCGACTTATATAGCCATATTGGCTCTATTTGAGTATCAAATGTTTTATGAAGCCTTTCGGCTTGAGTTGTACACTAACGAGTTTTGGGAAGTTGTCCGGTTTAAACGGCTCCTTATGAAGTGCTTTATGGAAATACAATTATTATACCAATATTGGTTATTACATGTTTGGATGCGTTAGTTCATTCATATGGAGTCATGTAATGTTTAGACTGTAATGCATTGGATCCATAGGCATATGAGTCGTTATGTTCATCATGGAGTTTTAGTGTCCATGTTTGAGTCTAGTGAGTGGTCCCCAAGTCATGTTGATTATGTAAGCTTGCGGTGGTGCTCTGGAGGAGCCGTATACGGAGCTAATTCTTGCGGTGGTGCCCAGTGGTGAGCCGGATACGGGGACTTGTGACTTTGTGGTGAGACTCATTGTAACACCCTCAAAATTTGGTAAGAGCAACTAATTAAAATTTCAATATTACATCAAGTAAAAAGATAAACCATCAGAATAAAACTTTCTATTCAACCTTAATAAATATGAACTCCAGTCTTATACAAGGACTAGACCAAAGTCGGGTGCTACTTAATCCTCAAACACAGGTTGCTCTTCCCGAAACAAGTGCGGAAGACTTCACTAAGATAACCACTTCTCGAACACACATCTAGCACTCCTCTCAGCACAGTGTTAAAAGAGCTATTCCCAACCGATACTTGTTGCACATGCCGACAAATAAAAAGGGTTAGGCTAACGCCTAGTGAGTTCAAGAGTTTTCAACATGAGTAAATATATCTTTGAAAAGAGGTAATGCAGTTTATATCATAATCTTTCAAAAGACATGCTTTGAATATGAAAACAACTCGTTTTCCAATAATATGCATTTTGGGTAAAACACCCAGATAAACGTTTCAAATGCAAACTACTTCGGGGACATGATCCCAATATAAAACGTTCTTTCGTAAATAGATTCCAACCCAAAACTCACTCAAAACGTGAATAGAAATCGAACTCTACATTTATGAAAATGCAGTTAAAACTTTATATCCCGAAACACCCAAAACACGGGTGGGGTATAATACTCAACCCATAAATCATAGATAAGACCCATTTATACGAAACGTCGCCGAAAACTTGGATAATAAAACTCAATACCCAAAAACAACACCTTTCGGTGACGGGGGATACCCGAATTCCATCGAATGTGGCGGGCACACAAAGTTAAGCCACGTATCAATGTTCTCGAGCTTCACATAAGACCATGGTTCCCCGTATACGGCTCCTCTGAGCTACCACCGCAAGACACCACTGATCCTAGTGTCTACTCGACCTCTAATGAGTGTCACAACCAAAGCCACAAGTCCCCGTATCCGGCTCATCCGAGCTACCACCGCAAGACTTAGCTCCGTATACGGCTCTACAGAGCACCACCGCAAGCTTACATAATCAACCACATGACTTGGGGACCACTCACTAGAATTCAAATGCGGACACTAAATTCTACGATAAGTAACCAGACTGTATTACAAACGGGCATCGAGTTCAACCACCCACGATATCTACCTCGAGCCCTCAATAAAGGTTACGCGGTCGTCGAGTTCAACCACCCACGATATCTACCTCGAGTCCTCCCGCTAGCCATAACAACATCCAGTCCCAAAACGGGGATAAAGTCCCCACTAAACCACACGACTGACTCATATGCCTATGGATCCAATGCATTACAGTCTAAAACATTACATGACTCAAAAGAATGAACTAACGCATTCAAAACATGTAACTCTCAAATAAGATGCAACTAAGTACACCATACGTCCAAGGCTCCTTAAAGAGCTACCAAAACTGAACAAATGTTCCAAAGACTCGCTTGAGCGTAAACCAATCCCCAAAAGGCATAATGAACGTTTGGCTAAAATACGAGAGCCAATATGGTTATATAAACCAAATTAAATCTTTCCCCAAAATCTTTATTTCTCAAATCACCTTTGGCCTTCGGCCCAAATCCCAAAAAGGTTATTATTTCCAAAATGTTCCCAAGGTCGGGAATGACTCATCCCAAGGACTTACACTCTCTTATTTTCAAAGTGCCCATTTATATGAATGATGCATAAAAACCCAACAAGCACTAAAATGCATTTGTGACCAAAAATCCATTTACACAATAAATCATTAAAACACCATCGTTTATGACTTATTTAACAAAATGCCCAAAACCCCCAAATGTGATACTTTACAAGGTTTAATAAGCCAAATACTTCAAATAACCAAAAGTTACCAAATAACTCACAGTTGATAATTTCATGTAAAACACATAAATGCTTTAAAAATAAACCTTTTGGCATGTACAACATTTTTCACAAATCAACTTGAACTCACCTTGCTAGATTTAGGTTAAATCTAGATTTTACCCCACTTTAAGCTCCCTTGAAGAAACTTGAATCCTCAAGCCAAAACCTCCAAAAAACCTAGATCCATACATATTCAACCATAAATAATCGTTTCCCAAACCTTAAACATGAATACCTCAACTGATACCGAAACCCTAACTTCCATAACTAAAGAGGATAGAAGATTATCTTAACCTATAGCTCGAATCACCAACCAAAACACTTGTAGACCTCCAAAACGAACTATAAGCTTCCAATCTTCAAATGGTGAAAGCTTTAGATGAAACCCCCAAGAACTTGGTGAAGGAGATGAAGATGAAGGTGGTTCATGATCCCAACTAGATAGATGATGCAGATTCGTGTGGTTTAAGGAGGAAAACCCTCAATGTTGGTTAAGGTTCGACTTTGGGGTTTGGGGTTCGGTTTGGGAGAGAAGAGGGGAGAGTGTTAGGGTTTGGTTGAAAGGAAAATGAGGTTTGATAGCTGAAAATCGCGATTTAAACCTGACAGTGAGTGCCGCAGGTTATGCCGCGACCTTAAGTCGCGGCATAAGTCGCCCGTGTCTTATCAAGTCGCGAGATTTTCCCTAAGTCGCGACACAACTCTCGTAGTCTACTGTTCGTCCGGTTTTCTTCTTGCTCACTATTTTGGCCGTAACTTCTTCGTTATAGCTCCGTTTTCGCTCCGGAAAGGACCGTTTGACTCCTAATTGAATCCTCTATCCATCAAGACTATAAAGTCTAGGATTCAAATCCAAAATCATATATCTTATTTTCCCCCTTTGAAGCTACTGATTTTAGTATTAACTTGAAATGATGCTTTTCGAAATTCGGGGTGTTACAATCCTCCCAACCTTAGAAGAGATTTCATCGTCAAAATTTAGCACCAACCAATCACCCAAAATCGCCCTTGGCAAGATCAATTGATTTTCTATCCAAAAGGAACCCCTTCACGAAACCTTACCTCATATACGAAACCGATTGCATCCCATTTAAGGCTGTCGACGCGTTTCTCATAACGGACCATCACAAACTCAACCTCACCGATTGATATAACTCACTCATACCGGGATGAACGTTGAATCTTTGATTAATCACTTTCTTAACATTTAAATCTCGGTTGCCTCCCAACCTTAGATTGATCATATTACCCCAAAAGCAACTTACAACTTTATCTAGTCATTTCCACCAAGAATACCCCAAAGCAGCTGTTTCCTTAGATACCTATAATTACGACGCATCAAGGTCTCCTCAATAATCGATTTGTACTTAAAGTCTACCTCCACATTCTCACCAAAAGTCTCCAATAATCATCATCACTAAGAGTTATTGTCCTTTGAAGAAATTTCCTAATGACTAGTTTGGTCTGATCCAACACAACCTTAACTCCGTTCCTCAAAGCTGACACAGACACGATGCCTGCAAGGGCTCCCAAACTTCCATAGATCCCAGCATTGGTCTGATATTTCCTCCAGAAACGTACCAACGCACTCTATAGATATTTGCTTATCCCAAACTCCAAGGTTACACAACTTCCGCCATACACTCAAGCATCGATTGCCAAATCAGCGAAAGTCTTGACAATTATCGAAACACCGATGATTGATTCTTAATTAACAATATCTAATTTCCTTAAGGTTACCGCTTGTCCTGCAGACACATCAGATCTAACGGAAGTACATTGAAGCACACCAACAATTATTGTCCTCAAAATAGAGTGTCGACACCTATCCTTGGAATGACTATACTGCCACGTGGGTTTACTACAAAATATTCCATTCCCGATTAGCAATGTCGATTCGAGGTTGACACCTACTCTTGGAAATAAAACCTCAAATCAAACAGCTTCACTAGCCAGCCATAACCTCATCAAAATAGTACACCACCGACACATAGTATACCATCGTACCAATGGCCCACAATTTCAAAACCAATCATACCCAAACAACCGTACACGGTTTTAACCCAAAGGTTTATCGAAGCATAAAGATCATCACTTAATTAACTGGAAGAGAGTATAAGTCTAACGCCTCATATACTTCTGCGTGAACTAGTTCATGAGTTGAATCCCAAAGATTCAAAATTAACCATAAGTCAGGTCATCTGACGCTTCAAACCCCAAGGACTTCTTCAGTCCTTAAGCACAACCTCTAACAAGGGGCTTACATCTATAGCTCTAATGAGTTCAAGGTTTTTAGACTACCATGCCAATTTAACTTTTATAAAACTTCTACATTTAAAAGCTTTACAAATATTAATCATTCCATAAAATATGCTACCTTTTACTCGGTAGGTGTACAAAGGGGTCGCAACCGCCACACGCGTAAAATTATTTCAGAAAATATTAGATCGATAATCAAGGTAATATTGACACCAACGAAAGATACTTTAACAACCTTGTTCAAAAGAACCGCTACGTTCCCAAATGTATAAATTTGTGTCACGTATGAGAAATAGTTTTATGTACGGAACAATGTACAACAAAACTTTTGTACAAAACTACAGAAGGGGATATTTACTAAATCAAATCCCAATAATTCACATTTAACCATGCAATGTCATGAAATAAAATTTCCCAAAACTTAGTGAAGACATATGCATGCAATTTGATCAACGTAAGAGTAATCTAGCTTGATTCCAAACTTTAGGCCGTACAAATAAAATGCTTTCAAAACCCAAAACAACATTTCATGATATCAAACTCCCAAAGATTCCGTAACAAAATTTGCATGTGGCAGCTATTCCGCAAAACGAGTAAGGTGACATGTGCATGCACTTTGTTTAAATCATAAAATAATTTATGTCGGTTTCCATTTCAAAGCCAAATAATAATATGCTCTCCTCGGGCTAAAGTGTTAGCTCAAACACTATGACTGAAATTCCAAATGAACATGTATGTATGCTATATGCAACTCACACAAAGCTTTAAGGAAAACGATACCACTTGACGCCGTTAAAGCTATCTCAGTAAATCCACAAAATCGCATGAATTAAAATTCTCAATAAAATTCAAACACCAAAATAATGGGAGATAACCTTTGTCCAAAACCTTAACATACGTGGAGAAGATCCAATGTTAAAGTCGTAAACCGCAGTTACTTATCCAAGTCCCCAAATAAACAACAAAATATGCATATCGCAAAACCCGAAATAACGTTGGACAACAATATGAATAAAGAAAATCTTCAACAAAGTTTTGAAACCTCATGTCATAAAACAATTTTGTACATACACGAAATCATGGTTCAAAACCTTGGGTGTGCTAAAACATTGTTAAAACATTGCTTCAAGATTTGCAATTTATCCCATAAGACGATTTAGAAACATGAGAAATAAATAATGTAATTTATTCCAGAAATACATTTCATGCATGAATTTGATCGACACTCAACACTTGGAACACACTATTATCATCCAAATACTTGACATCTTAAAGCGAAGATCAGGGATTTCATAGGTTCACCTCATAATTTCTCCTCGAAAAATCATTAGTTCCAAAAGTCTATGGTTCTAATCCAACCAATCAATCCAACTCGGAACTGTCCACTTAATGCAATCACCATGCTTACCGTTACGCCAAGTAACGAATACTAAAATCATCAGTTCCTTCTAATGGCTACCCATATAGAAATCGCTTCACTACCCCAACGGTTATCGTACCAAGGCAGTTCAAGCATGTCAGGATCGAATTCTCAACAAGAATTAATTCTCAGAAACAATATCAAAGAAGTTTGCGGAATAACACTTTGATATTTAATCAAAACATTAAATCAACACAGTAGATATGAAGAACAAACTGGAAACTTGTATTGAATGCTTTGAAGTTACAAGATTACACACTCAACCTCAATATTGATGAACAGGCTCACCAATACGAATTCTACTTCTCTAGAATTAGGATCTATGCCTTGAGGTTGATTTTCTCTCTAATAGAATGAAAAACAAAAGTTAACTCACTATTCTAAACTATACAATATATATACTGAATACAAAGATAATTACAATAAATAAAATATCTTCAGTATATCTTCCATGTATATCTCTAAGCTTCCATGTATATCCTTTCATACGAATCTTCATCATATAAGCAGTATTAATCTTCAGCAGCATTAAATTCCTTCTAGCAGCATTAACTACTAAGCAGCACTAACCACTAGCAGTACTAACTAGCTAAGCAGTACTAACTTTGTTCAAGCAGCACTAACTTTGACTAGCAGTATTAATAGTACTAGCAGTAGTAACACTCAACAGTATTAACCTTTAAGTCTTCTAGCAGTAGTAACTTTGAACCAGCAGCATTAACCATACTTGATGAATTCTTCAGTTCCCAACAATCTCCCCCTAACTTGACTTTTAGGAAGAGAAGTCAAGTTCTTCAAATTTTCTTCAAGATGCTCCCAAAACTCTATCATGGCCTAAATTCCAGTGTTTGCATCCAATCCCAAGCTCTGATTGATGGTTCTTTGAATCAAGTATTTAGCCATTTCTGAATCTGGAACACACCTTAACTTTTTCTTCAGCATGGCATGTAGCTTCAATCTGCTATGATTATACACTCTATCCACTAGGAAGTATTCAGTGTGATTTAAATCCAAAGTCACCGTATATACTCCACTAATTTCATATAGAGTCCAACTGTTTACTGATTTGAAGACATCCTTGATCAAATGCTCTACTTCTTCAGGTTTGAACATCATACACAGATACTCCATTACCAGTTTTGTAATTGAAATCCCTGGAGCCTTTAGAATATCTGCATACAACTTCATTCCTATCTCAAACATCTCTTCAATATTTGATCTAGAGCATGTTCTGACAATTTTTGCCCATGTGTTGAACACTTCATACTTTTCATCCTTTCTTTTCAGCCTTATGTATTCCTTTCCATCCACTGTCAATGTATCCCAGAGGATGACCTCAGGGGGCTTAACTCCTACAGGTTCTGCTGAAATTGGTTCAGGCACTTTGTCCATCACTACCATATACAAATTTACATCATCAGTGTTTGATGGCTCTTTATGTTTAGATGACTCAGGTGCCCCTTCTTCTTCAGCAACCTTCTCAGCCTCTTCTTCAGATACTCTAGGCTTCTTGATTGGCTTTCTTCTTGCCATCATCTTTGTTCTCTTTAAAGTCCTTAGACTTTCTCCCAGAGTGGACTCTTTCTTAGGAGGTGTTTCTTGCTCATCTGGAAATGGCTTTTGACAATCAAAGTCATTACTTTCTTTTATCCTCTTCTCCATCTCCACCCTAGCAGTTTCATTTCCCTGAAGCTTCAACATCTCTGAATCATACAGCTCTTTGATCTTCTCAAAAGACATTTTGGAGAACATCTCCTTTTTGACTCCTACAACACCTTTGAGAAATATAATCATCTTGTTTCTCTCTTGGGTACCTAGGAATGTCTTTGAGGGTTTTCTCTTCTTTGCAACTGTTTTCACCACTGATTTCTTCATACTTGCAGCTTTCTTCTGTGCAATTTCAGTTGCCATACTCAGTTGATAAGCTTCATTCAGTTCAGCAGCTAGAGCTTTTGCCATCTCCCTGTCCTTTTCCATCTGAACTCTTTCTTCCTTTTCAATGTCATCTTGCATCTTTCTAGCTAGGGCTTCATCTGATTCAACCAACCTTTGCTTTTTGATTGGTTGATCAGATTCCACCATTTTTGCTTTTCCTTTGTCTTTGTTCATTGCCTTCTTGCTATTATCTTTCTTGATCACTTCACCTTGTTCTTTGATGATTACTCCTTTGGTCTTTGAAGTGACCTTGGGAGTATCATTCTTGGCTTTAAGTAAGGTTTCTGCAATCTCAAGATCTGTTAAAACTTCTTTCACAGTTTCTGCTGCTCTATCAATGTCAGCAGTAGTAACTGTTTCTGCTGCTTCTTTTGTTTCTTTTGGCACTGAATCTCTTTGTGTTTCTGCTTGCTGCTCCCCCTCAACATCAAGTTTCTCTCCATCAATCTCCCCCTTTCTTGTGGCTTCTTCCATGTTGATCTCCCCCTTTTTGGGAGCATCATTCTCAGTGGTCCTTCTCCTTAGTTGGAATTGCTTTCTCTTCTTCCTCTGTACCAGACTTAGCACCATCTTCTTCAGCTTAGCAATCTGTACTTGTTGAGACAGAATGACCAGCTTCATCTCCTCTATTTCTTTTCCTTGTTTCATAACATCTAGGTTGATGTTTCCCATGGTTTCCATCAATTCCTGGTAACTATATCTGTCCTCACCTTCTCTAGAAGTGTTACCCTCCTTTGAAGGATCATTGGATCTTTTAGTAGTGGAAGTCTTCTGCCTAGCAGAAGCACTATCCACCCCTGTGGTTTCTTGGCACCAGGGACCTTCAAATGATTGCTCATTCAAAGTTGCCATGGGGGAGGTCTTATTGATGTTACCACTTTCCTCCTCTGTGCTAGCAGGAGTAGTGGCAGCCTCATCACCCATATGCTCTACCTCCTCCTCAGAGAGCACCTTCTTTGGGTTGGGAGACACCCTTGTGGATTCCCTTTGAATATTCTCTACTGGAGAATGCTCCAATAGAGGGCTTAAAGGCTTGGGGGATGATGGTACAAGAAGGGAAGGAACCTTCTTTACCTGTTTCCTCTTGTAAGTTTGGGTGATAGGAGAGGTTGGTTTTTCAAGAAGGGACTGGGGAATAGATTTTGAGAGGGAAGGTTGGGATTGGCTAGCAGTGGGTTGGTCTAATGGGGGCCTTGACCCTGCTGCCATACCTTCATTGGTTTGGGACACCACCATCATTGTAGAGAACAATGGGGTGTCAACTCCTTCAGAGTCCCCAGCAGATCTTCTCATATTTGAGAAGACCTTGCCTTTGGGGGGTTTAGGTACATATACCCCAACAGGTTGAGGTATATCCGTCAATTCATGAGTAATAACTTCTTGAACAAACCTGGGATACATAAAGAAGCTCTTTTTGTTTCCCATGTTTGAGACAAGATCACTGAAAATCATTTTAGAAAAATTATACTTTCTGGCAGTGGCCAAGCATACCAAAGCATAAGCAATAGTGTTGCTGAACTCACTCCATCCAGTAGTCTTTTTGGAGATACAATGCATAAGAGTATGGACAAAGAAACGCCATTGGGGTGAAAATTTGGCTTTAGAGAATTTGAAAACACCCAATGGGCCTCCATACCCCATTCTTGTAAGATTGGAAAACAGTTCATCGTTTGGGATAGAAGTTATACCAGAGGCATCGTCTAGACGTAGACTGATGCGAATAACCTCTTCAGTAACTGTTAGTGATTGATCACAGATTCTTGTCTTGATCATTTGCACACCATTCTCAACAACAATGGTGGCATTAGCCCAGAACTGCCTTTGATGCTCGATATAGATTGTAGGGGATACAATAAGAGCATGAGCAATATGGCTTGACTTGAGGAAATCCACAATCTGATGAAATCCTGCAGATTGCTTTGGCTTTTGTAGCATCGCAATCTCATTGTGCTCGTCGATGAATGTCATGGATGCCATTGACCTTAGTGAAAAGCTTGCCTGAAAACTTCGAACTTGAGAGAGAAAAGGTTTAGAACGCAAGAGAACAGGATGCAAAGAGTCGTTATGAACTTTTAGGCGGGCAAAGAGTATTTATAGTATTCGGAACATAAGCAGTATTAACCTAGAGCAGTATTAACTACTAGCAGTATTAACTAACTAGCAATATTAACTACTAGCAGTATTAACTGGAAGCAGTATTAACTACTAGCAGTATTAACTAACTAGCAGTATTAACTACTAGCAGTATTAACTGAAAGCAGTATTAACTACTAGCAGTATTAACTAACTAGCAGTATTAACTACTAGCAGTATTAACTAACTAGCAGTATTAACTACTAGCAGTATTAACTGAAAGCAGTATTAACCACTAGCAGTATTAACTGAAAGCAGTATTAACCACTAGCAGTATTAACTGAAAGCAGTATTAACCACTAGCAGTATTAACTACCTACTCCTTTAAACTTGCTAAACACTGAGTACTGCTATGCATATCCTGAAAAAGAAGATTAGTAACTCCAAGAATAAATAATATACAGGTATAAAACCACTTTTTGAGAAGGGGATTATTCGGAGTTGATCATTCCCACACTTGTTACCAAGAAAGTGAATCTACCCACATCAAAAGCTTTAGTGAATAGATCAGCAAACTGATTATCAGTGTGAACTTTGACAACTTGAATAAGTTTCTTTTCATTACAATCTCTTATAAAGTGATACCTGATCTCAATGTGCTTTGTCTTTGAGTGCTTGACTGGATTATTCACAATGCTAATAGCACTGCTGTTGTCAATAAAAATTGGAGTGTGTAGAAAGGTTACCCCATAATCCAACATTTGATTCTGAATCCATAAGACTTGAGAACAGCAACTTGCAACTGCTATGTACTCTGCCTCTGTTGTAGATGTGGATACTGTGGTTTGTTTCTTGCACTGCCATGAGACTAGTCTAGCACCCAAAAACTGACATCCTCCAGAAGTAGATTTTCTGTCCAAGTTTGCCCCACCTAGATCACTGTCTGAGTATGCTATTAGGTCAAAGGGTGAGTCATGAGGATACCAAAGTCCCAATCTGGGTTGCCCTTTGAGATATCTGAATATCCTCTTAACAGCTTGAAAGTGAGATTGCTTTGGCCTAACTTGGAATCTTGCACATACACAGACTGGAAACATTATATCTGGCCTTGATGCTGTGAGATACATGAGAGAGCCAATCATGGATCTGTAATGATGCACATCTATATCCTCCCCCTCAAGATTTGCTGTTATTTGCTTGTGTGTTTCCATAGGTGTGCTGGCAGGTTTTGACTCTGAGAAACCAAACTTGGTTAGAATGTCCTGCACATACTTGGATTGACAGATGAAGATTCCATCTGACTTCTGTTGAACTTGGAGTCCAAGGAAGAAAGTAAGTTCCCCCATGGAACTCATTTTGAACCTTTGATGCATTAAATCCTCAAAGTCCTTGCACATGTTGTTTCTTGTAGATCCAAAGATAATGTCATCAACATAGATTTGGACCAGCAAGATATCCTTCTTCTTTTTCTTGATAAATAGAGTCTTATCAATGACTCCTCTTTCAAAGTCATTTTCCAAGAGATAGGATGACAGAGTGTCATACCATGCTCTTGGAGCTTGATGTAGTCCATAAAGTGCTTTCTTTAATTTGTATACCCTGTCTGGATAGCTTGGGTTTTCAAACCCTGGTGGTTGACAGACATATACTTCTTCTTCAATTGAGCCATAGAGAAAAGCACTTTTTACATCCATTTGATAGACTTTGAAGTTCATGTAAGAAGCATATGCTAGGAATAATCTGATTGCTTCTATCCTAGCCACAGGTGCAAAAACTTCTTCATAATCTATACCCTCCTCTTGAGTATATCCCTGAGCCACCAGCCTTGCTTTGTTACTTATGACAATACCTCTTTCATCTCTCTTGTTTCTGAAAATCCATTTTGTGCCAATTGCTCTGTGACCTTTAGGAAGGTCTACTAGATCCCATACATCTTGTAGCTTGAACTGTAACAGTTCTTCTTGCATTGCTTCTATCCAGCTAGATTCTTTCATAGCATCATGTGCCTTTTTAGGCTCAAGCTGAGATAGAAAACAAGAAAGCACTGTATGCTGTTGATCTTGCATTTCCTGAAGCCTGCTTTGATGTCTAGTCATCATAGGAGAAGAGATATCTCCTATTACCAGCTGTGGAGGATGATTCTTTTGAACTCTGGTGTTATGACTAGGTTCTTCATGCAACTCAACTGAAGTGTTTTCAGAGGCCACTTCATTATTTTCTTGAGTCTCCTCATCTCTAGTTTCTTCTTCACTCTGACTTGGTCCAGTAAATGATTCCTTTTCATAGTCTTCAACAGAATTTACTGTGGGTATGGGAAAAATCACAGATTTAGATATACTTTCTTGAACTTGTGTGATCCCTGATCCTGAACCTGCATTCTCATTACTGAAACCAAAAGAGTTAGTTAGTGAATCAATGTCAAATAGCCACTGAGGTCCAGACCCAACAGGATTTGGTGTGTTCTCATTGCATTTGACATTGTCACTTTCTTCAATTATTCTAGAAGATGAGTTAAAAACTCTATAGGCCTTACTCTGAGATGAATATCCAACAAGAAATCCATCATCTGCTTTGCTATCAAACTTACCTAAGTGAGATTTGGTATTTAGAATTGTACAAGGACACCCAAAAGGTTTGAAGAAACCAATGAAAGGTTTTCTTTTATTTAAAAGCTCATATGGGGTCTTGTTCTTTTGCTTGACCACTAGAACTCTGTTTTGGACATAACAAGCAATATTAACTGCTTCAGCCCAGAAGGTAATTGACAATTTTGAATCAGCCAACAGAGATCTAGCAGCCTCTATTAGTGTTCTATTTCTCCTTTCAGCAACACCATTCTGTTGAGGAGTCCTAGGAGCACTATATTGCCTCTCAATACCTTTTTCTTCACAAAAGGAGTTTAGATCATGATTTTTAAACTCAGTTCCATTATCTGATCTAATGACTTTTACTCTTTGATTAGTTTGGTTTTCAATTCTTAGAATAAAGGATTTGATAAGTCCACTTGTCTCATCCTTAGTCCTTAGAAAATATACCCAAGTAAATCTGGAGTAATCATCAACAATAACCAAGCAGTAAGATTTCTTGCCTATACTCATAACATTTGTAGGACCAAACAGATCCATATGCAGTAACTGGAGACAAGAAGAAACAGAATTTAACTCTTTGGTCTTATGAGAAGTTTTGTGTTGTTTGCCTTTAAGACAAGCAACACAGTGATCATCACATGAAAAGACTTTTGAAGGTAAACCTCTTACAAGGTTGTTTTTAACAAGATTGTTCATAGTCTTGAAATTCATGTGACACATCCTTCTGTGCCATAGAGAGGATTCATCTACAGAAGCTTTTGAAACAAGACAATTTAGAGATGAATCACTATCAACATTGTCCATATCCAGACAGTAAACATTGTCCTTTCTTGGAGTTCTAAGTAGTATCATGCTTTCATCAACTACCTTGAACCCTGGAGCAAGGATCATACACTCATTATTAGTAAACAATATACTATGTTGTTTGTCACAAACCTGTGATACACTTAACAGGTTGTACTTTAATTGATCAACATAGTAGACATCCTCAAATGTCATCTTACCTTTGGTGACATTACCTTTTCCACTTATCTTACCACCAGTAAGATTATCTCCAAATGCAACATGTCCTCCATTGATATGCTTGAAATCCTGAAGGCATGACATGTTGCCTGTCATGTGCCTAGAGCAACCACTATCAACATGCCAAATGCTCTTTCCCTTGAGCTGTTGGTTGCCCTGCACATTAGATAAATCAATTAGTATGAATTAGGAACCCAAGCCAAAGTGGTCTTGGGTACCCCTTTCTCATCAAAATACTTGCATTCTTTCTTGACAAGATTTTTGAACTTTAACTCCTCATTCTTGGAGTACTTTGTTACAATAATAGGCTTGGAAATATTTTTGCTAGAATCAGTACTGGTTTTAGAAGTACTAACTGCCTTGGCAGCACTTGCATGCTTAGCAGTACTAACCTTGTTAGCAGTAGTAACTGTGTTAGCAGCAGTAACTGTGTTGGCAGTATTAACCTTTGAAGAGGTATTAACAGTATTAGCAGCATTAATATTTTCAGCAGTACTAACACTGTTAGCAGTAGTAACTGTGTTAGCAGTACTAATATTGTTAGCAGTACTAACACTGTTAGTACTTCCAGGTACCCACATTTTGACACTTTCTTTTAAAATCTTTTTCTTTAAAGTGCCTTTACTTTCCACAGACTTCTTTATCACATGTTTCTTTCCAGCCTTCCTATAACCAACAGGTTTTTGCACAAATCTTTGAAAATTCATCTGTTGGTTAATAGGGTTAAAGTAACAATACTTAGCCAAATGATTCAACTTGCCACATATAAAACAAGGTTTTGGTCTATTGATTTTATTCAGATCAACTCCTTGTTTCTGAGCCCATTGATTATTCCAGTTTCTTTGATTTCCTCTTTTTAAACCAGAATTTAGGCTCTTGGCTTTATTGCAATCACACTGTTTACAAGATCCAGGATTCACAACTGTGGTTTGTTTGTAATGGACCTTGTTATCCTTTCCTTTAGTCTTCTCTATCTCCTTGGACTTGACCCAGATTTTCCCACATCCCTCATTGGTGATAATATTGTTTTCTAATGGTATCTTTTTACTCACAGTATTATCCCTGTTCTCACTGGCTTCTTTCTCAGTCAAATCCTTAACTACTACCTCATCCAAAGGATCTATCTTAAAAGCTTCTTCAGACAAGTCCTTTTTCTCCTTAGTTTCTAACAAGTCTAATGTAGGAGAAATATAGTTGTTATTGTAAGGTGGGGGTGTATTGTTGTATCCAATACCAGGCTTCATCTTATCATGTATCTGAGCCTTTAGAAGAGAATCCATTGCTTTTGAAGCATAAGAAAACTTTTCAATGTCAAGCTTAACTTTTGACAGTTCCTCTTTCAGCCTATCATTCTCTTCTAATGACTTAGACAGTTTGGTTTCTAACTCATTCTTTTCCCACTTCCAATAGTTTGTGTCATAAGAGTGTTGAAGTTCATTGGCTTGAAAGCCTTTGATTTGCTCTTCAAATCTCTCTACTATCAACACATAATCTCTTCTGTCCTTTTCTAATCTTTTGAGGTCATCACACATACTTTGATTGTGATCCCTGTATCTTGTAACAGTGTCAATGCAAGATTTGGTGCAAAGATTAGAACTTACCTCAGTGGGGAGATCAGCCACTTCTGCCATAAGAGTTTGGTTCTGAATGGCTTCCTCAGCTTGATCACTCCAGTCAAATCCCATTCCTTGTTGAGAAACAAGGGCTTGAGCAGGATTCTTGTTCAGATTGTATCCTCCATTCTGAGCTTGTTGATGGTTGTTGTTTGGAACAGCACTCCTGCATTCTCTAGCAAAGTGTCCTTTCTTGTGACACTTATAACATTCCACCTTGGTTTTGTCAAAACCAGTTCCATCTTCTCTTTTTTGAGAGAAGTTATTTCTTCCAGTTCTTTTAATGAACTTCTTCACCCTCATGGATAACATGGCCATCTGCCATTTAATATCCATCTCCTCCAGATCATCAGGGTGAATTTGATCCAGATCATCATTAATCAAAGAATTGCTGCTATGACTGGACAAAAAGGCTTCAAAGATAGTTTCAGTGCCTTTTTCTGAACTTATTCCACTGGCAGTACTAACTGCTTCAGGGTTGGCAGTAGTATCAGTGGATGCTGAAAGAAGTGCAGCATTGTGAATATAACCAGAGGGCTTCTTCTTGGTTTCTACCTCAGTTTCAAAAACTCTTAGATCATTGTATAGATCATCAAGTTCTTTCTCTTCCAGATTGTCACTCTGTCTATATGAGACAGTGTACATAGTCCATTCATCCCCAAGAGATCTGAGGAACTTTCTGTTGATATCATCTTGTTCCATCTTCACCCCTACAGTAGCCAGTTCACCTATGAGTTTGTTGAACCTATCAAAAGTTTGAGTCATAGACTCATTCTTTGTGGAAGTGAAGTTCTCATACTGCTGCTTTAGAACATCTCTTTGATTTCTTTTGATGCTCTTAGTTCCAGCAAATCTTTTCTCTAGAGCATTCCAGAGAATCTGAGCATCAGTGCAGTTGCAAAATTGATGCTGGTATTCATTGGGAATGGCCAAGAGCAGAGTGCTCAAGGCCTTCATCTCTGTTTGTCTGATCTTCCTCTCACCATCTGTCTTTGGTGGAGGTCTTTTCCCATCTGGTCCTATCCTTCCAGCTTCAGAAGGACCATTCTCAATGATATCCCACATTGAGTAGTCAGTGAGAAGAATATATTGTCTGATTCTTATTTTCCACATGTCAAACTCACTTGGTTTGAGCATTGGAACCTTAGAAACCAAAGTACTGCTTGATTCTGTAAGATTTTCCATGATGAATAACTGTTTCTGAGAGAGTTTGGCTCTGATACCACTTGTCAGGATCGAATTCTCAACAAGAATTAATTCTCAGAAACAATATCAAAGAAGTTTGCGGAATAACACTTTGATATTTAATCAAAACATTAAATCAACATAGTAGATATGAAGAACAAACTGGAAACTTGTATTGAATGCTTTGAAGTTACAAGATTACACACTCAACCTCAATATTGATGAACAGGCTCACCAATACGAATTCTACTTCTCTAGAATTAGGATCTATGCCTTGAGGTTGATTTTCTCTCTAATAGAATGAAAAACAAAAGTTAACTCACTATTCTAAACTATACAATATATATACTGAATACAAAGATAATTACAATAAATAAAATATCTTCAGTATATCTTCCATGTATATCTCTAAGCTTCCATGTATATCCTTTCATACGAATCTTCATCATATAAGCAGTATTAATCTTCAGCAACATTAAATTCCTTCTAGCAGCATTAACTACTAAGCAGCACTAACCACTAGCAGTACTAACTAGCTAAGCAGTACTAACTTTGTTCAAGCAACACTAACTTTGACTAGCAGTATTAATAGTACTAGCAGTAGTAACACTCAGCAGTATTAACCTTTAAGTCTTCTAGCAGTAGTAACTTTGAACCAGCAGCATTAACCATACTTGATGAATTCTTCAGTTCCCAACAAAGCATACACACGTAACTCGTAAATTCACCATAACACTGGCCAGGTGCTATTATGAACATACTGTACATGATCATCCTTGCCATTTTCGGCGTGACTCCCATTCCTAGTGACTCCAACCACCTCGAATCATCCAATCTTAAAGTGCCTAATTGTGCAATCTCACATTCAATTACTTAAAATTACGCTAGTTTGAGTCTAGGCATCCAAAGTCAATACCTAATTTTCTCAAACTTAAGCTCTGATACCAACTTGTAACATCCTCAAAATTTGGTAAGAGCAACTAATTAAAATTTCAATATTACATCAAGTAAAAGGATAAACCTTCAGAATAAAACTTTCTATTCAACCTTAATAAATATGAACTCCAGTCTTATACAAGGACTAGACCAAAGTCGGGTGCTACTTAATCCTCAAACACATGTTGCTCATCCCGAAACAAGTGCGGAAGACTTCACTAAGATAACCACTTCTCGAGCACACATCTAGCACTCCTCTCAGCACAGTGTTAAAAGAGCTATTCCCAACCGATACTTGTTTCACATGCCGACAAATAAAAAGGGTTAGGCTAACGCCTAGTGAGTTCAAGAGTTTTCAACATGAGTAAATATATCTTTGAAAAGAGGTAATGCAGTTTATATCATAATCTTTCAAAAAACATGCTTTGAATATGAAAACAACTCGTTTTCCAATAATATGCATTTTGGGTAAAACACCCAGATAAACGTTTCAAATGCAAACTACTTCGGGGACATGATCCCAATATAAAACGTTCTTTCGTAAATAGATTCCAACCCAAAACTCACTCTAAACGTGAATAGAAATCGAACTCTACATTTATGAAAATGCAGTTAAAACTTTATATCCCGAAACACCCAAAACACGGGTGGGGCATAATACTCAACCCATAAATCATAGATAAGACCCATTTATACGAAACGTCACCGAAAACTTGGATAATAAAACTCAATACCCAAAAACAACACCTTTCGGTGACGGGGGATACCCGAATTCCATCAAATAAGGCGGGCACACAAAGTTAAGCCACGTATCAATGTTCTCGAGCTTCACATAAGACCATGGTTCCCCGTATACGGCTCCTCTAAGCTACCACCGCAAGACACCACTGATCCTAGTGTCTACTCGACCTCTAATGAGTGTCACAAAGCCACAAGTCCCCGTATCCGGATCATCCGAGCTACCACCGCAAGACTTAGCTCCGTATATGGATATACAGAGCACCACCGCAAGCTTACATAATCAACCACATGACTTGGGGACCACTCACTAGAATTCAAACACGGACACTAAATTCCACGATGAGTAACCAGACTGGATTACAAACGGGCATCGAGTTCAACCACCCACGATATCTACCTCGAGCCCTCAATAAAGGTTACGTGGTCGTCGAGTTCAACCACCCACGGTATCTACCTCGAGTCCTCCCGCTAGCCATAACAACATCCAGTCCCAAAACGGGGATAAAGTCCCCACTAAACCACACGACTGACTCATATGCCTATGGATCCAATGCATTACAGTCTAAAACATTACATGACTCAAAAGAATGAACTAACGCATTCAAAACATGTAACTCTCAAATAAGATGCAACTAAGTACACCATACATCCAAGGCTCCTTAACGAGCTACCAAAACTGAACAAATATTCCAAAGACTCGCTTGAGAGTAAACCAAGCCCCAAAAGGCATAATGAACGTTTGGCTAAAATACGAGAACCAATATGGTTATATAAACCAAATTAAATCTTTCCCCAAAATCTTTATTTCTCAAATCACCTTTGGCCTTCGGCCCAAAACCCAAAAAGGTTATTATTTCCAAAATGTTCCCAAGGTCGGGAATGACTCATCCCAAGGACTCACACTCTCTTATTTTCAAAGTGCCCATTTATATGAATGATGCATAAAAACCCAACAAGCACTAAAATGCATTTGTGACCAAAAATCCATTTACACAATAAATCATTAAAACACTATCGTTTATGACTTATTTAACAAAATGCCCAAAAACCCCAAATGTGATACTTTACAAGGTTTAATAAGCCAAATACTTCAAATAACCAAAAGTTACCAAATAACTCACAGTTGATAATTTCATGTAAAACACATAAATGCTTTAAAAATAAACCTTTTGGCATGTACAACGTTTTCACAAATCAACTTGAACTCACCTTGCTAGATTTAGGTTAAATCTAGATTTTACCCCACTTTAAGCTCCCTTGAAGAAACTTGAATCCTCAAGCCAAAACCTCCAAAAAAAAACCTAGATCCATACATATTCAACCATAAATAATCGTTTCCCAAACCTTAAACATGAATACCTCAACTGATACCGAAACCCTAACTTCCATAACTAAAGAGGATAGAAGATTACCTTAACCCATAGCTCGAATCACCAACAAAAACACTTGTAGACCTCCAAAACGAACTATAAGCTTCCAATCTTCAAATGGTGAAAGCTTTAGATGAAACCCCCAAGAACTTGGTGAAGGAGATGAAGATGAAGGTGGTTCATGATCCCAACTAGATAGATGATGCAGATTCGTGTGGTTTAAGGAGGAAAACCCTCAATGTTGGTTAAGGTTCGACTTTGGGGTTTGGGGTTCAATTTGGGAGAGAAGAGGGGAGAGTGTTAGGGTTTGGTTGAGAGGAAAATGAGGTTTGATAGCTGAAAATCGCGATTTAGACCTGACAGTGAGTGTCGCGGGTTATGCCGTGACCTTAAGTCGCGGCATAAGTCGCTCGTGTATTATCAAGTCACGAGATTTGCCCTAAGTCACGGCACAACTCTCGTAGTCCACTGTTCGTCCGGTTTTCTTCTCGCTCACTGTTTTGGCCGTAACTTCTTCTTTATAGCTCCGTTTTCTCTCCGGAAAGGACCATTGGACTTGTAATTGAATCCTTTATCCATCAAGACTATAAAGTCTAGGATTCAAATCCAAATTCATATATCTTATTTTCCCCCTTTGAAGCTACTGATTTTAGTATTAACTTGAAATGATGCTTTTCGAAATTCGGGGTGTTACACTCATTTAGAGGTCGAGTAGACAGTAGGATCAGTGGTGTCTTGCGGTGGTAGCTCAGATGAGCCAGATTCGGGGAACCATGGTCTTATGTGAATCTCGAGAACATTGATATGTGGCTTAACTTTATGTGCCCGCCACATTCGATGGAATCGGGTATCCCCCGTCACCGAAAGGTGTTATCTTGGGTATTCCCTTATCCATGCCTTCGGTGTTGAAACGTACTATTTTTAATTACACAATGAGTCTTTTGGAGAAATACCGTGTCGGTGCGTTTTGGGGAAATTTGGACGTCGGTTATTATTTAAAATGGGTGATTGGAAATTTGAAGGAACTTGTTATGCCAATGAAGCCTCTTTACAGTCAGTATTTCTAAAATGGCCCTATTCAGAGTAAAATGTTTATTTTAAATGTTTTATGATTTATATGATGAAAACTGCTTTAACTCACTAGGCGTTAAGCCTAACATTTTTTCTTTTCGACATGTATATCAGGTCCTAGATGGATCTGTGTGGCGAGTGGAGCTTGGTAAGAGTTCCGGTAGGATGGATTTAGCGACGTCATCCGGTTTGGTGAAGATAGCAGATTCGGTGGTTTTAGTAACACCCGACCAATGTTGTCCTTAGTTTGTGGGACTAGTTGGTTCTGTTAGGACTCTGATACATTGTTATAGTGATCCTTCCTTGTAACTTTAATTATTTGATGTCTCGAAGTTTTATATTTATGAGTTTTTGGAAGTTTTATTTCTTTCTACTATTTTCGAAATTTAGGGGTGTTACAAGTTGGTATCAGAGCTCTAATTTAAGTGAACTAGGTATGGGTCTTAGATGCCTAGACTTAAGCTGAGACTTTAAGTTATGACTTGTTCGTTGTGGGTAGAACTTCTAAGACGAGTGTGGGTCGTAGTCGTCGACAAAAATGCACTAGTTAAGAGTCGTGACTATGGTGATGAGGATCCTTATGTATATTATGTTCATAATTTCACTTAGCTACTGTTGTTATGAATACAATGTTACGTAAGTGTGCTTGACTCTACCATTATTACGATACTTGATAAGTGTAATAGTACGTCATAGTTGCTAATCTAGTTTTGGTCTAAGATTCTCAACCTCTTTCTCGTGTGTGTGTCATAAAAGAATGGCGGATGAAGGAAGAGAAACGCAAACTCAAGAGGCAAATCCTCAAGGTGGGTTGTTGGATAGCGTGGTGCAATTGATGAAGACGGCTATGGAGCAACAAGAAGAAAGGATAATGAAGGCGTTAGAGGTCAGAGATGCCAATAACCGGAGACGTGAAATAGTTAACGAGCCTGATGTGCGGAGTCTCGATGACACCGAGAATGTGACCCGGATGGAGGATCTTGTTGCTGCTAGCATGAAAAGTAACGAGAGGGCCCGCACATACAAGAACTTTCTGTACAGTAAGCCGCCAGAGTTTTCAGGGACTGACAGTCCAGTGGCGTGCTTGAATTGGATCCAAGAGATGGAACAAGCATTTGATGCTAGCGAGTGTGAGGAAGGGCAAAAGGTGAAATTTGCCTCCCGCATGTTGAGGGGCCGAGCTCTTACTTGGTGGAACATCACCAAAACAGCTATGGGAACTGCTACTGCTTCGTCATTAACGTGGGATGCATTCAAGAAACAAGTGTTGGACGAATACTGTAACGAGAGCGCAATAGACAGAATAGAAGGCGAGTTCTGAGCCCTAAAGAAAGGAGATATGTCGGTGAGAGAATACTCCAACCTCTTCATGGAAAAATTGGATCTGGTAGGACATATCATTCCTAGTGAGAAGGACAGGGTCAAGGCTTACATGAACGGATTTCCAGCCCGCATGAAGGCGATGGTCCGATGTTCCAAGGCTTCCACTCTTCGGGAAGCGATAGAAGAATCGCAGTTTATGGAAGACGTTCATTCCCGAGGTGAAGAAGAAGAGGCAGAGTTTGCAGAAGAGAGGAGATAGGAGGACCGGAGGACCGGAGGAGTCCACCCCATGAATACCATAATTATGAAGAAGAGAAGAAGAGTAGCCATCGTAAGAAGTCGAAGTGGTGTTGTGAATATCGAGCCAAGCATGCGGGGAGGTGCAACCCCAACCCTTTGACGTGTCTCAAGTGTGGCATGTTAGGTCACTCCCACCGAGATTATTCCATCAAGGGCACTATCTGTTTTGTGTGCAAAGAGTCGGGTCATATCAAGAAAGAATGCCCTCGTACAGGGATCAGTGAAGGATCGGGAAGCGGACACAGCGTGCACAGGTTGGAATGGCATGTTCGTGACGACAGGAACGTTCCCCACTCGTTGTGTTCCATCGGGTAGTTAAGCTATCGTGTTCGAGTCCTTGTTGGGATGGTTTGTCACTATCTCGCTTAATGGATAACTGGTGCCAGTTTCTGGTACATGATGCTAGAGATCGATGTTGTTAGTGTTTCTGGGATCCCTATTGACAAATATTATGATTGTGGGCTTCAATACCATCCCAGAAAGACCAATGTGGTCGTGAACGCTTTAAGCCGAAAGGAGTATGGTGGTAGAGTCCAAACCACCTTTGCAAGAGTGGAAGTGGTCTCAAGCTTAATTGACAAAATTAAGATGTCACAGTCGGAGGCACTACTTGAAGCGAACCTCAAAAGCGAGGCTATGGTAAAACAACATCTCCAATTGACTGAATACGGAAGAGGCTTGAAGTTGTTCCAAGGTCGGATCTGGGTACCAAAGATTGGAGGATGTCGAGAATTGTTATTGGAGGATGCGCATAAGTCCAAGTACTCGATTCACCTAGGGAGTACTAAGATGTATCGGGATTTAAAGCTTAACTATTGATGGCCGGTAATGAAGTTAGACGTGGCCAATTATGTGGAGCGATGCATAACTTGCCTACAAGTGAAGGCGGAGTACCAACGACCTTATGGTAGTCTGCAATCCCTATAGATACCAGAATGGAAGTGGGAGCACATCACCATGGACTTTGTAACCAAGCTACCGAAGACCCTACGAAACCATGACACCATTTGGGTGATAATGGACCGTTTGACCAAGATCGCGTACTTCTTGCCCATGAGGGAGAATCTATCGATGGACAAGTTGGCCAAGCTATATATTGATGAGGTGGTCTCAAGGCACGGGGTGCCACTTTCCATTGTGTCCGACCGAGATAGCCGTTTCACTTCCCACTTTTGGGACAGTCTACAAAAGGAACTGGGTACTAGGGTCAAATTGAGTATCGCCTACCACCCGCAGACTGATGGTCAAAGCGAGAGGACCATCCAAACTCTCGAGGATATGTCAAGGTTCTAAATGGCGTGCGGCGTGGCATGGCGACGAGGTCAAGCCTCAAGCTTTACGAGTTACGACGAGGCCATGGCGTTTTCCATGGCGGCGCCAAGGCGGCAAATATATATATATATATATATTATATATTTCTTAATGCTTCAAATTCATAAATAAATAAAAACAAAAGTAGAACCATGGATTAATAATTTGATATCAAATATACAAAGTTTACAAAAATGATATCAAGAGATCATAACAAAAAGAACGATCTACTCGTGGTTATGTGATGAACCGAGAATCGATGGAAGAACTTCTAATCGATTGAAGAACTTCGATTAACCTTCTTGTTGTGTGATGAACCGTGACTTCGTGAGCCGAGTTCTGTGTTCTTGAGCCGTGAAAGAGAAACAGAGAGGGAAAAGGTAAAATAAAATCTAGGGTTTAAAATCTTTTAATTTTGACTTTTGTTTTTAGTTTTTACTTTTTAGAACTTTTAGGCTTTTGCCTTTTACCCGTGTAAAAAAAATAAAACCAAAAGTTTAACACATTTACAATTCCCCCCCCCCAAACTATATAACGCCATAACGCGATATAACACTTAACGAGTCTAACGCCATATATCAACGCCAGGGGTAAAAACGTGGCGGCAAGGTGGCGCCTCGCGCCATGGAGCGCCATGGCGGCGCCATAACGCGTTTTTTAGAATCTTGGGATATGTTGAGATCGTGCGTGATCGACTTTGGGGGAAGTTGGGATTCACATCTTCCGTTAGTGGAATTCGCCTACAACAATAGTTATCACTCGAGCATTGGTATGGCGCCGTTCGAAGCATTGTACGGACGGAAGTGTAGGACGCCCGTATGTTGGCTAGAAGCGGGGGAGAAACAGTTTGTCGGACCGGAAATCGTGCAAGAAACGATCGACAAAGTTAAGGACATCCGAGAGCGGTTGAAAGCGGCACAAGATCGTCAAAAGAGCTACGCGGACAAGAAGAGAAGACCGGTTGAATTTCAAGTGGGTTAAAGGGTGATGTTGAAAGTTTCGCCTTGGAAGGGATTAATCAGGTTCGGAAAGCGTGGGAAGCTTAGTTCCCGTTTCCTAGGACCTTTCACCATCATGGAACGTATTGGGCTTCAAGCCTACAAATTGGACCTTCCGCCAGAGATGGACGGGATTCACCCCACCTTTCACGTGTGCTACTTGAGAAGGTGTCTAGCAGAAGAGGAGAGTGTTATTCCCTTGTCCAAGATTAGAGTAAATAACGATCGGTGCATGGAAGAGCCCGAGACTATCTTAGAAAGGAAGACGAGGAAGTTGCGGCACAAGGAAGTGATTATGGTGAAATTTCAATGGAAACAACACCGAGGGTCTAATGTGACTTGGGAGGCGGAAGAGGACATGAAGAGGCGTTATCCGCACTTATTTGCCTAGTTAAGATTTCGAGGACGAAATCTATTTTAAGGGGTAGAGGATTGTAACACTCCGAATTTTGGACTATGAATTATTTCGTATTTATAATTACTTATAATTTACTCTTATAAAGTCACCTTAGATCAGTCGCGAACTCGAGATCGAAATAAGTCAAATTTCAAGAGGAAAGGCACACTCGGCGAGAGTGCCATGGTCACTCTCGAGGTGGCAAAGTCGTCGAAGTCAAAGGACTTTCGGTACATTTCAGGCGAGAGTGCCTGGTGAGAGTGACATGGTCACTCTCGCGGTGTCATAATCGCGGGGGACCGTTTGGGCATGTGGGTTGAAGTCGCGGTACAACCTTGGCGAGAGTGCCCTGTCACTCTCGCGTTTCACAGTCGTCGTCGGGGAAAAAAGCAATAAATGCATGATTTTACTTAGAGAACTCATTTATTTCAACTTTGGGGCTTTGGAAGGTAGCCGATTTTCTCTCTACAAGGTAAGGTTTCTCCTTTTCAAACTCCATCTCTTAAGCATGTAATCCTCACTAGAATTCTTGTTGGGAGTATTAAATGCTAACCTAGGGTTCCTCTCTTTTGGTATTCAAACTCTAGCTATTTTGTGGACCAAGGATTCTCATCATTTTCTCCTTCTTCTTCAACCTTCTAGGGTTTGTCTACTTGAATCTCTAGGTAAGTTTCTTAACCCTTACTTACTCATACTTGCTCCATTACTTGCTTATGTGAAATTCATGTAATGTGTTATATTAACCTAAAACTAGGGTTTCACATATTCTTAATAAATAAGACTTTGGGAGTTTGTGGGAGCATGTAAACGTCTTGAGAGGTTCATTTATGCATGTAATATGGTAGAAAGCTAATTTGTGATGATGGGTCACTCCTCTAGATGATTGAAATAAATTACATACATTCTTATCAGCAGTTGGAGTATCACTTGGGGTTAGGGAGTAATACGTGGTTGAATGAGCATTGTAGTATATTGATGAGCATGAAATGAGTATGATTATACTAATTGCAAGAAATGTGCTTTGCATGATATTTGTTAACCATACTTGATCATGATCTATATGAGGGTTTTTATATCTAACTCCTTGTGTACGAGGATTTAGATAGCATGCTTTTGTTGATACTATTGTTGCCCGTTGGGCACTAGTGGGTAGACAATAGGGGGCGTAAGTCCTTGAGTTGGAACTCGGCTAGATTGGATAGGCACCCTTGTCTGTAAGCCCTTGAGGTGTAACTCGACGGAGTAAGCGCTAGAGGCATAAACGGTTTGAGGATTGTGATGTCCGGCGTGGCATGGGAACTAGAACCGGGATTCGTGGTGAAATCCAATAACATCACGGGTGACCCCATTCACGTTTTCTTATCACCCAAGATGGTTACGGGTCTCCCCCGTCTTTCATGAGTTATTTCTGTTATATTTGTACAGGAAAGAAATAATGTCCCGTTTGGGAGTTATTGGCATTGTTTCAATGCATGAGTCTTCCGGTAACATTTAATTACTTTTCATGCTTACATTATAAACTGTCTTGGAATGTTAACCTCTAGACATCGTCCTAACACTTGTGTTCATGTTCATTGGATCACAGGTTCCGTTAGTGGTGCGAGTAGGGCACCTTGATTCGCCGGGAGCGCACCTAGGACCCTCCACGGATCGGGCATTTTTGGGAATTAGAGAGAGAGCGTTTTGAAGTCATAGTGATACCCATGTTAATCTAGTTGTTAATTGTTCTAGATTAAATAGGTTGTCATGTATATGTCTTATTTGTTCCGCTACCTCATTTAAAGAACTACCCCAACTTTATTGGGTTTTAGTCGTCATGTTACAGGTTATTAAATCATCTTATGTTAGTCGTTATATTGCCGAAATTTTAAGTTTTATTTTACCCAAATTTTTAGGGTGTTACAAGTTGGTATCAGAACTCTAGTTTAAGTGAACTAGGTATGTAAACTCGATGCCTAGACTTAAGCTGAGACTATTAAGTTATGAATTGCGAGCGTTGGGTAGAATTTCTAAGATGGGACAACCTTAGAGTCAACAGAAACTACGTCGTTGAAAATTGTAAAAGTGGTAGCGAGAATCTTTATGTAGTGTACGTTCATAATTTCAATTAGCTACTGTTGTTATGAATGTATGGTTACGTGAATATGCTTGAGTTACTATGATTATGACGATCAATGAACAGTATGAGTATGTTTCTTGTGTAAATCTTGTGTTGCTTATCAACTTGAACTCACTTTGCTAGATTTAGGGTAAATCTAGATTTTACCTCAACTTGAACTTCCTTGAAGAAACTTGAATCCACAAGCAAAACCTATATTCACAAGTTTCCAACCATGAATATACTCATTTAACCATTAAGGATCGTTCCCTAAACATTTTACATAAATATCTCAACTTATTCCAAAACCCTAATTTCCATATATGAAGAAAAGGGGATATTACCTTTACCATAGATTGAATCCATCAACTATACTTCTCTAGGTCACCCATGTGAGCCACCACCTCAACCTTTAAGAGAATGGAAAGAGTCTTGAAGTGGATTTGATAAAACCCTAGAAAGTTGGTGATGAAGATGATAGAGTGGAGATATTGAGCTTAAGCTTCCATAACCTTGTTGGATGGTGAAATATCACTTGAAATCCCGAGATCTTGAGTATCAAAAGCTCAAAATCAAAAATGGTGGCAAGGAGGTTCGGTTTAGAAAGAAAGGAGAGGGTAGGGTTGAAGAAGGTTACAACAAATGAGATGAGATAGGAAAATTTTGAGTTTAAAGGCCCCTACTCCCGACCGCGACTATGCCCTTGGCATAGTCGCGTGGCATTGTCGCCCGTGTCCAAACACTTGTGGTACAATGTCCGCGATTATGCCACGCCAGAGTGACATTCTGTCACAATTGCGGGCATAATCGCCCAAGACGTACCGAGAGCCAAAATCCCACTTTTCGACCCAAGGCGCTCCCGATATAAAGACCCAATCTTCCAAACCAATTCCAACCAAGGTTATAATTATAGATCTATAAATAGGGTACCAGTTAAGGATTTACTGAGATTACGGGTGTTACAATCCTCCCAACCTTAAAGGAGATTTCATCATCGAAATTTAGTTCTTCATTTACCGTTGCCCGCATAATAGGTTGTCTCTATTTACGAGGAGTTGTCCCGAATCCACTTGACAATACAATCATTATAATCCTTATGCTGACGCTCACAACAACGTCCTCTTAGGCACATTACGCTCATCCGAGTGAACGCTTAACTTACTAAAGTAGCTTCTAATCACAAGACTACGGTTGTCTCCCAACCTTGGGTGACACGTACTACCCCATGGCAGCCTGGGGACCTCAACTTCTCATTGACTAAATCATTCCATTTCAACACGATTCTGAATTTGTATTCCGATAATCAATACCAATCCAAGGAATTCCCAAAATCCTTAATAATTCACCCTTGGTATTGGTAAAGCCTCCCTTCCAAGGACGTACCAATACGCTTTCCGGGGAGTCGGTCCATTGAGATTAGGCTATCACACTACTTTGATCTATTCTTAAACCTCAAACATTTCGTCAATAAGATCTTCACCACCTCAAGAAAGTCATACACCTCAATACTTAGATACTAACATCTAATCTTCCTTTAAGCTCCACCATTGTGAGGCTAGCATTCCTCATGACCCAATAGGGATACTTCCAAACATGCCAAAGACCAATGACCTAAAAGAACAAGTCGACTTGTACTAAGTCGATATCCAAGAGACTTAGAGTTGATACCTAATATGGAAATAAAACCTCAATTCATACAGCTTTACGAACAAATCATAACATCACCATTATTCACAAATACCCATCAAGATGGAACGCCACCGACACATAACATGATACCACACAGTTACCCACCAATTCAAATCCCATCATATGCAAGCAACCACACAAGGTTTTAACCCGAAGTTTTACAAGAAAGGGAAAGATTATCACTTACATAACTGGGGAATATATAATTCTAATACCTCAATCATTGATGCGTGCATCGATTCATAAACTGAAACCCAAAATTCAAAACTGCCACAAGTCGGATCATCCGACGCTTCAATTCTCCAGGACTCCTAGCCCCTAATTACAACTCCTTTCACGATAGGGTTTAAATCTATAGCCCTAATGAGTTCAAGATTTTTCAACTAATATGCCAATTTGAAATTTTATAAAACTCTCAAATGCAAAAGCTTTATAACAATTAATCGTACGTGTAAAAATCCACTACCGTTTACTCGATAGGTGTGCAAAGTGATCACCATGCCATGCATATAAAACCATTTCAAAATTCATTTGATCAATACTCACGTTAATAATGACAATAACAAAAGACGTGCAACAAAATTTTCAAATGGGCTACCATGGTCCTAGCATGTATCAATTTACACTATGTACGTGAAAATAATTTTCTGTACTAAAACATATGCAACAAATGTTTGTACAATTCCAAAAGGGACCTTCACCAATTTCACTTCAAAATTCTTTCCTTTAAACCACAAAACGTCGTGGAATAAAATTTCCATCAAGGCCCATATACATCAGTTTATTCCCCAAACTTAGTAAAACAATAGGGGTGTGTGATTTGGTCAAACACAAATAATTTTAAATCGAGTTCAAACCTTGGGCCGCACAAATAAAAATGCACTTGTCCAAAAATAGTAGCTACAATGACATGTACACCGATAACTCATTTAATGCATAACAGGGTAATCTGTTCATAATATGCACTTGTGCATTGTGCATACCATGCATGTAATATCTATGTACGAAAATTTTAATAATTTTGAGAGTTGGGTGAAAAGTTAAGCGAGACCCAAAGTTCAAGGGGGTTAAATGTAACTTGGGTTATATATAACTTAACCCTAAAGATTTTATCAGGATTCATTCTTGATAATTCGAGAGACTGAAGGAGAACGAGAGCAGGAGAAGGGAGGACTAGGTTTTGAAGAATCGTACGGTTTCTTTGCAAATAAAGGTATGATTCTAGCCTAATACTTCCATCTAAGAGTTTTAGTCGGTAAATGATCTCGTTGTTGAGTTTGTAACCATGTATTTGATCGATTTAAGGATCTGAGTTGTTTTCTTGAAGTTTTGGAATCACCTGAGTGAGTTTGAATATTGACCGGTGTCGACCGGTGTGGGCCGACCGATGTCGACCGGTGTGGGGGAGACCGGACCCGTGTCGACCGGTGTGTCGACCGGGGTGTGTCGCCTGGGGTGGTTTCGACCGAGGTGGTCGACCGGGGAGGGCATTGACCGGGGTAGCACAGTGTGTAATATTTTATGTTCTAATCAGTGAGTAAGTGGGTTATCTATGTTTTGGCTTACCGATTTATCGGTGTTGTCGTAGGTAGTGAATCGTTCGAAAGCAGACTTTAAGCGAGAAGGATCTGAGGTGAGTCTTTCAAACTAAATCCTTTACGATTTTGAAAGTTATTTGATAAATGTGAGTTTTCTGAACTACACGTTTATACTATCAAAAGTTGAGAAGTTTTATTGAAAAGGTTGATTTAATTATGTTGGAATATTCATGCTATGTTATATAAACGCGTTTTATATAATGTTGTTAATTAGATGTATGCATACATTTAATTCGTGAGATTTGACCTAAGTCGGGAAGTGTGGTCCGCCTGCTCGTACCGGGGAGTGTGGCCCGTTTATGCCATTGGGGTGTGTCCCCAAAATAAGGCAGTACGAGACAGACATACCGTCTTTGACGGCAGTATTGGTCAGTAGTGTGAGTTACGCTTGCGAAGCGTAAAGTATGATAAATGTTTGATCAGTAGAGTGAGTTACACTCGTGAGGCGTAAGGCTTTGTTTAAATGTTTTAAATAATATTTGAACTGTTGCAGTAGTGCTTGGAGGGGACTCACTAGATCATCGGTCTAACCCTCGCTCTTTCAAAATTATAATCTTGTTTCAGGTTATCGCAAGATAGCAAGTACCGATAAGGGTAATGAGAAGATGTGAGATAATTACAGAAGCTAGAAGACTCCTTTTAATAGTTTCCTTTTTGACTCAGTTGTGTAATAGTTTGTAGTCGCAATCCTATTCTTTTGATTGTAGGCTTAGGGCCGTTTCTAGTTGAAATATTATATTTTGATATAATTAAAGTTTGGGTTGTTACAATTGGTATCAGAGCATTAGTTTAAGGGATCTAGGTGACCAGATGGGCCTAGACTTAAATTGAGAAAGTAGAAGCACAACTGAGAAGTAGGAAGACTGTAAGAAGTCAACATTAGGGTAGTAAGGACTAGCTTGTAAGGTAAATTTGGAATTTCATCTGGCCAGTGTAATTGTGAATTTACAAGTACATGCTTGTGCTTAACTTGTCGTATCGTGTAGCGTGTTAGATTGAATGTCGTATGTTTCTTCTTATCAGAATCATGTCTGAGAAAGTAACAAGGAGTAGGTCTATGCCAAATCCTGAAATTGAGCCAGTTAATGAAGTCGTTGCCGAAAAACGAACGACTGCTGTCAACCCGACTGCTAACCGGGGAAAGAGTCGCGGTCGACCTAAAGGTAAAACGGTTCGGAAAGCGACTACTCAGGTAAGGGTTTCCACTATGGGAACTCGAGGCGGGAAGACGGCTCGTGGTATTCATCAAGTTGGAAGTGTAGAGGTAAGATCCGAACAAGAAACCAACCTCTCATCAGGAGAGTTCAACTTTAGTGAGGGGTCGAAAGCAGACAAGAAACCGTGGTAGAGGTCGAACTCAGGGTTTTGTTACCCAAGAAACCTTCACGACAGAAATGGGAAAATTACAGGAAACATTGAACGCTTTATTGGCTCAACGCACTAATGAGGTCTCGTCAAGCAAGGAAAAGAGTGATGAAAGAGTAGTGACCGAGGTAGCGGATTCACCAGTAACTGTGGTGGTTAGTTACCCACAGTCAAACCCTATTGTAACGGCTAACGCAGTAGCTGGGAGAGGATGTAGTTTCAAGGAGTTTGCTGCCTGCAAGCCTCCTACCTACAAAGGGGAACACGATCCCGTGATAGCGCTGAGATGGGTAAAGGAATGGAGCTGGCATTTGACACCAGTAAGTGTGTTGAGGAGGACAAAGTAGTTTATGCATTGTCGATGTTGAAAGATGAAGCTGTATTGTGGTGGGATGTTGAAGCAGGAGGACAAAGTTCAGCGGCAGCCAAAGAAATGTCTTGGGGTGAGTTTGTAAAGAGGTTTAAAGCGCAGTTTTGCCCTCTGGCGGCAGTCAAAAAGTTAGAAGAAGAATTTTTAGGTCTGGAGCAAAAGGATATGTCAGTGCGTGAGTATACTACAAAGTTCATAGAGAAGTCCCAGTTTGCAGAAGTTTACGTGCCTAATGAAGGAAGGCGAGTAGAACGTTTCATCTTTGGGCTGAGAAGCGATATTCGAGAATTTGTCTCGAACAAGGAACCAACTACGTTCCAGGTGGCAGTAAACGCAGCTGAGATGAGGGAGAAGGAAAAGAATCGTCAAACTACCGAAAGAATTGGAGACAAGAGAAAGTGGGACGGAACTGTCCGTGACTCTAAAACGTTCAAATCAGCTAAATCCAATCAGCGAGTTGTTAATAAGTTTGTGAGTAAACCATGCATCAAGTGTAATCGTATGCATAAGGGGGAGTGTATGATTGGACAAGAAGGCTGCAATAAATATGGAACGATTGGGCATATGGCTCGGGATTGTCGTGGGTCAAGGTCTTGCTACCAGTGTGGATCCCCTGATCATATCAGGACTAATTGCCCACAATTGAAGAAGGGAACGGTCGGAGGGTACGTAGATAAGGGATGTGAGAAAAAGGTGGAACCATCTCGGGCAAGAGCCAGAGTTTTTAATATGACGGCAGAAGAAGCGACAGAGATACCGGATGTAGTAACAGGTACTTTCTCTATAGATTCGATTTTTGCTAAAGTGTTGTTTGATTCAGGCTCAAACCGTTAGTTTGTGTCCCCAAATTTCGTGCATAAATTGCACGTGAAACCCAAGAAGCTTAGGCATGGGTTTGAGGTAGAAGTGGCCGATGATTGTCGAGTCTTAGTGGGGGAGGTATATGATGGGTGTAGTATTGTCATCGATGGGCAGTCATTTCCACTGTACCCGATGGGTATGGGAGAATTTGATGTCATTGTGGGAATGGACTGGTTGGCGTCTAATGATGCTCATATCGTATGCAATAAGAAATTAATTCGTATAGCGCAGTCGGGTAAAGAAGAGATAGTAGTGTTTGGGGATCGGAGGGATAGAAAGTCGTGCTTGATCTCAATATTAAGGCTAAGCGGTGTCTAGTAAAAGGGTGTGTGGGGTTCTTAGCTTATGTAGTAGATGCTAAGAAGGAGAAGAAGGGATTAGAGTCAGTTCTTGTGGTAAGTGAATATCCAGAATATATTTCCGGAAGATTTAACCGCTCTGCCTCCTGATCGGCAAGTGGAATTTCGTATTGATCTAGTACCCGGAGCGGCACCGATCGCAAGAGCACCTTATAGACTGGCCCCGACAGAAATAAAGGAGATGATGACTCAACTGCAGGAGCTACTCGATAAGGGGTTTATTCTTTCTAGTACCTCACCATGGGGAGCACCGGTGTTATTTGTTAAGAAGAAAGTCGGGTATATGAAATGTGCATAGACTATCGGGAGCTCAACAAAGTAACTGTCAAAAATAAGTATCCGCTTCCCAGAATTGACGATCTTTTTGATCAACTTCAAGGAGCGAGCTACTTCTCGAAGATAGATCTACGATCTGGGTATCATCAGTTGAAGGTGAGGGAAGAGGATGTACCTAAGACTGCCTTTCGTACGAGGTACAAACACTATGAATTTCTAGTTATGCCCTTTGGACTGACCAATGCACCGGAAACTTTCATGAACCTGATGAATATAGTATGTAGTCCGTTATTAGACAAGTATGTCATAGTCTTTATAGATGATATACTGATCTATTCACGGTCCAAAGAAGATCATGAAACTCATTTACGAGCAATATTAGAATTGCTTAAGTGCAAGAAATTGTACGCCAAGTTCTCAAAATGTGAATTTTGGCTGAAAGAAGTTCAGTTTCTAGGTCACGTGGTGTCGAAAGACGGGATTAAGGTTGACCCGGCTAAGATTGAGGCCATTTGAGGGTGGGAAGCGCCGAAAACACCATCAGAAGTAAGGAGTTTTTTAGGATTGGCGGGTTATTATCGAAAGTTTATCCAGGACTTCTTGAGGATAGCCACACCATTAAAGGCATTAACCAGGAAGAATGTCAAGTTTGCATGGGCGGAAGCTCAAAAAGAAGCGTTCAGTAAATTGAAGGAAAGTCTGAGTAGTGCGACTATCTTGTCCCTACCTAACGGAACGGAAGGATTCGTAATCTATAGTGATGCTTCAAAATTGGGTCTAGGTGTGTGTGTGTTAATGCAAGAAGGCAAGGTGATTGCATATGCATCTCATCAGTTGAAAGAGCACGAAAAGAATTACCCAACGCATGATTTAGAATTGGCAACGGTAGTCTTCGCTTTGAAGATTTGGAGGCATTATCTGTACGGAATCAAGTGTCATATTTACACAGATCACAAGAGCCTTCAGCATCTTTTCAATCAGAGGGGGCTCAATATGAGGTAGCGTAGGTGGATGGAGTTGTTGAGCGATTACGACTGTGATATCCTGTACCATCCGGGCAAGGCCAATGTGGTGGCGGATGCTCTAAGTCGTAAGGAATGTGGAGAAACAACAAAAGTGGTGGCCTATCGAGTCGATGTCGTTTCCAATTTCTTGGAAGAAGTCATAAAGTACCAAGAAGAAGCGGCGTCAGAGGAAAACTGGAAGAGTGAGAGAATAGTTGGAATTGTTAATTCGTTAGTCGTCGACAATCGCGGACTGAAGTGCTTCAATAAGAGAGTGTGGATTCCAAAAGCAGGAGAAATGCGGAAGAAAGTATTGGAAGAAGCGCATAAGTCACATTACTCAGTGCATCCGGGAACCAACAAGATGTATCGAGATCTGAAGCAAAGTTATTGGTGGCCGAGTTTAAAGAAAGATATTGCTCACTTTATCGAGCGATGCCTGACATGTTTGAAAGTTAAAGCAGAACACCAGAGACCTTACGGGGAGCTTCAATTGTTAGAAATTCCAGTCTGGAAGTGGGATGAAATTACAATGGATCTTGTTACCGGGTTACCGCAATCACCTAAGGGGCACGTAGCCATTTGGGTGATAGTGGATCGACTCACAAAGTCGGCCCACTTCCTACCGATCAAGGAGACGTACCCACTAGAGAAATTGGCTCGATTGTACATAGACAAGATAGTAACCAGACATGGAGTACCGTCGTCAATTGTGTCAGACAGGGATGCTTGTTTTACGTCAGCCTTTTGGAGAAGTCTACAAAGGGAGTTAGGCTCGCAACTCAAGCTGAGTACGACCTATCACCCACAAACCGATGGCCAGAGTGAGAGAACCATCCAGACGTTAGAAGACATGCTTCGAGCACGTGTCATTGATTTCAAGGGTTCGTGGGAAATTCATTTGTCGTTGATTGAATTTTCTTAAAACAATAGTTACCATACTAGCATCTGAGCGGCCTCATTCGAAGCATTGTATGGACGTAAATGTAGAACACCTTTATGTTGGAATGAGGTGGGTGAAAGACAGCTAGCAGGACCGGAAATCGTGCAGGTGACAGCCGATAAGGTCAATCAGATTCGAGAAAGGTTAAAGATAGCTCAAGATCGTCAGAAGATGTACGCAGATAAGCGAAGGAAACCGATAGAATTTTAGGTAGGAGACAAAGTAATGTTGAAAGTCTCGCCCTGGAAAGGGGTAGTCTGCTTCGGAAAGAAAGGGAAATTGAGACCAAGGTTCTTTGGACCATTTACCATCACGGTACGTGTTGGTGAAGTGGCTTACAAACTTGATCTACCAGAGAGTTTGAGTGGAATTCACTCTACCTTTCATGTATCAAATTTGAAAAAGTGCTTGGCAGAAGCAGATGTAGTAGTTCCATTAGAGGACATTCAAGTGGATGAGAAATTAAGTTATATTGAAGAACCCGTAGCAGTTTTGGATCACAAAGTGAAAAAGCTAAGGAACAAGGAGATTCGGTTGGTGAAAGTCCAGTGGAAATTTCACAAAGGACAAGAGTCAACATGGGAAGTGGAGGCAGACATGAGATCTCAGTATCCTCATCTGTTTAACGATGGAATTCCGGGGACGGAATTCTATTGAGGGGGGATATTGTAATATCTGGGTACGAAAATTTTAATAATTTTGAGAGTTGGGTGAAAATTTAAGCGAGACCCAAAGTTTAAGGGGGTTAAATGTAACTTGGGTTATATATAACTTAACCCTAAAGATTTTATCAGGATTCATTCTTGATAATTCGAGAGACTAAAGGAGAAGGGAGGACTAGGTTTTGAAGAATCGTACGGTTTCTTTGCAAATAAAGGTATGATTCTAACCTAATACTTTCATCTAAGAGTTTTAGTCGGTAAATGATCTCGTTGTTGAGTTTGTAACCATGTATTTGATCGATTTAAGGATCTGAGTTGTTTTCTCGAAGTTTTGGAATCGCCTGAGTGAGTTTGAATATTGACCGGTGTCGACCGGTGTGTGGGAGACCGGACCCGTGTCGACCGGTGTGTCGACCGGGGTGTGTCGACCGGGGTGGTTTCGACCGGGGTGGTCGACCGGGGAGGGCATTGACCGGGGTAGCACAGTGTGTAATATTTTATATTCTAATCAGTGAGTAAGTGGGTTATCTATGTTTTGGCTTACCGATTTATCGGTGTTGTCGTAGGTAGTGAATCGTTAGAAAGCAGACTTTAAGCGAGAAGGATCTGAGGTGCGTCTTTCAAACTAAATCCTTTACGATTTTGAAAGTTATTTGATAAATGTGAGTTTTCTGAACTGCACGTTTATACTATCAAAAGTTGAGAAGTTTTATTGAAAATGTTGATTTAATTATGTTGGAATATTCATGCTATGTTATATAAATGCGTTTTATATAATGTTGTTAATTAGATGTATGCATACATTTAATTCGTGAGATTTGACCTAAGCCGGGAGTGTGACCCGCCTGCTCGTACCGGGGAGTGTGGCCCGTTTACGCCATTGGGGTATGTCCCCAAAATAAGGCAGTACGAGACAGACATACCGTCTTTGACGGCAGTGTTAGTCAGTAGTGTGAGTTACGCTTGTGAAGCATAAAGTATGATAAATGTTTGATCAGTAGAGTGAGTTACGCTCGTGAGGCGTAAGGCTTTGTTTAAATGTTTTAAATAATATTTGAACTGTTGCAGTAGTGCTTGAAGGGGACTCACTAGACCATCGGTCTAACCCTCGCTCTTTCAAAATTATAATCTTGTTTCAGGTTATCGCAAGATAGCAAGTACCGATAAGGGTAAGGAGAAGATGTGAGATAATTCCAGAAGCTAGAAGACCCCTTTTAATAGTTTCCTTTTTGACTCAGTTGTGTAGTAGTTTGTAGTGACAACCCTATTCTTTTGATTGTAGGCTTGAGGTCGTTTCTAGTTGAAATATTATATTTTGATATAATTAAAGTTTGGGTTGTTACAATGCACCTGTACATAACATGTTATTCTATGCATAACATGCCCTTGTGCATGTTTTCCATCTGTTTTGTACTTTCATTCACAAATGCATATATGCATAATCTTAAATTACTCCTAATATGATCTATTTCAATCAATTTGTCACAAAAACTCGTAAGATTCTGCATAATGACAATGGACAATTATCTCCGTTAGTTTAATAACAACATCAAACTTATAAGAACATAAATTCTTACTTTCACTCGTATATGCACTTGTGCATATCGACCGACAACCATTTAATTTGACCATGCCAGTAAGACATCTCATAAATTAGTTTCAGATGATTGAATCAGAATTCAATCATCATACTAAACGTTTGTAAATCATTTTATTACGATTTAAATAATGGTTTAGATTGATTACCTAATTGTAAATCGTTAGCCTCTGAATCAAAATCAGCATGTTCTTCATCATTGACTCCATCTCTGTCCAAATTTTCTCCATTAACGGGTTCTCCATGTACGTTTTCTACCACTGATTCCATTTCGATCAATTAATCGATTGGGTGAATGTGAATTGCACTGAAATTTCTGAGATGAATCTTCTACTCCTAAACCATCGACCAAAATTGCCTAATTGTAGGCAACGATTTTGTTGCCAAGTTTGTTATGTTTCCTTAGCTCTAAAGGTGGCTAAAATTCCTATAATACCCTTTTTATTAATCTAAATCAATTTAATTGATGATTATTAATATCCTTTGGATTGGGGATCTATGTCTATAAGGATAGTTTTTAGTTTTTCGGTTATTTGAGATCTTCCCTTAAACCAGACCCAAATATTTTTGCGGTTTTAATTAAAAGTTAAATGAGAATTATAACTCCAAGTCAGCCGGCAGGAAACGGACCGGTACTATTTATATGGTCCAAAAATTAAAAAAGTAATAAGCTAATAAGTCGTGATTTAGAGGTATTTGAGATTGGTTATACAGTAAAATAACTAAAAAAAAGTCATTAATTATTTCATATAAATTGATAAGTTAGAATGTTTCAAAAACTCCTTATCCTTATTAACGAGCTATAAGATTTTTTTTTTAAACAAACACAAACACTAAAAATAGCTTGTTAAAGACGAAAAGTCCAGCTTTCACCCTGAGGCCCTCGCCTTTCTCATACTTTGTGTCCAGAGTCCTCTGTAGAGTGTATGTAGTCTGTGTGCGATTATAGGAATCAAAGATTAGAAATCCTCGCTCTCTCTCGGTAAGTCAAATTGTGATCATTTTTAATTTTTAGTCGATCTTCCCCTCTCTTCTCAGGTTAGCGTTTCAAATTTCAGATTCTCTCCTCAGGTTAGGGTTTCGATTTGATTTGAGAGATGGATCAATTGTGATTTTGTTTGATAATTACTCTGCAGATAATTAATTTCATAACTTTGATTTTGTGTATCTCCACCAATTGATATTTGCTTTCTTCATCCGAGATTTGAGAATGTTATTGCTAATTGAGACTTGGCTTACCGTAATTAGTTTTGGTTTTTGCTAACTTAGCTTGACCAGCTGTTTTTGACCGAGTAGTCCAGTTTCTGACCTGATTGATCGAATTGATCATGTAAGTTTGCTAACTGCTTTGGTTAAGTAGATGTCTCATAGTTGAAGCCTGAACTCACTATTAAAAATTAGTGTTGATGGTTTCTCAGATCTGTGCGTATGGTGAATAATCCCTTTTTAGGAGATATTTTGAAAATGTGTGAACATTATGAGTAATCTGTTCCACAGTTATGCACGTAATGGCTTTAGTTGTGTAAATCATTCATTGGTTTGCTCAGTTGCCATTTCTGTACATCACTTTTTTCATAACGTTATTTTGTTGAAGCAGAACTTGCTTAGAGCTTCATTTAATCGCCCTTCAAATCCAATCTTAGACCTTATATATTATGCTTCAAGACACTACTGTAATTTCCTTGAAAACGGTCGATCACTTTAGATGTAAGTTGTTTATAGTAATACAGGGAACTCTACCGGCATTACTTACTTTATCCTTAAACTGTGGTGTTTCTCAGAGCCAAACGAATTGTTTTCTAGTGGTTCAAATCTGTAAAAATTGAGATAGTATGTAGGCACTTAATCGAGGATGAATCTAACTGAGCTAGCATATTAGAACTCATGTATTAAAATCCAAAACAAAAGAATGAGAGTTTCTGAACATATCCCAAATACGGCACAAGTGATTAACGTTTTAAACCAAGCAAAACAATGGCAAAAGTTGAAATAGATGTACCGTGATGCCAAGAAAAGATGTTTTTCTAATAGATGGTGTTTGAGATCTAGATGACGAGGGAGAATTCATGTGCGTCTGGGCCCAAAGCAAAGCAGGGTTAACAATTATGTACCAACTAAATGGGGTTTATTTTTAAAGTAGCAACTTATCTCTTATTATCGTTGTATATTATTAAACTTGTTTGTATCATAACCGTGTGAAAATTGTTGGTATTATTGTTGAGAGATTCACTTCGAGTTATAGAATCTGACTATTGCTTGCTATTGGGTTCTGTTATAGAGTCATGGCTCCTTTTATGTTAGTTTCTTCCTGAACTATCCTTCCATACCCTTTTTTTATCACACAGAATGGGAGATCTAGCAGCTGAAAAGCATGCCAAGTACATCTTATTGGTGGAAAAGAGGAAAGATGATGTTGAGTCTGTTCTAATGGAGCATCTCCGAATTAACGGTGCATATTGGGGATTAACCACACTTGACATCCTAGGTAAGCTTGAAGCCGTGGAACAAGAAAGGGTTGTTTCATGGGTTATGAGTTGCCAACACGAATCTGGTGGTTTTGGTGGCAGTGAAGGGCATGATCCACATGTACTATACACCCTTAGTGCAATCCAAATTTTGGCACTATTTGACAAGATAGATGTACTCGATATCGATAAAGTGTCGAGCTACATAGCTAGCCTGCAAAACGAAGATGGTTCCTTTTCAGGAGACATATGGGGGGAAATAGATACTAGATTCTCCTATGTTGCCATATGTTCTCTTGCACTACTACATCGTTTGGATAGAATCAATGTAGAAAAGGCCGTAAAGTATATTATAAGTTGCAAGAATCTTGATGGCGGGTTTGGGTGCACACCCGGCGCTGAATCTCACGCGGGTCAAATCTTTTGTTGCATAGGGGCACTTGCAATAACGGGTTCTTTACATTATGTCGATAAGGATCTTTTAGGATGGTGGTTGTGTGAAAGGCAAGTTAAATCCGGAGGCCTAAACGGGCGCCCCGAGAAGCTTCCGGATGTCTGCTATTCGTGGTGGGTCCTATCTAGCTTGATAATGATCGATAGAGTTCATTGGATTGACAAAGAAAAGCTTGTTAAGTTTATCTTGGATTGTCAGGATACTGAGAACGGAGGAATTTCAGATAGGCCAGACGATGCTGTTGATGTTTTCCATACGTATTTTGGAGTTGCAGGTCTTTCGCTTCTCGAGTATCCAGGATTAAAAGCCATTGATCCAGCTTATGCACTGCCTGTTGATGTCGTAAACAGGATTTTTCTTCGGTGATCTTCATTTTTATTTGTTAAAAGACGAAATGTTTATAGTTCTTACTTCAGATAGACCTTATTTCTATTGTTACTGCTATTAACAAGCATCAGACTTCTTTTATATTGATCCTATATTATATTTGGCTAGCCGGGGGCCTTTCTGGAAAATCTGATACAGAGGTAAAGTCTGTACCCTTCATACCTTACATTCGAGAAGAATATACCGAGAGTTTGTTTGGTTTGGTTTAGATATCTGGAGTTGTGCAAGCGAAGGATTGATAAACGATCACTCTACTGTTCAATTTGTTGATATAGATAGCAGGGCGCTCAAAGGTGCCAAGCAAGTACCATTTCATGTTCTCCGATGAAGAATCCTTGGTTTGCTGATCGTAGCTTTTATGAACCAGGGGGCATCATGACAAGCCTTGAAGTAGTACTACTTGTAGTACCAAAGGTATCAAACTTTAAGGTGTGTTTGGTATGCTTACTGGACTGGACTAAACTGGACAGAAATAAGATGGGGTTTGTTTAGGGTGAGCAGGGACGGACTTAGTATGTGGAATACGGTGGCACGTGCTACCGTATTATTTCTCCGACGAAGAGTAAAAAATTTTAGGTTCGTGAAAGGTGAAACCGTATCGTTTTGGAAGGTGCTACCGCCTACCGTATTATTTTGGAAACTTCAAGAAGGTGCAACCGTACCTCATAATCAACCAAAAAACTAAAAGAAACTATCGAAATCAACCAAAAAAATCCTCGAAATCGATAAAAAAAAAAAAAAAAACTTAAAAATCCCTCGAAATCAAGCAAACAACTTTAAAAATCCCTCGAAATTATGGAATTATGCTAAAAACACATAAGGCAATATTGAACGTCGGTAAAAAGATGAAGATACGTCGATAAAAACCGTGTTTTTTGTAATTATTTTTTGTCTTCATTATATGGTGTCACCGTATGAAAAAATTTATGTGTCCGTCCCTGTAGGCAAGGCCCATGCTACTTACGGGGAGACGTATGATAGCACTCGTAGGGCTAGCTCGACCAAAGCTACTTATGGTGAGCTTAGAGTAGCAGCTAACCACATATGGTCCAGCCTCTGGCCACTGAGGTCACATTTACACTGTTTAGGGTGGGCTAGCTCTACCAACTAGGGGCGGATTTAAGAGGGGGTGCCCGTGCTACTGTTTTATCATGTTGACGTAATGAATTGTTTAGAAACCTTAAACTACGGGACGTTTATTAAAGATTTATTGGGTAAGCGCTTACTCATCTTGTTTACCTTATTGAGTGAGCATGACATTGACCGAAAGTCTTGCTTGGTAAGAGGCATAGCAAGGACCATGAGTCTTATATAGTAAGAGAAAGAAAACACCCTTATCCGGTAAGTGCTTATCGGGTTAAAGATGCTTACCAAGAATCCATTTTGATGGTCAAAAATGTTATATGATAGGGTAAGCTATGTTGATTTTTTTGTGGTAAGTGTTTGGTAAAGGGCATGCTCCATCATCTTTAATACGATTTGTGCTTTCCTAGGTTAACAAAAAGTTGTTGCAACTTATTAATAGCGTTGCATGTGATATTAAAGGTATTATATATATAGAGAGAGTGAATTGTGGATTTGGTCTCTGTGTTTTGATAATTTTTTTGACTAAGGTCCCTATGGTATGTTTGTTGTGGATTTGGTCCTTGTGATATTCAATTTGTCTTGGTCATTGTTCCTCTAACTAGCACTTCCGTTAACTCTGTTAAATCAAGGACAATTTTAGCTATTTTGCCTAACTTTTGTCTTTTTCCTATAAAAATGTAAAACAATATTTTACACACACACACATATATATATCGATACCAAAATAAATAAAATAAGATATTTTTGTATGATTTGATTTGTTTAATTTTTTTAAACAATTAATTTTTTTAAATACGATTTAATTTTATTGTTTTATTGTAGTGGTGGAAAAAGATATGGTTTTATTGCTTTAATTTAATTAAAATCAAATCATAAAAATATATCTTTTTTTTATTTAGAGCGAATAAAATAAGACATGGTTTTATAATTTAATTTACTTAAAGTAAAAAAAATTAATGATGTTAAGAACGATTTAATTTTAATGTTTTTTTTCTATCATTGCAATAAACAAACTTATTATCGATATTTTAACACTTAAATCATTGAAAATCACTAAGAAAATGAACTCCAATTGATCATCCAAAAATTAGGGGTTCCATTTTCCATATTGCTTTCATTCAAAAATTCAAAATCAACTATTTAAATTTTAACTTAATGACAGATTCATACATACTATCTTCTTTGTAACTTAAAATTGAACAAATCTCTATATAAATTCAACTAGGTGTTCATACCTAAATGGGCAAAAATACTAAAACCTTAAAATTATATTGAACTTAATATAATTGATTTTTAATTTAAACAAATCAAATCATACAATAATATCTTATTTTATTTATTTTGATATCGTTATATATATATATATATATATATATGTGTGTGTGTGTGTGTGTGTGTGTGTGTATAAATTCTTGTTTTTACTTTTTTTTATAGGAAAAAGGACAAAAGTTAAGCAAAATGGTCATTGATTTAACAGAGTTAACGGAAGTGTTAGTCATAGGGACCAGGGTCAAGACAAATTGAATACGACAAGAACCAAATTCACAATAAACATACGATAAGGACCCTAGTCAAAAAAATTATCAAAACACAGGGACCAAATCCACAATTCACTTATTTATATATATATATATATATATATATATATATAGTGGAAGGATATTTTGCAACCCTTAAAAATGTTGCAACCTTTGCAACCCACATTTTAACCGTTGGATTAATGATCGACGGTTATTTTATTTTTATTTTTCTCTTTTTTAATTAAAAATATTGGGTCTCATATCTATTATAACCGCCGATCATGAATCCAACGGTTAAGATGTGGGTTGCAACCTTTTTCAGGGTTGCAAAATATCCTTCCACTAATTATATATATATATATATATATAATTTGGAGACCCATAGATATTCTCGCATTTTCATAAAACATTTTCGTTTGAATCTCAACCTATGTTTATATATTTTTTTAAAAATAGAGATATATAAAATGTGGTGCAGTTTGAACCATTTTCTATTAATTCAAAACTGTATTGTAGACGTGGCCGGACCTACATAGAGTGTAGCGGGTCCCATGTACTTAGTGGAGAAATTTTTTTTGGTATAAAAGGTGTACCCACTAAAATTTAGGGGGTGTTCAAGGATATTTGAGGAATTGGAGGGTTAAAGGTGCACTTTGTAAAAAGTGTTTCAATTTTATATTAGTCTTTGCAATTAGTTATAATGTTATGTCAAGTGTTCAAAAAGGCGCGTCATGATGTGATATGACGCAAGACGCGTTTCCGTCGTTACGAAATAGCTTATAACGTTTATGTAATGCGCGACTCACAATATGGCGCCTTAAGATGCGTCATGGTGCGCGTTTTTCCTAAGACGTGATTTTTTTTCAAAAAAAAATTATTTTTTTTTAAATTTTAAATTTTTTTTATCTTTTGTGCTTTTACATTTTTAACTTTAGATTTAACACTTTTATAGATTTATCTAATCAATCACTCACAGTTTCACGAAATCATAAATGTTATGGACTCACGATTAAAACCAATGTTGTAAAATTATCATTCTATGTTCTATTTTAAATATTAAATCAAAAACTATTTTTATACTATTAATTTATATGATTTTTTTTCTTCCAATATGAATGTACGTACTTTAATATAATTATTTGATTAGAATAATATATATATATATAACATATATGTATATATATAATTTTGAATATGACATACAAATTTGCCGCCTTATATCACGCCTTGAAAAACGTCGCGTCCTCGCTGTGGCGTGTAAGGCTTAAGGCTTGACCTTGCCGCTACGCCACGCCTCACGCTATTTTGAACCTTGGTTATGCGTTTACATGATTTCATCGATTTGTTTACATGATTTATTTGTTTGTTTTGAGTATTTATAGTTATTGTCTTGTTGATGTCAACTTGTTTGATCAATCTAAGGTTATTTAAATTTGGTTAGTTCATTTTAATTTGCAGAATATCCTATATATTAATTCAGTACCAAAGAAATAAAAAAAATTCTCTCGAAATCAATAAAAAGAACTTAAAAAATATCTTGAAATCAACCAAAACATTGAAAAATTCACTCGAAATCAACAAAAAAAAATTCAAAAAAGTCTCTCGAAATCAAACAAAAAACTTAAAAAATCCCCTAAAGACGGAATTCGGCTAAAAACCATCGAACGACTTTACAGGCATTTGATCCAATTTAAATGAAAAAAACCTGAATCAACCACTGAATGTGAATAAGTTTTGATAAAAATACAAACCAAACTCAATTGTAAACGTTCTAAACCGTACGATACAATACAATTTATATGGTTTAGATCAACACCAATAATCAATATCGGCTTATTGATCTGGAATGCATCTGGATGGATTCCGTTTTTATTTCTTTTCGTAAAACGTATCTGGACTGATATTGCTCGATTCAGTGAAGCGTCAGTGGTGACGCAGGCATACCATCATCACTTACACATAATTACATTTTTAATCCCTTAAAAAGTAAAAACCGAACACAATACTCCCTCTATAAATACACTTGTTACTCCAAATCCTTTTACCTTTGTCATACTAAAAAAACCATCGTCCTCAACTTCATTTCTCGAACCATCTGAAAATGCCAGCTTCGTAAGAACATATTTCTCTCTCTTTCTATACATGTATATATATATATATATAATTGAATTATGACTTTGATTTTGATTTTGGTGTATGTTTATGGAAGCGTGAAAGAGGTTCTTCCACCATCTCTGGATTCTACTTCTCAACCACCTCCTCTGTTTGACGGAACCACTAGGTATGTATTATATGATCAGTTAATGTTGATTGATTGAGCTTGATTTCTATTTCAGAACGTATTTTTGGTTTTAGTCTGCTGCAAGGATCAGGATATCTAAAGAATAGTTTGATTTTGTTTATGGAAGGTTATACACGAACTATCAATGCCCCTTTGCACAGCGTGTTTGGATTACCAGGAATTATAAGGTAATTTGTTAACCTATATATGTTTGTGCTTTATGATTAAGTTCCTTTGTTGAATTAATTATGATTTTAATTAAGAATTTGAGGTTTAGCAGGTGTTTGTGCCAATTTGAAGGTGATTACTGAATTACCTAATTAACTACAACAAAATCGTTAGTTAATTTTATATTCACAAGTAAAAATAGTGTTGTTGCAGCCGCTGCTTTTTAGCTTCTGATTATTTTATTCAAAAAATAAAAACCAGATTCGTCAAACTTATAATTGCGACTTCCAAGCACCCCCTTTGATTTCGTCAAAACTTATAAAACCTCGTTTGACAGTTCAGAATTGAGCTGAATTGGGCATCTCTTCTAGCATTTACATCAAAATCATGTTAATTTGTATATCATCAACAACTTTTGGTTGATTCAAAGCTAACAATCAGAAAGAGAGATGAGGTACTAAGAGATGAATGAATAAGAATTAAGCCTTACTTTATGTATCCCAACATGTAGTTTTAATTACTTGATTAAGTAGGCAGGAGACCTTAGATTTTCTTTCATTTGACTGCACTTTAAAAAAATACCCAATACAAAACAAAGTCTATCTTACCTAGTTGCTGATAGAGATATAAATTTAATTTTAAATTGTGTCAACTTCATGATGTGGAATTATATAAATGAAATGGTCTACATAATATAGAAAGTTGCTATGATTATTGTTTTTGAATGTTTAAAGTGAACACAGAAGCATTGTAGGTACTAAATAGTGCCACTTAACATTTTTTAAACTTGACCAAGTTCATTAACAATGGGGTGTGCTTAAAGACAAGATTGAAAAATGAATTATGAAATGTCTATTTCTTGAATGAATGTTTGATCTCCTAGAAGACTTTTGGTTGATTATTTGCTATAATTTATTTTAAACCGAAAGATTGACAATACTTGCAAGTAACTTGGAGATATGAAATTTGGGTGGGAGTTGTATTGGAAAACTAGAATCGCCTTCTTAATTATCTGGGTCTTGATATGTAGGGACTACAAGACAAGATCAAGCTTGTTCCCATAGACCTCGCTAATAGGCCCACATGGTATAAGGAGAAAGTCTACCCTGAAAATAAGGTAACCTTTGTGATATATATTATATTGTATGCTATTATGTTTTGGTTTGGCATTTAGATTTCAAGTTCTATTTTTTAATCTTGGTTAAATCAGTTTGAAACCATTTTCTGTTCTTTTTCAACTTTGTGATGTTTATTCAAACTGTTTATTTCCGTATCTCAAGACTCAAAATAATCTGTTTGTGGGTGGTACTACTGTTATTTCCACCACATAAATATGTTGATATTAATTGTGAATTAGATCGAGTCTTTTTGGTTGGTCCTTATTGGATGGTCATTATTGATTGGGCACATGAAATGATTAGATGAATTCTGATCAAAAGGCAACAGGAAGTCCATATTTGTTTCTGCATATGTGTGACACTCGCACTTCCAAACACTTGTAATATCTATTACAAAATGAAAAGAGTGTGCAGTGCGCTGAGTCTATTAGTTCTAAATTGCATGATTAGTGGATATAGAACAACACATCTTCATTATAATAATTGAGAATTCGCTACATTCAACTAGCTGTTACATTATATGTGATCAAAAGGCAACTAGGATTTTCTTTCTTGATAAACGGATTATCATAATCTCTATTGAGCATTTACATATATCTCCTTATATCACCTTGTTTGTGCACATATGCATATCTCTATTGATGATTTGTACACCGTACACCAATACTGTTTGCTGTTGATATTTTCTTTCTTAAGGTGCCATCTCTTGAACATGACAACAAAATCATCGGAGAGAGCTTAGATTTGGTGAAATATGTAGATGCTCACTTTGAAGGTCCCGCATTACTACCAGATGTAAGATTAATTTTAGATCTATCTCTTCTCCCTTTCTTCTACTCTTTTGTAATTGTAACAAGCAACCATATATACAAAAATTTGCATGTAGGACCCTGCCAAAAGAGAGTTTGCTGAGGATCTATTGACATACACCAGCACCTTCAATGGAACAGTCTACTCTTCGTTTAAAGGAGATACTGCAAAAGAAGCTGGTGTGACTTAAAGCCTATATTTGTATTATATAAAACAGATGAATTTTTTTTGCATCTAGGGCTGATTAGATCTGACACCTGGATCAGGTGTTGCTTTTGATTACTTGGAATCAGCTCTTCAGAAGTTTGAAGGTCCGTTTTTCCTGGGACAACAAGTCAGTTTGGTGAGTGCTTTCATCCGTACACTTACGGGCTGTTTTTTTTTTTTTTTTTTAAACTCTTTAGAGCATCTCCAGCATCTTCAAAATTTCTCCAAAATGGAGAATTAAAAGTCAAAATCTACATAAAAATTTACATCCATCTCCAACAGATTCTCCATTTTGGAGATGAAATCATTACTTATAATATTAAAATATTGTATAAATCTAATAAAATATCATTTATCTCTCATACCCATCTCATTTGAAGAAATCTTATTGGTAGAATATAATAAAAAAAAACAATTTCTCTCTCATGGTAATTATTTTTGGAGATTTTGGAGAGTTCTCCATATTTGGATAAAATTACACTCTCTCTCCTACTTTCTCCATTTTGGAGAAAGATTTGGAGAATCTGTTGGAGCACAAAAATGTCTAAAATCTCCATTTTCTCCATTTTGGAGAAGCTGTTGGAGATGCTCTCAAGTCTGTTTGTTTTTTTTTCTTCTAGTTTTCAGAACCTCTTAACTCTTAAATACATCTGAAATAAGAAGGGGTAACCTAACTTGTTAAAACCTCTTATCGCCACCTCAGTTCATATGCATACAATCTTGTTGATTCAAATTTCAGACTTCAGCAACACCTCTTAATCTTATTAATTAGAAGTAAAATAAGACTTCAGACCTCTTAAAAACAAACGGCACCTTAAACTTCCAGGATTCCTTCTTTTTGGCCCATGAAGTATCCATAGATTAAACTTGAGGGCCAGCTCAACTGGAAAATAAAGGTTAGGTTTTCGGGCTCTTAAATGTTTCCGGTTCGAGTCACTTCAGGGCCCAATGGGATTAATCGAGGTGCACGCAAGCTGGAATGGGCATGCACGGTTACCCAAAAATAAGTATCGACATATTACTTTTAGTTAGCTGTATGTGAAATTGACTAGTTATTGCTACAAACTTATGAATTTGCAGGTGGACTTTGCATATATTCCTTTTGTGGAAAGGCTTCAGATATTCTTACAAGAAGTATACAAGTATGATATTACTTCAGGCAGGCCAAAACTAGCAACATGGATAGAGGTATGTTTGTCATTGGTCTGTAAAACATAAGATGAGTGAACAGAAGGATTTCTTTTTCTAATCTCCATTTTGGGGTTTTGAATATTAATCCATCCATTCCCAATCAAGCCAGAACTTTGACTTTCAAGGTCAAATGATTTAGTTCCGACTTCAAAATGGCTAGTCTTGAGAAATTGTTCTAAAATGAACTTTATAACAAAGACAACGTCCACATTGAATTCAAATTTGGGAAATACATTATACAAGATCACTTTTTCAGGGTGATGTAAAATACATGACAATTGGGCATGAAACCATCTTTTTAATTGTTTAAGATTGGATGTTGCGGGTGCATAGCATTATCCATTCGCATTCTTTGTACTTACTATGAAGCACTTATGTACAGGAACTGAACAAGATTGATGCCTATGTTGAGACGAAATGTGATCCTGAACACGTTGTTCAAATGTATAAAAAACGCTTTCTGGTAAGTAGCTTTCTGAATTCTGAATTCTGAATTCTGCATTTACATGATAAATCATGCATGATGCATTGAAAGTCTATGAAAGAAGTGGACTGCACCCTCCTTTTGGACCCCAAATATCATGTGTAGTCCAAGTCATATTTGGAATGGTATCCTTAGGTTTTATGTTCTCTTCTGTGTGAGCGTTGTTTTGATATATCACGGTTTTCTGGTGTTCTTCTAACAAAGTCGTAAGATTGGGCATTTGGTATCATCTCGAAAAGGGGGATTAACATAGAAGAAATATTATTGTTCATATGATTGTTGCAGGGTGAGTGAAGTTGATAATATGCTTCGAGGGATATGGCAGGCATGCAGGCATTATATATAAAGGGTGAAGAAAGTTGTTTGTTTCAAGAACTGTTGTTGGGTGTTATTGTGTTATGTGTAGTAAAAAATGGTCTTAGGTTAATAAACCTATTGGGGTTTGTTATGTATAACTTTGAATAATCTAGTTTCTGTCCTTTTGTACTACAAATTGGTTGGGGTTGGTGTTTTGACAATCCATTTTCAGCTGAACCCAATCTGTGTAGGTTGGGTTGGTTGGGTTGTGGCGTTTGAGATTTGTTCTTGAAACACATGCGAGCGTAAAAATGACATATAGCAGTAGCATGACGTTCATCTGACCTATTGCTTCAAGAGCACTGAGCACATTCACATTCACAATCATCTCGTCATCTGCATCCTAACTTTCTAGCAATAAAGGTCTTTCATCGATGACTGAAATCACGACATTAATACTTGGAAAGCGAGAACAGTCAAACAGCTTGCAGAGACATATTAAGGGGGTATTGGGTTCATCGAGTTCAATTGATGTCAAATGAGTCTAGTCTAACTCTGATCCAATACCTACGATCACTCTAGCTTCCTCGGTGGAAAAAGTTGCCAAAATCGCCATAATTGAGAGAGAAATGAAGGGGATGAAGAAAAATAACAAACCCTAGCCCTAAACCCAACTCTTTATACTCCAAAGCCCGCTAGTTATCATCCCCGCTGTCATGTCAATGTCATGATTGTGCGGGCACCGGACAACCATGCTCTCGGTACAATGGGTGCCATCATGCCAATGCCACGATCGTGTGGGCACAATAGTATGGACAACCATGCTCTAGATACCACCACCGACGCACTATCATGACAGATGTCATTATCACGTGAGCACTATAGCCAGACTCTAGATTTGATTTTTCTTAACTGGTTCATCACTTTTTTTTATCAGGATGTTAGATGTTCTCCTCATAACCATATTATTATATGTTCTATAGTTTGTACACCAAGTGATTATCCTTCATATGATGATTGCCAACCTCTTCGTATGTTTGTTTTCTAACATTGCACATTAAAATGTTGGTTGGAACGATGTTGTCTATTCTTTTGCATGTATGTCCATTTATTTAGACACAATGCTCCAAAACGGATCAAACTTTGTTCGTTTGGTTTGCGGGATTTAATTGGATTGTTGGGATTGGAATTAAATTTCATTTCAATTCCATGTTTGGTTTGAAAAATTGTTTGGATTTGAAATCTTGGGATCATGGGGTTGGTATTTTACAGGATTTCGTAAATTTTGTATATGATAATATTTGTTTTATAATAAACAATTAATAAAATTGTAATTTAAATTTTCTATAATTTATTTTTATAAATTATTTATAAAATTGTAATTCAACTTCATTTCGAATTCTACAAACCAAACATACCAATCCAAATTCCTCCCATTTTAAATCCTTCAACGAAATCTATCAAACCAAACGTCTTTTAAAATATTTTTGGTTTATCAAACTATATAGAGATCAAGACACCCAATAATCAAATACTAAATAAAAAAACCACTATTGGTTATTTTCCAGGTCGTTATTTTTGTCTCGAGAGTGTAGTTTTATGTTAGTTAATTAAAATAAAATCTAACAAAAATAATCATACAAATATATGATTATTCTATTTGACAAATGTTTCATTTTTCAATCTCTTCCCGCTAAATGTATTTGGACAAAATTACGATTTTTGATTGCTCGATAGTTGATTTACTTTTTTTTTTTGGAAATAGTGTCCTAGGTTATGCCTAGACTAATGATTTGGCAAATTATGACCGTAAGACATCAACCCTGATTAGGCCACAATTGTTTACGTCTGGATTCGAACCCTGGACAGATGGGATATTCCACCACATCCCCCAGGGCCTTAACCAGTACGTCACAACCTTTGTGGTTTACAATCACAACTTACATGTACATAACTACATTTAAATTACATGGGATAGGTCGAGAAAAAAATAATTTGTCATGTGTGTTGGCTAGCATGGAACTAGAAAAAGATCGGGCAAGTTGGGACAAAACTCATAAGATACAAAGAGAGGTTTTTGTTACATAAAAAAAGTGGAACCACCTTAAGAAAAACATAGAATTACATCTTACACTCCTAAAATAATAATATATTAATAAAAGGATAATCATGCGAGAAGACGGTCAACTTACGACATGTTGTAAAACGGAAATGAGATAATGCTAACTTAATCCCAAATTAGAGAGTTTAACCAAAGTCAAACAAGGGATAAGTTAGTGATCCCAATGAATCTCTAGCTTGAACACTCAAGGGTGTTCTTAGTGTACAAGACAAAATTCTCAAAACATACAAATATGATGATTCTAAATATGCATCCAACACAAAGTAAAGAGATAGAGTTAGAAGACAACACCAAGATTTATGTGGAAACCCAAAACGGGAGAAAACCACGGGTGGAGGAGACCACCGAGAGAAATCCACTAGTGAAAGATGAAGATTACAATACTCTTGAAGGAGAAGAATCACAACTATAGTGAGTGTGTGTATTTGGAGATAGAAATGATAAAATGGGATGATCTAAACATATTCTCAGCTGGGTTTTTATGCTTGAAGCTCAACCCATTTTTGGAAAACACTCAAGTGAGATAATTTGAGTGTGATCTTGTATAACCCAATTTTGGGGAAGATTAAAAAATGGAAAAGTTGAGTCTTGCAAGCAACTTGATCAGATTTTGTGGCCCAAGAAAAGAGATTTCAAAGGGGACACAATCCCTTAAAATAGGGAAAAAGAAAATCTGATGAAAAAGCAACTTTTGAGAAAAGTGAACAGTGCTCGCGCCGGCGCACAAATAAGGGAGTGGCCGCGAGCGACCCTTCTGCCTCCAAAATGAACAGTGCTCGCGCCCGCGAGCAAATAAAGGAGTGGCCGCGAGCAGACCATTTTTTTTTTTTTGATTTTGAGGCACCCTTTAACAATCTTCACCTTGACTCAAAATTTCACTTCCGAAAAACATAACCCAATCAAAATTATCCAAGAACAAAGCTCCACAAAGCATAAACCATCATCACTAGCAAACGTATTGACTTCTCCGAAAATGATTATCAGAAAACTAATCTCCTCCACCATAGCCCCTTACGGGCTACTTCAAACCACGAACACCGACCAAGCTCGAAAATAAATCGAACTTAGCCGTAGGAAGAACCTTCGTCATCATATCCGCCGGATTGTCATGAGTGCTAATTTTATTCACCTTGAAATCGCCTTTAGCAATGACTTCACGCACAAAATGATAACGCACATCAATGTGCTTTGTGCGCTCATGGAACATTTGGTCTTTCGCTAAGAAAATAGCACTTTGATTATCGCAATAGACCGAGTCCACAACCAAATCATTGCTAAGCTCACCAAATAAGCCTTTGAGCCACATCGCTTCTTTAAACGCTTCTGTTATAGCCATATACTCCGCTTCGGTAGTAGATAAAGCAACCGTAGGTTGCAAAACGACCTTCCAACTAAGCGCACATGAGCCAATAGTAAACACATAGCCCGTAAGAGAACGACGTCCATCCAAGTCTTTCCCATAGTCTGAGTCAACGTACCCAACGACACCATCTCTAGATGTTCCATAATGCAAAGAAGTATCTATAGTACCGGATAGGTATCTAAAGATCCATTGCACCGCCTTCCAATGCTCCTTTCCCAGGTTGGCCATAAAACGACTTACCATGCTTACGGCATAGGCCAAATCGGGGCGTGTACATATCATTGCATACATCAATGATCCCACAGCACTTGAATAAGGAACACGTGACATATACGCCTTCTCGGAACTTGAAACGGGACATAATCTTGAAGATAGCTTGAAGTGCGGAGCTAACGGAGTAGAGACCGCTTTGGAACCAATCATGTTGAATCTCTTCAACACTTTCTCAATGTAGCCTCTTTGACTTAGAATCAAAGTGCCCGCCTTTCGATCTCTAATGATCTCCATTCCTAGAATCTTCCGTGCATGCCCCAAATCCTTCATTTCAAACTCTTCATTCAATTGATCTTTAACAACTTGAATTTCTTCTTTGCTCTTGGCCGCAATAAACATATCATCCACATACAATAAAAGGTACACAATCGATTGATCTTCACCTCTCCTTATGTAGACACAACTGTCATACAAACAATGAGAAAAAACCATGTGAGATCATAAAAGAATCAAATTTCTTATACCATTGCCTCGGTGATTGCTTTAGACCATATAGTGACTTCTTCAAGTGGCACACCATGTCTTCCTTTCCAACGGTGACAAACCCTTCGGGTTGGTCCATAAAGATGTCTTCTTCCAACTCTCCATGTAAAAACGCTGTTTTGACGTCTAATTGCTCAAGCTCCAAATCTTCCAAAGCAACAATGCCTAACAAGGCACGAATAGAAGTATGCTTGACAACGGGAGAAAAAACGTCCGTGAAATCTATACCCGGGATTTGACTAAATCCCTTGGCCACAAGTCTTGCCTTGAAACGAGAGTCTTCAACATCTGGTATCCCATCCTTCCTCTTATATACCCATTTACAACGAACGGGTTTCTTTCCAACGGGAAGAGGAACAAGCTCCCAAGTACCATTCTTTTGTAGAGACTCCATCTCGTCATTCATAGCCACAATCCATTTCTCCGAATTCGGAGAAATAATAGCTTCATCATAAGTAGAAGGTTCCTCAACCGAATCGATCTCCGAGGCGGCACTAAAAGCATACGCCATAAAATCCGCTTCCGCATACCTTCTAGGAGGTACGATAGCTCTCCGACTTCGGTCTCTAGCAATGCATTCCGGTGGTTCCAATGATGGTGCATTGGATTGGGAATCACCTTCATTGTCACCATAAGAAATTGAGATTGACGGTTGATCGGGAACATATGGATGAGATGGAGTAGATGCACCATTGGTGCGAATTGGAATCTCCACCTCTACTCGAGATCGCCTAGTTTGTTTTTCTTTCGAAATACCCTTCTCTTGAGAAATAGGATCGGATGGCTTGCCGAGCATTGATTCTTCATCAAATGTTACATCTCTACTAATCATGGTCTTCCGGGTCTCCGGACACCATAAACGAAAACCTTTGACTTCGGCTTGAAACCCAAGAAACATGCACTTCACGGCACGTGGGTCAAGATTTCCGTTATCAACTTTGGCATAAGCGGGACAACCAAATATCTTCAATAGAGAATAATCCGCGGGTTTGCCGGACCACACCTCAATAGGTGTCTTCTTGTCAATGGCAAAAGAGGGAGAGCGATTAATGATGTAGCAAGCATATGAAGCGGCTTCGGCCCAAAAAGTCTTTGTCATTCCGGAATTAGACAACATGCAACAAACCTTCTCCATAATTGTACGATTCATGCGTTCGGCCACACCGTTTTGTTGAGGAGTATGAACCACCGTATGGTGTCTAGTAATGCCATGAGCTCGACAATAGGCATTAAACTCCTCCGAGCAAAACTCCAACCCATTATCGGTACGGAGGTACTTGACTTGCTTGCCGGTTTGCTTTTCAATCATAACTTTCCAATCACGGAAAGAAGCAAACACATCGCTCTTATTCTTCAAGAAAAACGCCCAAACTTTGCGCGAGAAATCGTCAATAATAGTCAACATGTAGAAAGCATCACCGTGCGATTGTACCTTTGCCGGTCCCCAAAGATCCGAATGCACATAGTCGAGAATACCCTTGGTTGAATGAGTGGCACTTCGAAATGAAACTTTCTTTTGCTTCCCGAAAACACAATGTTCACAAAAGGGAAGTTTATCGATACTTTGACCGCATAACAAGTTTCTTTTGCTCAACTCCGCCATACCATTTTCGCTCATATGGCCCAACCTCATGTGCCACAACCTCGACTTGTCGGAAAGGGATGATGATGATGATGCTACCTCGGAATCGCCAAGAATGGTAGTGCCCTCCAAAACATAAAGATCGGCATCCTTTCGTTTGCCTCTCATGAACACAAGAGAACCTCTTGTAACTTTGAGAACTCCACCTTCACCGGAAAATCGATAGCCCTTTTGATCAAGAGAGCTAAGAGATATCAAGTTCCTCTTCAAATTAGGAACATGCTTGACATTTCCCAAAGTACGAATGACGCCATCAAACATTTTGATCTGAATGTTGCCTTGTCCCACAACCTTGCATAAGGCTCCATTACCAACTCAAACCGACCCCGTACAAGGCTCGTATGAGGAGAACCAATCACGGTTAGGGCACATATGATAAGTGCAACCGGAATCAAGAATCCAATCGGATGAAGACATATTGTCCTCATCCAAGATCACCATGAGGTCACCCGCAAGCTCTTCGACCACTTCGGCTTCACCGGAATCATTTGGCTTTCCTTTGACATTAGCTTTGTTCTTGTTTTGAAGCTTGAAACAATCATCGATCACATGACCCTTCTTCTTGCAATAGTTGCAAAACTTGCCTTTATCTTTGGCTTTTGATTTTGACTGGTGACGTGCCAGGATCTTGAAACTTCTATCAAAAGATCTCCGACGAACACTAAGACCTTCGCCCTTAGAATCTCCAACCACCATTATCTCCTTCATCTTTTCCTTGGAACTCAAAGAATTGAGAACATCATCTAATGCAAGAAAATCACGGCTATAGAGAATAGTCTCCCTGAAATTGGCATAAGAGTTAGGCAAAGAGCATAATAAGAACAAGCCCAAATTCTCCTCATCATACTTAACATCCATGTTCTCTAAGTTACAAATAATTTCCTTAAACTTAGAGACATGCTCGGTTACGGAACTGCCTTCATTAAGCTTGTGAGTGAACAAACGTTGCTTCAAGTGCAACTTGTTAGGAAGGCTCTTTGTCAACAACCAACTTAGCCCAAAGAGTCGCGGTTGTTTTTTCTTTCAAAACATCTTGCAAAATATCATTAGATAGATGTAAACGAATTTGAGAAGATGCCTTTAAATCTTTCAACTGTTTTTCGGGAAGAGTCCAAGTAGAAGGCATTTGCTCAAAACCATTCAAGGTTTGATGCAAATCCATTTGAATGAGAATATCTTTCATCTTCACTTGCCACAAAGAAAATCTAGTGTTTCTATCTAACAAAGGAATATCATATCTCATAGATGCCATAATCACCACAAATAATGAGAACCTAAACAAAGTCTTCTACACCAAAATAACCAAAGATGCTCTGATACCAATTGTTGTAAAACGGAAAGGAGATAATGCTAACTTAATCCCAAATTAGAGAGTTTAACCAAAGTCAAACAAGGGATAAGTTAGTGATCCCAATGAATCTCTAGCTTGAACACTCAAGGGTGTTCTTAGTGTACAAGACAAAATTCTCAAAACATACAAATATGATGATTCTAAATATGCATCCAACACAAAGTAAAGAGATAGAGTTAGAAGACAACACCAAGATTTACGTGGAAACCCAAAACGGGAGAAAACCACGGGTGGAGGAGACCATCGAGAGAAATCCACTAGTGAAAGATGAAGATTACAATGCTCTTGAAGGAGAAGAATCACAACTATAGTGAGTGTGTGTATTTGGAGATAGAAATGATAAAATGGGATGATCTAAACATATTCTCAGCTGGGTTTTTATGCTTGAAGCTCAACCCATTTTTGGAAAACACTCAAGTGAGATAATTTGAGTGTGATCTTGTATAACCCAATTTTGGGGAAGATTAAAAAATGGAAAAGTTGAGTCTTGCAAGCAACTTGATCAGATTTTGTGGCCCAAGAAAAGAGATTTCAAAGGGGACACAATCCCTTAAAATAGGGAAAAAGAAAATCTGATGAAAAAGCAACTTTTGAGAAAAGTGAACAGTGCTCGCGCCGGCGCACAAATAAGGGAGTGGCCGCGAGCGACCCTTCTGCCTCCAAAATGAACAGTGCTCGCGCCTGCGAGCAAATAAAGGAGTGGCCGCGAGCAGACCAATTTTTTTTTTTTTTTGATTTTGAGGCACCCTTTAACACGACACATACGAGAAGGGTAACACATTCAGAAGGATAAGGACAACTTGTCAAAGTGACCAAGGTCACGTGAAAATTCACGTGTGTATGTTTCGTCAACACGACATTTCTGGACGTGTTGTATATCACATGTGAATTGTGATTTGGCCATTCTTGAGTTTATTTCAAATTAACTGTTTTCTCGTTTAGACTCGTCCATAATATAATATATTTTCTTTAAAAAAATAACCGCTTATGATTAATCTAACGGTTAAGATGTATGTCACACGGCTGTGAGATTTACATGAGTTGCAAATTAATTTTTTGCCTATATTTATATACATTAATATAATTATATATAATATTTACTAAAATATAATAATTTATACTAATAATATTATAGAGGTGGGTTCAAATGAAGACGACATCTATTTAAGAAAACACGAAAACAACCGAGTACATACAAAATCATATATGATTCACGTACAAAATCATATATGAGTCACGCGACTATGCGCGCGACCTGTGAGTTGCGTTTGACATCGCCTGCGTCTGAATTTTTCGGGTAGTGCAGAATCACATATGATTTTGTACACGATCTGTTGTTTTTTGTCTCTCTTGTTTTCTTAAATAGTTGGCGTCTCGTTTGAACCTTCCTATTATATATATATATATACATTTATATATATATATACATACATATATATATATATATTATACTAGCTTCAAACCCGTGTATTACACGGGGTAATTTAAAAAAATTAAATCATGCAGAAAACTTATCTTACATATATGAATGATTATTGAAAGTACGATACTACTTTTCCAAGTTTTTTCCCTACAGAGTTGTTTTTTTGTATCAAATCTCATACTAATTTCAACAAATCTCATACTAATCACGACACATTAATTCATATACATTTCGAAGGTATTGATAAAACGATTACAATGGTATAATTTATAAAAAAATAGAAATGTTTTTTTAATGCATTTTAGTTCTTATATATTATTTATGTTTATATGATAAAAGTCTAAAATGAAAAAAAAAATGATTAAAAGTAAACTACATACCTAATTATAAGGGTAGTAAATGTAACGTATAATTAAAAAAATTGAATTAAGCAAAGATTTAAGGATGAGTGAATGTGGGTGTGTTATGCGTCCAGATACATGTTAAATTGAATTAAGGAAAGATTTAAGGAGAAATGAATGTGGGTGTGATATGCATCCAGATACATGTTTAGACGGAAAAATACTGAAGTCGGCTCACCAGAAGACGACACGTGACACTCCAGTTACTTATTTATTATATGTATAGATTACTATATATAATATAATTTTATATCTTATATTAATAATATTTTGTAAATAATATATATTATTTACTCCAAAATTTGTGAGATCCATAAGATGTAATTATAAGCTACTAATTTAAGATAATTAATGTTATTAATTAATGAAATAATTTAAATGATAATTATCATTATTTGTTAATAAAAATTAAAGCATTCTTTTAGGAATTTACTCTCTTTCTTTCTCTCTTTGTGTAACATACACAAATACAATTAAATGTGTACACATTATGAACATAATGTAAATAATCTTAAGAAAAAAATTTACTAGGGTGTTTAGAGCATCTCCAACAACTTTGTTAAAAATAGAAAACATTAGGTTTTTGTTCTCTAAACCTCTCCAACACTTTGCTATATTGTTTGCTATAATAGAGAAAATTTAAATTTTTTCCAAGCTTAGAGAATTCTCTAAAACTTGATAGTAGGAGAGAGAAATGATTATTTATTCAATCTCACCAATGATTTTTTGTTCAAGTTTTTATCATTTTATATAAAGTTTTTTAAAGTGTATTGTGATGATAAATTAGATAATATTATAATAATATAAGTTGTTTTAAAATATCTAAAATAACAAATATGTTGGAGTTGAATGTAATACTTTTTAGAGATTTTCACTTTTGATTCTCTATTTTAGAAAATTATAGGAAAGTTGTTGGAGATGCTCTTACAAGTTTACATAGTGTTCACAAGTGGTAGGTTTAAATTTAGTTTTACTAATTTAATTGATATTCACAAATATGTTTATAAGTTGTACCATATCTCGTAAATTTAGAGTGTGTTCACATTTTTTTTTGAACGACAGGTAAACACACGCACACGTTCTCGGGGTATCCGGGCTCCCACTTAATGGTCTCACCCGACTAATCCCCGTCAACCACGACCCAACCCAATTAAGAGTACCACTAAGTGGCAGACCCATGATCTGGATGTCACAACATGCTCTCCACGGGGTTCGAACCCGGGTAGTCAGGGATACCATCCACTGACCTCCAAGGATGTTACAAAACCACTAGACTAGAAATGAAGGATTAGAGTGCGTTCACAATGTATTCACAAAACATAATAGTATTTATAAGAAAGCGTGCACAATGTGTTTGTAAAAAAGGAGGAAAGAGAAAATAAGAGAGATGAGAGAAAGTGAGAGCTTTTTAATTTATTATATTTTATTTTTTAATTATTTTTTTATAATCTAAATTGAATATCTCGGATCTTTTAAATTAGGGAAATTAATTAAACTAGTCATTTCAGAAAATCGGCTTTATCTCCTAACCAATTTCTCCCTCAATTTATTAAAATAGCCCATAAGTTCGTGAAATGTGTTCGTATATACGAACACATCCTTAAAACTGATAAATTTGACATATGTTCGTAATATACGTTCGTATATACGAACATAATTTAAAAACTCATTAAAAACTGATACGTTCGTGAAATGGTTCGTGGAATTCCAATATATTACGAAGATGTAATATATCACGAACTTAAAGTTTAATTTTTAGCCTAATATCGTGAAATGCCTTTGTTATATACGAACCTGAAAGTTACAATTTTGGCCTTTGATCGTGATATACGAACATCAAAACTTAATTCAAATTTAAAAAAAAAAGTTACAATTATGGTCCCTTATCTTTGGAACCTAATTCAAAAATATTTACACATTTAACCCAAGTTCGTGATTTGTGTTCGTGTATCACGAACTCAATTTATAAAAAAATTAAGAAAGTTACAATTAGGGTCCCTCAACTTTGTCTCAATTATCAAATGATTTACAATTGGGGCACGAACTTGATATTTCAAATAAAATAAAAGTTTCAATTATGGCCCCTCACAAATCACGAACTTGGGTTAAATGTGTAAATATTTTTGAATTAGGTTCCAAAGATAAGGGACCATAATTGTAAGAGCATCTCCAACAGCTTCTCCAAAATGAAGAAAATGGAGATTTTAGGCATTTTTGTGCTCCAACAAATTCTCCAAATCTTTCTCCAAAATGGAGAAAGTAGGAGAGAGAGTGTAATTTTCTCCAAATATGGAGAACTCTCCAAAATCTCCAAAAATGATTACCATGAGAGATAAAATGTTTTTTTTATTATATTCTACCAATAAGATTTCTTCAAATGAGATGAGTATGAGAGAGAAATAATATTTTATTAGATTTATACAATATTTTAATATTATAAGTAATGATTTCATCTCCAAAATAGAGAATCTGTTGGAGATGAATGTAAATTTTTATGCAGATTTTGACTTTTAATTCTCCATTTTGGAGAAATTTTGGAGATTGTGTTGGAGATGCTCTAACTTTTTTTTTATTTGAATTAAGTTTTGATGTTCGTATATCACGATCAAGGGCCAAAATTATAACTTTCAAGTTCGTATATAACAAAGGCATTTCACGATATTGGGCTAAAAATTAAACTTTAAGTTCGTGATATATTACATCTTCGTAATATATTTGAATTTCATGAACGTATCAGTTTTTAATGAGTTTTTAAATTATGTTCGTATATACGAATGTATATTACGAACATATGTCAAATTTATCAGTTTTAAGGATGTGTTCGTATATACGAACACATTTCACGAACTTATGAGCTATTTTAATAAATTGAGAGAGAGGTTGGTTAGAAGATAAAGCCGATTTTCTGAAATGGCTAGTTTAATTAATTTCCCTTTTAAATTAAAAAGTTTTCAAAATAAGACCCCAATTATTATAAATTATCAATATGATATATAAATTATCAATATGATATATAAATCACCATATATAATATATATTATTAATATAAATTACCATATATATTATATTATATTATATATGATTATTAATATAAAATCTCATATATTATATATAAATATATTAAAGAGTAAACTACAAATTTGGTCTCTATGGTTTGTTAGTTATAACATTTTTTATCCCTACAATTTCGAAAATACAAGATCGTCGTAGTTGGTTTACAAAAGTATAGTTTTTTTACTATTTCTTTTATTTTGTGTTTAAAATGTAACTAATATATATTATATGTCACAGATTGAGATAGAAGATATGAACCCCCTCCTTTGTCAGACGAAACTCCTCCCCGTCACTTTTTTATGCACGTATCTACTTCTCTAGTGGCTTCCACCAAAAAACTACCCCTTTCCGTGATTGACATAACAAATTAAGTTGTCGTGGATCTCCATCCCTCCCTCAATTTCATTATTTTCTGCGACCAAAGTCGTTGCTGATCACCACCAGAAAGCCATCCCCTTCCATTTGCATCCAGGCTTCACGAACTGACACATCCCCCTCCTCTGGAGATCATCTCTCTCTCATTAAAGTTTGGATTAGGGTTTTTAGAGTTTTATGTTTGATATTTGATTATGGTTTGGAATTGAGATTTTACATATGATTTTGGAGACAATTACATGTGTTTCGCTGGAGATGATGACTATCAGAGTCTGAAAGGATTCATGGGAATCCGAAAAAGAAAAAAGGTAAGAAACGTGTTATGAATTTAGTGGAATACTTTTTAAAGAATTTTTGTATTTTTAACTGAAATTGAGAAAAAAAAAATCAAAAAAAAACTGATGCCTCTCATTTAACAGTTTTTTCTCTAACCGCCGGCTGATAGAGAGAACAAATTCAAACGTTTATGTAAACCATGATGACCATCTTATGTATTTTTAAAACTGTAGGGATAAAAGTGTTATAACCGGCAAAAGCGAAGGATTCAAATTTGTAGTTACTCTATATGTGTATATATATATAATATATTATTTATATATTATAATATAAAATAATTATACATATATTATAATATTAATATATTATTTATATATAGTAATAATACAATATATAATATATTATTATACATACAAACCGAACAGCTCCCCTCTATAAATACCCATATATGTTACTCCCGTCCTCTCTCAAATCGCTCTACCTTAATTTGTCATTCTCAACTCTCATTCTCCAACCATCTGCTAATGGCAGCTTCGTAAGAACATCTCTCTCTCTCTCTCTATATATATATATATATATATATATTTCTCAATTTGAATTTTGATTTTGGTGCATGGCTTGTAGAAATGTGAAAGAGGTTCTTCCACCAACTTTGGATTCTACTTCTGAACCACCTGCTGTGTTTGACGGAACCACTAGGTATATCATGTATTCATGTATTATATCATATATATATATATATATGATGATCGATGATGATGATCAATCAAGTTTTATTTTGTATTCAGATGGTAATTTTGGTTATGAGGATATCTAAAAAATAGTTTGATTTTGTTTTATGGAAGGTTATACCTCAACTACCAATGCCCCGTTGCACAACGTGCTTGGATTACCAGGAATTATAAGGTAACTTGTTAGTTGTTAGCTGAAAAACTAATTGGTGGCTGATAAGTTAGCTATTAGTTGATAAACTAGTAAGCTAACAACCAAGTTTAATGTATATATATATATATATATATATATTTATTTATTTATTTATGTATGTAGGGACTACAAGACAAGATCAAGCTTGTTCCTGTAGACTGGGCTAACAGGCCCATTTGGTATAAGGAGAAGGTCTGCCCTGAAAATAAGGTAACTTTTTTTTTTTTTTAAAAGTATGAAATAATTATATACGAAAACTGCAACAAATAAACTTAGACACCATGTTCATCTTTTGATAAGTTTTGAACCTGTGAATATTGTTTGTTAATATATATAGTTTGTTTTGTTTAAGCAACCATGCCTTGAAGATGACAACAAAATCATTGTGGATAGCATAGATATGCTGAAATATATAGATGCTCACTTTGAAGGGCCTGCATTACTACCTGAAGTAAGATTAATTTCAGATCTCTATATATCTCATAATTAATTAGTTTTCCCTTTAATTAGTTCTCTTTTCAATTGAAATTATTGTACCAAGCAACCATATATATATATATATATATATATATATATGTATATATACTAATATTAATTTGCAAGCAGGAGGCTGCCAAAAGAGAGTTTGCTGAGGAACTATTGGCATACGCCAACACATTTATTGATACAGCCTACGCTTCGTTTAAAGGAGATACTGCGAAACAAGCTGGTACTGTCACGCAAACCTTGATCTCTCTTTTTATATATATATATATATATATATATATATAAACACAAGAACAATACCTATTTAAAAGAACACGAGAACTAACAAAATCATTAGTGATTTTACACTATCACACGAAAAAAGAACTTTGGCCACGACTTCAGGTCAGCATGGCTTTTTTGCACGTTAATGTAAAATTGCTAGTGATTTTGTTATTAATCGTGTTTATTTAAATAGTTATTGTTGTTGTTTGATCCCTCCTTATATATATATATATTCTTGTATAAATATATACAAGCACATGAAACTTTTTTAATTGCATTGAATCGATCATCTAGAGCTGATTATATAGATCTGGATATGATCAGATGCTGCTTTTGGTTACTTGGAATCAGCTCTTGAGAAATTTGAAGGTCCTTTTTTACTTGGACAACTGATCAGTTTGGTGAGTGGTTATATAATTCATCATATCTCTCCACTTAAACTAATACATATATGTACAGATTCCTTATATAATTCTTTTTGGCCCATTAATTACTTAATTTCAGTTATATATATATAGGTACATATATATATGTGTGAAGACTGAGTTTGTATATATATATATATATATTGCAGGTGGACATTTTTTATATTCCATTTGTGGAAAGGGTTGATGTATTCTTAAAAGAGGCATTCAAGTATGATATTACTTCAGGCAGACCAAAAGTAGCAGCATGGTTACAAGAACTCAACAAGATTGATGCTTATCTCGACACTAAAGTTGATCCTGATTTCCTTGTTCCATTCTACAAAAAACGTTATCTGGTAAGTAATATATATATATATATAATAACTACTTGTGTTGTAAAATCGTAGTAATTAAGATGCAGATGATGTTGAAAAGATATATATTATATAATTACTCATAATTAATGGTTTCTGTATGATTGTTGCAGGGTGATAAGTGATCGAATTAAGTCGACGATGATATGCTTTGAGGAATTAATGGCAGGCAGCCATTGAGGGTTAATTTGTGTCAATTTAAAAAGAAATTAAGTTGTTTGTTTCAAGAATAAGATCTATATATCGAACTGTTGTTGGGGTGTCATTTATTTATATAATAATAATAATAATATTATAATAATAATAATAATAAAGCGTTGTTTGTGTCAAGAATTGGTGTTGCTTAATTTGTTGTGTCCCTTAAATTAATCGGAATGTTAATTTCTTCTTTGTTAATTTACAAGTATGTCGATTATTTAGACATGAAATCAATAACTAACAAATGGAACTTTGGTCTAGTTGCATCCCACCACCCAATTACTATCTTCAATAAGGACAATTAGATGAATAAAAAAGAATATATTTGGGCTATGTTTTTGTTGATAAACTAGCTTATTGTTGATAACAGCATCTCCAACAGTTTTCCCAAAACTTTCTCCAAAATTGATAAAGTATGAGAGATAATACATATTTCTCCAAATTTAGAGATATTTCCAAAAATGATTACAATTATTTTTATTACTTTCCACCAATGAGAAACTTTGAAATAAATTGTTTATGTGAGAAAATAGTATTGTATTAAATATATAGAATATTTAATAATATAATTAATGATTTATCTCCAAAATGGGGAAACTGTTGAAGGGAGGTTGTAAATTTTTTTAGAGATTTTGAATTTTGATTCTCCATTTTGGATAAATTTTGGGGAAACTGTTGGAAATGCTCTAAGTTAGAGCATCTCCAACAGCTTCTTCAAAATGAAAAAGTAAAAAGTGAAAATCTCTAAAAAAAAAGCACGTTCATCTCCAACAGATTCTCTATATTGGAGATTACACAATTAATTATATTATTAAAATATTTAATGCAACTCATAAAATATTATTTGTCTATCCTAAACATTTTATTTAAAGCAAATTCATTGGTAGAATTAATAAAAAATCATTTCTCTCTCATATGTAATCATTTTTGAAGATAGAGTGAATTGTGGATTTGGTCCCTGTGGTTTAGTGATTTCTTTGACTATGGTCCTCATTCTATGTTTATTGTGGATTTGGTCCTTGTGGTATTCAATTTATTTTGGTCATGGTTCTTCTGACTAACACTTCCATTAACTTTGTTAAATCAAGGACCATTTTAGTTATTTTGCCTATTTTTTATCTTTTTTTGATAAGAAAAATATAAACACACACAAACACACATGCATACACACATGTATATATATATATATATATAACGATTATAAAATAAATAAAATAAGACATTATTGTATGATTTAATTGTTTAATTTTTTTAAAATTAATTATATTAAATATGATTTAATTTTATTATTTTATTGTAATTGTGAAAAAAGATATAGTTTTATTGTTTTAATGTAATTAAAATTTCAATTTAAACAAATCAGATCATAAAACTATATCTTATTTATTTAGATCGAATAAAATAAAATATGGTTTTATGATTTGATTTATTGAATTAAAATTTTAATTAAGTTAGAGACGATTTAATTATATTGTTCTTTTACTATCATTGTAACAAACAAGCTTATTGTTGATATTTCAACACCAAAAATCATTGAAAATCATTGAAAACCGTTGAAAAATGAACTATAATTTTATCATCTTAAAATTAGAAGCTCCAATTTTCATATTGTTTTTCAGTCAAAAACTCAAAATCAATTTTCATATTGTTCTTAGTATGATAAAATTAAAGTTCATTTCTCAACGGGTTTAATGATTTTTTTGTGTTAAAATATCAACAATAAGCTTGTTTGTTGCAATGATAATAAAAGAACAATATAATTAAATCGTCTTTAACTTAATTAACATTTTAATTCAATAAATTAAATCATAAAACCATATTTTATTTTATTCACTCTAAATAAAATAAGATATAGTTTTATGATCTGATTTGTTTAAATTGAAATTTTAATTACATTAAAACAATAAAACTATATATATTTTTCCACAATTACAATAAAATAATAAAATTAAATCGTATTTAATATAATTAATTTAAAAAAAATTAAACAATTAAATCATACAATAATGTCTTATTTTATTTATTTTAATATCGTTATATATATATATATATATACATGTGTGTATGCATGTGTGTTTGTGTGTATAAAAATATTGTTTATATTTTTCTTATAAAAAAGGACAAAAAATAGGTAAAATGGATAAAATGGTCCTTGATTTAACAAAGTTAATGGAAGTGTTAGTCAGAAGAACCATGACCAAAATAAATTGAATACCACAAGGACCAAATCCACAATAAACATAGAATGAGGATCATGGTCAAAGAAAATCACTAAACCACAGGGACCAAATCCACAATTCACTCTTGAAGATATCTCCAAATTTGGAGATTTTCATCATATCTCTTAGGTGGTGTTTGGTTCGCAGATTCTGAAGGAATCTGGTGGAATTGGAATGTTGAATTTCATTGACCCAATTATATTCCTTTGTTTGGTTCATTTTTTTTCACGGAATGAATCTCTAAATTCCATCAAATTCCACAAATGAGAGAATTTAACATTCCTCAGCAACTACAAGGTATTTTGATTGAATGGAATTCTTATTTTACATAATACCACATATGCCCTCAATCCAATATAACCTAATCACCGTCGATCTATACGAGACCACCGCCGATCACCGCTAATCTGAACCACCACCGACCACCGTCGTTCTGAACCATCGTCTATTTGAACCACTGTCGACCACCAACGACCGCCGTTCTAAACCATCGTCGATCTGAACCACCACAGACCACCGCCATTCTGAACCATCAGCGATCTGAACCACCGTCGACCACCACTAGCCACCGACCATCCGTCGTTGTAAACCACTGAAGACCACCATTGACCACCACCGACGACTGTCAATCTGAACCACCACCGACGACCATTGTTCTGAACCACCGCCGATCTGAATCATCGCCGATCTGAACCACCGCCGACCACTGTCGTTTTGAACCACCGACAACCGTCGAACATCGACCACCGTCGTTCTGAACTATCATCGATCTGAACCACCGCCGACCACCGATCACCACCGATCTGAACCACCATCGATCACCACCGATCTGAACCACCATCGATCACCACCGATCTGAACCACCGCTGACCACCGTCGTTCTGAACCACCGTCGACCACCGCTGTTCTGAACCATTGCCGATCTAAACCACCGCCGACCATCGATCATTGTCGATCTGAACCACCACCGACCACCGCCAATCTGAACCACCACCGACCACTGCCAATCTGAACAATCGCGAACCACCACCGTTCTGAACTACCGCCAACCAGGACCGATCTAAACTACCGTCGACCACCGCCGATCTCAACCACTAGTACAGTAGTACCCATCGCCGATCTAAACCACTGCCGACCACCGCCGACCACATCTGATCTAAACCATCGTTCTAAACCACCACTAACCACCACCAATTTGAACCATCGTTACAAATAATGTATTTTTAATGACTATTTTATTAAAGCATGTTTTGTTTATAAAAATTAAAATTATCAAAAAGGGTATTTTGGTCATTTATCAACATTTCATTCGAGTTCCAGAGCTACATTCTGGGAACCAAACAGACAGATTCCAATTCCTTTAACAGATTCCATTCCAATTCTATTAACCAAACATATTGTCAAACCTGACAACATTCCATTTCAATTCCTTCAAAGTCAAATTTTTTTGACAGATTCCAATTCATCCAAAAACATTCTGTGAACCAAACGTCACCTTATACTTTCTCCATTTTGGAGAAGGTTTTGGGGAATCTGTTGGAGCAAAAAATCCCCAAAATCTCCATTTTAGAGGAGTTGTTGGAGATGCTCTTACTTGATGACAGATAAGCTAGCTGATTTGATAAGATACTTTTGGCAAAAACTAGTTGATAAACATGTAAAATAACCAAAAAGGACATCTTAAAAAAATAATCAATTACAATATTTCATAATATAATTAAACAAATTTATAATAATATAATATGTTAATTAATACAAACAAGATAGTAAAGATAAATTAAATAATATAATATGCTAATTAAATTTTTTTTAAATTTATTATTATATATAAAATTTGAATTTGTTAAAACAAATTTTTAAAAACTATACATTAATTTATGCTTTTAAATAACCATTACATATAACATGAATAGAAATAAATAATTGAATAATAATTAATAACTAAAATATATTAACTAACATTAAAAATATATATAAAAAAATCAATTGATATGATTAACAATAATTTTATATAGTTAAAAATTAACATCAATGTACATTAAAATATAATTAATAATTTTTAATTAATACTAGTAATAATTAATTTTTAATAACTCCCCTTAGTCCTGGACGACCAAATTCAAGACTTCCAAAAATAGATAGCCTTATCCCTTGGTGTCAAATGACGAGTTCATTTCTTGTCTTGCCCAAAAACTTTAATATTTATTTATAAATAATAGTTAATAAATAAGGCTATAATTGGAAAAAATCATAAAAAAAACTCCTCATACGCTACTACAACTAGCTTAATTATAAGCTGACTTATGTCCATCCAAACATATATTTAAAAAATAAGCTAACTTATAAGCTAACTTATACAGGGTCGTGCTTGGGAAGGGGGGGTTGGGCGTACGGGTCCACGAGAAATAGGGGCCCAATTTTTTTAATATATAGTAGTAGTAAAAAAAATAGTAAATAAAAAAGACAAAATTTTTAAGTCTCTAATAGGACCAAAAGAATTTTGTATTACATTAGGCCCAAACATGTATTAGTTAATTACATTGGAAAAGAAAATATGTTAAAAGTTAAGTGGTCATACATTTTATAGTAGTGTTTATTGTTTCTCTAAGTTTTTAATCTACTACCAAAGTCTAAAACTACTTGCCTAAAAAACTTTGACATATCATTCATCATTCATCTCTCACTTGGCCTATTAGAGCATCTCTAACAGCTATGCTAAATTTTTTCTAAAATAGAGTAAAAAAAGTCAAAATCTCTAAAACTTTTTGTATCCAACTTCAACAGCTATTCTATTTCTCTCTCTTCTCTAAAAAATTAGAGATTTTTCTAAATTTAGAGATTTTTGTAATCTCTCTCTTCATTTTTCTAGTTCAGCATAAGGGATAACATAGCTGTTGGAGCAATAAAAATGCTAAAATCCCACTTTTTTCTATTTTAGCATAGTTGTTGGAGATGCTCTTAGAAATCTAAAGTCTGATGGGACCCAAAAAATTTGTATTATATTAAGAGCTCAAACATGTATTAATTAATTACAATGGAAAAAAAATATGTAAAAAGTTATTTTGTCATTCATTTTATAGTATTGTCTATTGTTTCTCTTATGTTTTTTTATCTAGTATCAAAGTCTAAGAGGGTGTTTGGGATTGCTTATTTAAAATAACTTATGCTTATTTTGAAAAGTGCTTATCAATTTATGGTGCCAAACTGGAGTTTTCTAAAAAGTGTTTGGATTAGCTTATTGTGGTACCAAAACGTAATAAGTTAATAAGTTGTTATTTAAAGGTGTTTGAGATTGCTTATACATATAAAATAATCAAAAAAAGTCATAAACACTTTTCAAATAAGTTGATAAGTTAGTACTAAATGACTTATCAAAAACTCATTTTAACGGTTTGACACCATTATATGTCATTTTAATTTTTCTCCATCCAAACACTATAAAATGCTTATCTCTAACGTCAAATCGCAATAAGCTAAAAAACACTTCAAATACACAATCCCAAACACCCCCTAAAACTATTTACCTAGAAAATACTGATATATTATCCATAATTCAATTCATCTGCCACCGACTTTTTTAATTATTCCATCCACATGAATTTTATATTTATATTAGAATATAGTAGATTTCTTGTTATTAACTAAGAGAACATATAAGACGGTTTAACTTATATCTATAACCTTGTTTTTTCAAACATTATTGACTTTTTATTACTTAATATTGAGTGCATTAATCTTAGTTACACTCCTATCTCTAAAACAACAATAAAGTCTTAAGCTATAAGCTTATAACCAAAATAGTTTTTGATTTTAAGATTGATGGTAAACATTAATCTCATTTATATTGATTTACACAGAGTATACTCCGAACAATCAACATTTTGACCCAAATTTATGCCATTTTATATATTAAATGTACATCGTAAGGATGTTTTTGACGTCGAAACAGATTAATGATGCTATGTAAAATTGATATGACAGATAATATTAATTTAATAATAATTATCGATTGATTTTGCGTCTAGGAATACTCGGGAAAATGATTTTATATGAATTTTAGTAATTTTTGAATTAAAATTTATTTCTTATGATAAAAACAATATATCAAAGATTTTATTTAGATAATTATCAAGGGCCTTTTTCTAACATCTCGTTCAGGACCTATAAAATGTCAGGAACAGACATGAACTTATAAGTTAGCTTATTTTTGTCAACGTTGTATTGAAATCTTACATTTGGATGTAAGATTATGTATTAACTATTACACAAGATATATTATCTACACCAAATTTTACACCATCTTCTTATGAATTTGTTATAGGATTAGAGCATCCACAGTGTACGAGCTTTTCACCGAGCTTTTTCATAACTTTTTTCTTACACATTATTGCCACACCAACAACTTAAAAACCTTTATATACCTCCACTATATGAAAAACTTCACCCAAACTTTTTCATTACTTTTTTAAACTATTCAGGGTCCCACTATTTTAACTTTATATTATTTTTATTCTTATTTATAAAAATAAATACATTAAAATTCATACAAATACATATTTATTTATATCAAGAAAAAAGTTATTTTAAAAGTATGTACAATAAAATTAATAAAAATTAGGTTATTAAGAAATATATAAAAGTTGTATAAAAAGTTTGTAAAATAAAAATTAAAAAATGTTAAATTTAAAAGTATGTATAATCAAAAATAAAAAGTGGGTCATTAAGAAGTCTGTCAAAATTGTATAAATATGTCAAATTTGAGATATTATTTTAAAAATATAAAATATAATTACTTTCATTATGTATTTATTTATATTATTTATTTAATAATTATATTTAAATAGGATTACTTTAAATATATTAATAAATAAAACTGATTAAATACGAAACTTTTATAAAATTCTATAAAGTTAAAACTGATTAAATACGAAAAAAGCTATGAAAAAGCAGGTCGTGCAATTACGAGCTATGACGAAAAACCTCGCGAAAAACCTCAACCAAAAAAGCTCTCCACTATGTAAAAAACCTCAAAAGGGGGTTTTTGTTTTTTGAAAAAGCTTTGAAAAACCTGTGAAAAAACACATTGTGGATGCTCTTAGTTAAGGGATCCTTGTGAATTTCATTTGTCGTGTATAAATATTTTATATTCAGAATAATAATAATCTATGCTATATTATAAAACACGGATAAAAAACTCTTACATACAAATTATTAGGTATAAAGTACCATCATTTTATGTAAGATTTTAAAAATCTCTTAATTTACAAGTATCAAAGCACAAGATACATATTACTACTGCAGGCTTCTAACACCCACTAATTTGGTATGTGCAGAGTCTTCATTTTATGCAGACATTTCCATGTATCACTATTAATTAATATATTATATTACTATAAATTTGTTTTAATTATATTATTAAATATGTAATTGATTATTTTTTCTAGATGTCAAAATATATAAGATAATCATTGAATTCTAACAAAATACTTATATTTTTTTGTATAAAAAACATTATATTATTAAGCCTAAATTAAACAAATTTATAAAAAAAACATTATCACTATCTCAAAATCATTCAAAATCGTACTGTAAATCGACAAAAAATAAAATGAAACATTAAAATCGTGATGTATCTCATTGTATTGCACAAGTACGTTTCTAGTATCCTATAAGATTTGAATATTCGGCTGAATAAGGGTTAATGGTAACACAACCCAAAAAATAAAAATTAATTATTTAATAAAATGAAATTTAATCATTAAATAGAAATGAAAATTATTTACTAAATCATGTTTAATAAAATATATTTTACGACTTTATGCTTAATGATTAGATTTTTTTAAAGAATATTTTCATCTTCAAACAATTTAAGGAACAAATTAAACAAAATTAGCAAATTAGTTATGAAGTCTAAAAAATTAGCCTTAGATAGAAAAAAAATCAATCCTAATTAACATATAACCCCATATTAAAATTAAACAAATAATTAACCATAAAATCTACAAAGTTAATCAGGGACAAGTATATATATGCAAACTAACCTTAGATAATTAGCACCATTAACATGTTATTTTAAAACCACAAGGGTTGTGGTGTGGTGGTAAAGGCTTGGAGAGTTCATAGCGCTCAACCCGGGTTCGAGCCCACTCGCAGCACTTGTGGCCACTGAGGATAAACTCAGGGCTGCACGCTTTAGCAGTTGGGCCAAAGGCCCTAATTGCCGGGGATTTGTCTGGGTCATAGGCCCAGGATACCCTTTCCAAAAAAAAACATGATATTTTAATATCCACAAGGCTTGTGGTGTACTGGTTAAAGCCTGTGGGGGATGTAGTGGGATATCCCATCCACCCCGGGTTCGAATTCAGGCATATGCCACCTGTGGCCACTAGGGTTTATCCAGGGTTGTCGCTTTAACAGTCAAAAATTGTCAGAGATTAGTCTAGGTTGTGCCTACGATACCCTTTAAAAAACATGCTATTTTAGCATCAATATAAACGAATTAACAAGACAACGTCAAAACCCAAATATTAATAACAACAACAAAAAAGAAAAGAGAAAAAAAAACAGGTTTACCTTTATCTTATATTAACATAAATTAATTTCAACTGAAATTTATCTCGAGCTTTTTTTTTTAAGGGTAAAAGTTAGTTAAGTTACTAATCATTTGTAACACCTTGAATTTTTATCCCAATTGAAGAAGAGTGTTGGACCGAGTGAATCGGTAAAGGAAGAACCACATGTGGAGTACGGCTATAGTGCCACGTAGTTATGACATTTGTCACAATAGCACCAACGGTACTGAGAATATGGTCGTCTCGGCTAATAGTGTCATGTGATTGTGACACTTGTCAAAATAGCACCAATGGTACTGAAAGTGTGGTAGTCCCGACTATAATGCCATGCAATTGTGACATATGTCACAATAGCACAACGATTACCAAGTGGTTGGTCGTCTCAACGAATGTTTCATGTATTTATGACAATGGTGTAACACCCGTAATTTTTGGGTAAGTATTATTTCAAGTAAGTGTAGAAATCGATCTTTTGAGGGAAATAGAGGAAATGGGATTTTGGGAGTAAATTACATATTTTATGGTCTTTTTAGATGAGGAATTCATTTATGAGTCCAATGGTTCTTTCCGGAGCAAAATCGGAGCTAAAACGAAGAAGTTATGGCCAAAACAGTGTTCGGTACAAGTTTGGCTAAAGTGCCTAGCGAAAGTGACATATGTCACTTTAGCATGGCACTATCACGGAGAGTATAAAACTCTCGGTCGTCTGGCGCGAGAGTGCCTAGCGAAAGTGACATATATCACTTTAGCATGGCACTATCACGAAGAGTAAAAAACTCTCAGTCGTCTGGCGCGAAAGTGCCTAGCGAAAGTGACATATGTCACTTTAGCCAGGCACTATCGCGGAGCGGGTCAAGGGATTAAAAATCCGATTTTTGGGGGTTTTCTTCATTTCCTCATATCTCCTTCACCATAACTCCGTTTGAGACGATTCTTTTTGCTATGGTTTCGTATTTGAGAGCTTTTCAAGGATAAATTGTTAGTTTTTGGAAGATTTAAGAGTATTTGGTGGTAGATTGGAGGCAAAGGTCAAGAGCTCATCATCATCATCACCTCCACCGTGAATACCCGGTTTTTTCGGTTTTCGGTTTTTTAATTTTTGGATTTTTTCGGTTATCGGTTTTTTCGGTTTCGGATCAAACGGTTCAGCTCGGTTTCTCGGTTTTTTTAACACCCCTACGAAATATGTATCTATACTATATTATAAAGCATGTATAAAAAACAATTGTTAAAACTTAATGTACCACTATTTAATGCTAAAAACTTAAAATCTCTTAAAAAAACAATCATTAAAGTTTCATGTACTAGTGTATTACATTTAATGTTATTTATAAACTTTCAATCCTTATCTCTAACAATTTTAACTCCCCTAAAATCACTTCTCACTTCAACTCCCTAAAATCACTCATCGTATAATTAAATATAGGATAAAAATCAAATTTTAAACATAAAAAATAAAAAATATAATTAATAAAATCTAACAGAATATTTAATGTTTATTTTATTTTAAAAAATTATATTATTAAACCTAAAATAAATTACATTATTATTAAACTATCGAAGAAAACTCTTAAAAACAAATTTTTATGCAATAAATATTGTTTATTAATACACATTATTTAAACATCAAGATTACAAGTCATGATGCATGAGTACAAATTTCTAAAGTTATATGTTTGAATTCCTAACTAACTGATAAACATAATCAAAACATGATAAACATTTCAATTTAAATATAAATGATTTTAAAATCTATACTATCTTATAAACCAGATTTGAAAAAAGTCTTAAATACAAATTTTAATGCATCATGTACCACTCATTTATGCATAAAGTCTTAAAGTCTTAATTACAAATTGTAGAGCACAATGTACAAGCCATTAGAAGTGTATTTATCAATCTCGTCCCGTTGTTCTTCTCGATATATCTTTCAGGCTTTGATTCCCCCCTCTTGCTCTTCACAAACCATTTTTTAGGCGGACTTGATTCTTATTTGAATTTTGAATTTTCAGGCTTTGATTCCCGTCCCTTGCTCTTCCCAAACCACTTTTTTAGACAGACTTTGATTCTTATTCCCAAACCACTCTCAATCTTATTTGAATTTTGAATTTTCACCTTTAATCCATTCCCTTTATCTGCCAGTGAAGTCTCTGCGTAAATCTCCTCTTCAAATCAATTTGCATCAAGAATCTTCCATTAACAGGGTTTAGTTTTCTTCTCATATCTGGCTTTCTCTCATCAAGCATTGGCCCAGGTAAGTTTTGAAGAAAATTTTGGAGAAATCCTCTATTTTCGATTAAGGGCCGAGCATAAATAGGTTTAAATCCTTCTGTTGGAGCAGGTAATCGGTTCATTGATTTGAAGAATTGTAGGGTCTTATATATGTGTCTTCTCCAGCTTCCGGTTAAGTTTGCATTATCCTCTTCTTCATGTAGATAATTATTGGGCATAACTTTTTCTTTCTCTTCAGTTTGCATTATCTTCCTTTTTTATTGCTAAATTTTTTGTGTATGGGTTTTTTTCTTATTAATATCCAGAGTTTGTGGATTAATCATAGAGCTAAACGGGGAATTTTTGCTTTAGAGGACATATGTTTGAATTTTTATGTTAGGAATGGTTACACTGAAGGTGTTCAATGAAATGCTAAACAAATAACTTTAATGCCAAATGCTCGTGATGTTAGTTACTCCATAATCAACGATTTCTAATATATATATATATATGTATGGTTTTCATGATTCTACTGGAATCAGAAGGAATTAGAATGACAACTTACTTTGATATCTCCATCTGTAGTTTTCCTCACATCTCACTTTTGGTGTCTGGTGGTGTACAAACATGTTTTGATGACCATGTCCTCTTGCAGGTCATCAGTTACTGTGTTTGTTATTTGAATTAAGTTTTCTGGTTTTTGAACTATAAATATGCTACTTGTTTATTTTCAGCTCTTAGACATGGTTGTTATAGAAGTCTACTACATGTTTGTGCCATAGTGAATGACATTGACCATTTGATGCCATTGGTCAATACGCACATTGACAACTTGGTGCACAGTAGCAATTCTTTAGTTAGATGCTTGATCATTTGCACTCGAGTTTGTAGTTAAAACTTGGAACTTCATGTCTCAATGCCTATCTTTGTACAAGGAAAAATAATTTCAAACTTGAACATTGTCAGTCAAAACTAAAGGTTGTTTTTACAATTGTATGTTTATCCTCTTTCACACAAACAATTTTGCAGGTTTGTTGATTAGCAATGGAAGTATGGGAGATAACTCTGTCAAGGCATAACACTTTTCTTGATGATGGTTCTGGTGGTATTGTTAATTGATTATTAATAGCTTAATTGATGGTTAACTTCTAATAGGTGTGATGTTATGTTGTTGCTTGATCATTCTTTTAAAGAAATATTGGAATGTCAAGATTCTTTATTCTTAAGTACCGTTTACTAAACGCTTACCCTATAAGTGCTTACTGAGACATTTACCTTAGCAAATGAACATGGCAAGAGCCGAGAATCTTATTCTATAAGAATAATGATAAGGATGGAGAGTCCTACCCGAAAAGAAATGGTGATGACTCTTATCGGGTAAATGTTTACCTGGTAAATTATTGCATATCATGCCATTTTGACGGGCTACAATCTTACCTAATAACGTGAGTTAAGAGTGATGGCTCTTACCAAAATACCAGTAAGTAGTTACCAGGTAAGCATTTGGGTAGACGACCCCTTAGTTTATATTTGTGTTCAAAAAGTTTCAATATTTTAAGGATATATTTATGATAATGATTGTTTTGTGTATATGTGTGCACACTTTGCTATCGGCTTTTAGTCAAAAATTAGAATTCAAAAGAAATGATCTTTCTAAAGTAAGTAAACCAATCAGAGGTCAAACCATTGATAAAAACAAAAATGTAAAAATAGATGATCTATTAGTAATCCAAGATTCTTGGAAACAGAACATTTGATGGCTAATCAAAGAAACCTATACCGGAATTCACAACAAATGAAAACCCAAAAAATAAAAAAACCAAACAACAAAAGGATTTTAGAATGGAGTAAGAATGCATGTAGTGTATTTATACCTCTGGCCTCTCTTCTTTATCAAGAACTGATGCCATAGAATCAAGCATCATAGCCTCAACAGTGAGGTCGACAGAGTGCTTCACCCATTGTACTTATTTTTTACAAACAAGAAATCATTGTTCTATTTATTTATTTTGTATATATAATCAAATTATATTTTGTTGGTGGTTACATTGATATAGATCTCATTGTTGCAGAGGTTCATTAGTTGTTGAAAGACTTGAGTCAGATCTTTATACTAAGTTGTGTCCAAAGACGATATTCTTCCTATTTGTACTATCAACAATGCCAGTTTTGGCCATACTCCCATGACGTTGTGTATGCATGTATGAAATTTGATGTTAAATTGCAGCACTGACCTCATAAGGATTTGTGGTAATGGGTATATGAATGCCATATTTCAAGAACCTGCATGGGTAGAGGTTTATAAAGAATGTTTTATAATTTGATAACCTTTTTCTTGACTTTTAGAGAATTTTACCTTTCTTTGTGAAATTTGTACTTTTTTGGGTCTTGCCTGTTCATCTATTTATCTCACATTTTGTGTGGACGTATTGAACATTATTAAGTATTAGCATTGTGTAACACCCTCGAATTTGGTAAGAGCAATTAATTAAAATTTTTAAACATAACATCAAGTAAGGGACGAAACTTTCTTTTACGAATCAAAACTCTATATGCCTCAACTGCGAATTCTATAATTAATCTTGACAATTATAAAACTCCAATAATATGTACAACTAAATTGAAGTCAGGTGTCACTTAACCCAATTACAAGCTGCTCTCCATAACCTAGTGCGGAAGACTTCAACAAGTTACTCACTCCACGGGCGCACAAAGAGGCACTCCTCCCTTCACTGAGATACTTGAACTATTCTCAACCGGAACCTGTTGCACATGCCGACAAATAAAAAGGTTAGGCTAACGCCTAGTGAGCTTAAGAGTTTTATATGAGTAAATATCTTTAAAAATCATGAACGTCGCTTAAGATCATAATCTTTCAATTGATGTACTTTAAACGTAGAACAACTCTTTTCCAATGTCATGCACTTTCAACGATGGACACCTCATTTCAAACATGCTTTATAAATTGATGCAACTTAAACTAACTCGAAACATGAATATAAAATGACTCCCATTTAAGAAACGTGGATAAAACGTTAAATCCCAAAACGCCCAAACACAGGTGGGGCAATGTAACACCCTAAAATTTCGGGTAATTTTAAAATTGAGACTTCGGCAATAAAACGTTTATAAATAGGGCAAACCACCCATTAAGGGTAAAGCGTAAGCATTTACAAAAACTTGTAATAATGTATGGGGAAACGACAACAAACTAATCTAAACTACATCTAGCTAGATTACATCGGTTGTCAACCCAATACCAAAAATGAATAATTGTTTCAATGCTAATGTAACACCCCGAAATTTCGTTGGTTAAATTGGATATTTGATTTTGGACTTGAATCCTTGATTTTATAGTCTTGATAGATGAATGATTCAATTACGAGTCCAACGGTTCTTTCCGGAGCGAAAAAGGAGTTATAACGAAGAAGTTATGACCGAAACGGGATTTGACCAAATAAGAAGAAAAATCAGTGGCTGACGTACCTTGTTACGTGGGTTGCTGAAGCTGAACCCACGGAGCAACCCACGAGAATGAAAATTAGGGTACCTTGTTATGTGGGTTGCTGAAGCTGAACTCACGGATCAACCCACGTGAAGGGCTGGACGTTTTTTATGCATTATTTTCCCCAAATATTTCTCATTTCTCATCTTCTTCATTTCAAGAATTCTCTCCCAAACACTTCCTCTTCACCTACCTCTTCTAAGTCTCTTCAACCACCAAATCATCACCATTTATTACTAGAGTGAAGATCATCATCCAAGGTTTCGGGTTGGAAGCTTCACCTCCATCTCCATCTTCATCTTCTTCATCACCTTCTCACCATTGTTGACCATGTTTTGGGGGTTTCCAAGAAACCTACTTGTAAGTCATTCTAACCATTTCTAAACCATGAAATAAGTTATAAATGTTCCATTGATGGTTTCCTAGTGTTTGATTTCTCTAATTTTCGGTTTGGATAATTTTGGGAGTTTTGGGTCAAAATTAGGGTTTTGCCCAAAATAGAGATTTTGATGATTAAGTGTTTGGGGATCAATTATTTATGATGGAAAATGTATATTCATGGTTGGAACCTTGTAAATCTAGGTTTTGGAAAATTTGGTTTGAAGAACCAAGTTTCTTCAAGGGAAGCTCTAAGTGGGTAAATACTAGATTTAGCTTAAATCTAGCAAGGTGAGTTTACTAAACCTTTGTTAAAACTAGATACACATCATAATATTCTATTTGTAGTTCATTCTTCATGTGTTCAAGTATTTGGGATTTCTTGATAAAAATGGTTGGAAATATGGATGTTGGTGATATGCTATGTTTTAGGTTATGTGTACCATTATTTGGGGCTTTTCCCATGGATATATATGATGGGTACCTTGATATGTTAAATGTATGCATATATGTGTGTTGTGATGGTTTTAGTTGGAATATCATTTTGGTGACATATTTATATGCATGATGAATATAATTGTCATTTGGGACTTTTGTTGGACTTCATGAGGATAGGATGATAATATTATACCCATAGGCGGTATGGAAATATGTTGGGGTTGAAATACACCTAAAGGACCTCCTATATGCATTAGGTTGGACGAACCAAGTCAGTTCACAAGGAGGATGTAGTCTTGGGCGCCACTGTGATGGTATGTGCCTAGACCTCCGCCATTCGGGGAATTTTCCTTTGGAATAGTCTCCGGGTGTGTCGGGCCTTGGGATGTTCCTTGTTAAGGGCATCAAGGTATATCGACTCTTGGGGTGGGCTCGATTGGTGCTTTGGGTCTCCCCTAATGACTCCACATATATTGAACACTTGTTAACTGCTGATAAGAATTGTAACTGTTCATGCATGCTTATTATTGTTCGACTCACTAGGCTTTTTGGCCTAACACTTGTTTGGTGTCGATGTGTATCTCAGGTGTTAGCGGCGCGACTCCTAGGCAAGTTTAGATGCTTTGGGCAAGAGCTTGGGGATTTTGGCACTTGAACTATTTTTCGAAGATTTGGGTCTATAGATGACACCCCTTTTTGTAATCTCTTTTCTAGATGTTGAAATTAGATTAGTTGGTTGTTGTTTATTTATCCATTAAATTACAGATTTGTGATTAAACAGGTTATTTGTATATTTCCCCTTTTTGGTAGGCTCTTGCTATGGCAATTTTAGTATACCTCATGTCCGTTTTTCGGATTTTTGTTATCCCTATTTTTAGGGTGTTACAGCTAAAGCTTCCAAAAGTTCTATCATTCAAAAATGCCCTCAAGAGACCACGCTCTTCTCTCAACCCCTTGACGGCCCGCCGCTAAGGGAACCTGTTATACACATCATTTGAAAAAAAGTGTTAGGCTTAAAGCCTAGTGAGAACATACAGTTTATATGAAAGACAGTAAAAGAATTAGGTGCAATACAAGTAAACTGTTTTCATCAACATCCTTGTAAATGGTTTGGTAAACACATAGTGACCTTCCGGTCCAGACTTCATCTTGCGATGACGGGTGTAAGCCTGAATTCCAAAGATTGTGGCGAAACACAAAGTAAGCCACTTTCCGAGTTGTGAGCTCACCATACTAGGATCAAGGCCGCGAGCACGCCAGCTCGAATAAATATGTGGGGGGTGACACCCAATGATTCCTAGTCATGCTCATTCACTATAATCACATTTAACCCATGGCTAGTAACCAATCCCACATAACCGTACCAAAGGCCAAAAAGGGGTAAAAATGCATCTGTAGCTACAAAAGGGAAAACATCCCAACATATAAGCCGACTCACTACCTAGGGATCCACTAGTAATAGTCTAGACTTGTCACAATAACACATGTGACCAACTATAATCAACCATATAGTTCAATACACCATTTAGCTCCCAATTCACATTTTGGTAGTTAACTGCTGATAAGAAATACAAAGCCTGAATATAAAACATAAGGTTCCCATCTCAATTTTTCCAAAGTGTTACCTTACCAAATAAACTCTTCCATAGAAGAACCTTTTTATTTGAACATAAATTTCCTCATGTTATAAACTATTTATGGTCTTTTTCATGAAATACCCCTTTCAACCAAAATCTATAAAAGTTAAATCATAAACTTGGCTAGAAGCCATAAGTTGAACATTTACCCATCAAATGTGAAACCAATCATATTTGTAATTCCAAGACATGGGTTCTATCTTTATTTTATAAAATGGTAAGAAACCCTAAAAATCTCCAAAACCCCAAGTTAGGTCAAAATCCCATAAATGATGAAAGTGTAAACAAGGAGATGATTAGGAGTCAAAATATGTATTTTGATGTGTATAAAGTTTTAAGAAAAGGTAGATGAACTCACCAAGTAGGTTTTAGAAGAAAACCCAAAACCTACATTTTTGACTTCTTGGAGAAGATGAAGATGGAGATGGTGGTGAAGCTTCCAAAACCGAATCCTTGGATGGTGCTCTAAACTCTAGCAATAAATGGTGAGGGAGATGATTGGACCAAACCCTAAATGGAGTAAATGAAGAGGGAGAGTTTTGAGAGAGAATAATTGGGAGATTGAAATGAGAAGTAAATGAAATTTGGGGGAAAATCTCATTTAACCCGTGTTGTTCCTTCTGATGCCAAGCACGACCCGTGCCATTTTGTGAAGAAAAGGGCACGACTCGTGCCAAAGATTCTGTGTCTAGGCACGACCCGTGTGCCACGACCCGTGCCATACTACTGAAGAACGGCACACGGGTCGTGCGCCCTTCAGACCCTCGAATAAAAGCCCTTTTCTTCCTTCCTTCTTCTTCCTCGATTTCTCTCAAAGAACTATACTCCCCAACATAAGAATGTAGAGAGATACGAGGGGTTTTTCATAAGATTGAAAATTCAAGGTGTTACAGGCAAAATACTCGACCCATGATTCATCATCAAAACCACATATACCGTACGTCCGAAAACATGTACACTAGGTCCAATACTCACACGACCTTAAACGAAAGGAATCTGACTACCAAGACAAGGGGTTTACATAATGCATTCAAACCTTAATATACGAGGAGGGAGGTGCAATTTTAAGGCCTTCTTTCTTTGTCGACCATAAATTAAGAACCAATGACAATAAAATAAGACATCCTTTTATTTGAAATACTGATAGTCGACAACGGGGGAGACCCACATTCGTTGAGAGTGGAGGAAACACAAAAGTATACCACCCAAGCAACGTTAATCGCATGATACCTCCCGACATCATAGCCAGGTGTCCCTACGACTCCTTTAACAAGCGTCACCCCAAGTCAGTTGACCTTGATGGATTATTCCGAAGAACTCCATCCTGAAGGCCCGACACACTTAAAGACTACCTCCCAGGCATTACTTCAAGCGGCGGAGGTCCTAGCACCTACTTCCCCGGCAGCACTAATAGACTCAACCCTCCTAGCGATCGCTTGTAAAGTTTCCAGTCATAAAACATAGGTACCGAAGTTTAACCCCCGCAACACCCAATTGACCATCCCAAAACAGACTGACTTACGTGCCTATGGATCCAATGCAACACAGTCTAACCTTACCGGACTACACATGAATGACCAAAGCACTCAAGCCCGTAACCAACCTCAATACGCAACACAGCGCATTAGTACGTACGTCATAACTGGACTCTACATTGAGCCATATAAAACCGGACTAGTGTCCTCAAGACTCCTTTGAAACGACATCGAGCCAAAATACTCAATACCTCTTTTGACCAATGATTAACGTTTTTCAAAGAATAAACATACTCGACCCATACCGTGAAATCACACGCTCCAAAATACTCGAATGGACTCCAACACAGTTTAAGTCGGGACAAAAGGTTTTCCAAATAGATTTATCATCTTTATCCTTTCAAAATGTCCCATAACACAAAATTAAACCTTTTACCCAAACAACACGAAAAATGTCTTTTAACCAAATAATCTCATTTATGCAATAAATTACCAAACACGCCCATTTATGACTCATTTATCAAAATACCCAAAAATCCCCAATATGGGTGTTTTACAAGGTTTATAAAACTAAACTTCTCAAATAACCAAAACCCATCAAGTAGCTCCACAAATGATAATTTCATGTTAAACACATAAATACTTTAAAATAAATATTTTGGCATGTACAATGTTTTCACAAATCAACTTGAACTCACCTTGCTAGATTTAGGCTAAATCTAGATTTTACCCCACTTTGAGCTTTCTTGAAGAAACTTGGATCCTCAAGCCAAAACCTCCAAAAACCTAGATCCATAAATTTCAACCATAAATAAACATATCCAACCGTATAGAAACATTCCCCAAACATTTTACATCAAAACCTCAACTTATACCCAAAACCCTAATTTTGACCTAACTCCTCCAAAATCTTCCAAACCGAAAATGGAGAAACATAATACTTAGGAAATCATCAATGGAGCATTTATATCTTATAATAGGGTTTAGAAATGGAATAGATACACTTACCACTTAGGTTTGATGAAAACCTAGAAAACCCAACAATGAGCTTGAAGTTGAAGAAGAAGATGGAGATGGTGAATCCTTGACCAAAGCTTTCCATTTTACCACTTGATGGTGCTCCATCTTCATAAAATATAAGGGTTTGAGCCAAAGATAAGTTAGGGTTTGAAGGGGAAGGAAGGAAAACGATTTAGGAGAGAATAGGAGATGTATGGATGAGAGGAAATGAGAAAAAGGCTGAAAATCCCGTCTTAACAGCACCCTGCCCCTTCTGTGCTACATTGACCATGCGGCAATGACGCTGGTCATAGTCGTTGGTATGTACCAGCGCACGGTACACCCCATGCGATTTTTACAGTGCGAATCGTTGGGCATTGTCGCGGGACCTTTCCGGAGCCCCGAAACTCGACTTTTTCACTGCTAACACTCCCGATACTCCAAGAGACTTTAAACAAAACATTTCCCAACAAAACCCCACTGATTACAAGTCGCAGAAACGTCCGGGTGACAATTACTTACCGAAAATTACGGGTGTTACACATTGACCGTGATACATGTGATATGTATCAGGTTTTTGATGGAATGATTCTGAAGGATAGTTACCCCTTCAAAAAAGTGGTCTTGGACTTGTTTAGTTTTTGTGGCGTGAGGCCAATTGAAGATGGCCTTTTAAAGTTTAAGCCTGCCAAGAAAGAAGAATCCTATGACGTAGAGTGGCTTAATGGGCTCTTTTACGAACATAAGAAGAAAAACAAACAATAAAGAACACTAAAGTGAGGGGAAAAGGAGATTGTTCTTCGATTTCCATCATAGTGAATAGTTTTGAAGTTCATGATCTTCTGTTGATGGGTATGTTCTCTAGATGCCAGATTAATAAAGGTTATTTATACATCTTACCCCTCATCCTACCTGTTATTTATTGGGTTTGTTTAGTCTGGTTTAAAATACTTTCTTTTGTTTCCTTCTCATCAATGTTACTCTTTTGGTTTATTTTTTAAGACTGCCTTTTCGATTCATTTTTAAAAGACACTTCCCTCTCTCTTTCATATTCCATGTTCGTCTTATTGGCTACATGACTGAATGCAATTTTTTCTCTCTCTATCTCTCTATATCTAGATCTCTTTCCATCGTCGTCTACCTTTAATGTTAGGGATCCATCGTCTTATATTGTTTTCCTTCTCTTGACTTCTTGATCTCCATCAATTCAATATCTTAGATGGATTATTTTTAATTGGCTGATGATATTTGCAACCCTCCAGTTACATCGTAATTGCAAAAATAGTTACACATCTAAATTTAGATGAATTCTTGTACTACTTGAGAAAAGAGTTAAAAATATTCCATATTTGATTTCCTTTTATCTTACCTAATTCTATTCTAAAACTTGGTTAGTTTGATTTCAAGGTAATTGCAAATGTGTTCTAAATCGGTGGAAGATTTAATAGAGGCATCATCAGTGGTTCACATTTTTGGATTGTGTAGGGATAGGATGGAGTCACGATATACACACTTTGAGCACGAATCGACTCCAATTATTAGAAAAAAAACATATACAACCTTTTGTTATTAGTATTAGATGATATAATTTTATATTTTTGTAAGAACCATTGATCACATGTTATTAGAAAAGTATAAAAGTTTATTCATGTTTAGACTTTAGAGTTAACGAAACATGTCCAAAGATAACCTCTTTATATTCAAACAGAAAAGAAAATTGTTTTCTAATTGACTTGGTTTTGCTATGATAATACCTAAAGCATGTGTTTATCGGTACTCTTTCTTAAATTATGTTTTCTCATTCACAATAAAATTTGACATCCCGTCGTATTGCGCGGCCACACAACTAGTATACTATAATCATTGAATTCTAACAAAATACTTAATTTTTTTATATAAAAAACATTATGTTATTAAGCATAAATTAAAAAGATTTATAATAAAACCATTATCACTCTCTCAAAACCATACAAAATTGTATTGTAAATCGACAAAAAACAAAAAATAAAAGGAAAACATTAAAATCGTGATGTATCTCGCCGCATTGTGCGAGTACGCTTCTAGTATAGTTTCATACAACGAAAATTATAGTTCAAAGCAGTTAAAAACGTCTCTACACTAAATGATATCAAGTTAGAACATTTCCAATTCTCCAAAATTTCTACAAAATGGAGAATCAAAATTCAAAATCTCTAAAAACTACATTCTACAACGGTTTTCCATTTTAAAATTACAATATTAATTATATTATTAAAATATTATTTATATTTAATAAAATATTATTTATTTCTTCTAGGCATTTAATTTCAAATTTTTTTATTAGTAGAATATAATTAAAAAAATCATGATAATCAGTTTTTAAGACTTCTCCAAATTTGAAGTTTTTCACACTATCTCTTTTACTTTCTCTATTTTAAAAAAATTTCCCCAAAATCCCCATTTTCTTCAATTTAAAGAATTCGTTAAAGATGCTCTTAGATCTCATTTGGTTTGTACGATTTGGAGGGTTTCATTGAAGCATTTAATAGGATTTGGAGTGATTTGAAATCCCACAAACATGGAATTTAAAATTCCATGGGCCGGGATAGTTGGCATTTCGCGAGATTTTATAGGATTTGTTTGTAGTGATATTTTAAAATACGTTAAAACCACTTGCTTGGTAATAATCAATCAGTAAAAAGACAATTTAATTATTTTATAATTTTTATTGTTTGTTTTTATAAATTTATAAAAATAACGGAATTCAATTCCATTCAAATGTAAGCTGAAATGAAAATCTGGACTAGTGGAAGGATGAGCCTATTATATTATATAAAACCAAAACACTATTTATTTTTAATCCAATTAAATATTCCTTAATAAGTATAATCAAAAACCCTCTGAAACAACTTTTTGCTTAATGAATATCAACTATATATCTTACAAATATGTATACAATATTAAATTTGTTAATAAACAAAAGAGAAATAAGCAGCCGTTCTAGCTCAGTTGGTAGAGCGCGTGGCTTTTAACCACGTGGTCGTGGGTTCGAGTCCCACGGATGGCGATCTCATCCTTTTTAAAAAAAACTCTTGAGTAAACTACGATAAAGTCCCTGTGGTTTGATATTTATAACGGTTTTAGTCCCTAAGTCTTTTAAAACTGCTCTTTTAGTCCCTGTGGTTTGTATTTTGCTTCCATTATCGCCCTTCCATCCAGTTTTGTTAAAATTACATATTTGGTCCTTGTGGTATATCAATTTTTATATTTTTATCCTTAAATTTTATAGTATACATTTTTTACTTTTTCTTTATTTATTGTATTTCATCAAGTCATTTATTTTTCTATTAATAATATTGTATATTTTCAATATTATTATAACTTTAATTATAAAAATAATCAAATAACTTCACTAAAAATATTGACAAATACATGATATCTTTTCAAAGTTTTATGTTTAAATCTTCTAAAATTAATATTTTTAACTATTGATTTATTAAAGTTTTTTATTTATTTTAAATTTCCATTGAGTTTTTTTAATAAAATTCGAAAAGAATAGTCTTATTTTAACCAAGGTTTATATATGTTTGTGTGTATGTTTAATTTAAATATTAAACAAATTTGATTAATTAATAAAAACTAAAGTTTAAATAAAATTATGGAATACTAGGAGTAAGTGCATCTAATAGAAACAACAACCGATTATTATAAAATAAGACCATTTTTTACAAAGGTTTATGTGTGTGTGTGTATGTTTAATTTAAATATTAAACAAATTTGATTAATTAATAAAAACTAAAGTTTAAATGAAATATGAAATAATGGAAGTAAAGTGCATTTAATAAAAGTAACAACTGGTTGCTATAAAATAAGACTTTTTTTTTGAATTTTATTAATAAAACTTTGAAAAGATATCATGTATTTATCAATATTTTTAGTGAAGTTATTTGATTATTTTTATAATTAAAGTTATAATAATATTGAAAATATACAATATTATTAATAGAAAAATAAATGCCTTGATGAAATACAATAAATAAAAAAAGTAAAAAGTAAAAAAATGTAAACTATGAAATTTAAGGATAAAAATGTAAAAATTGATATACCACAAGGACCAAATATGTAATGTTTTTGGAAGATTTAACCAAGTTTTAACAAAGTTGGATGGAGGGATGATAATGAAAGCAAAGTACAAACCATAAGGATGAAAAAAACGGTTTTAAAAGACTAGGAACTAAAACCGTTATAAACATCAAACCACAGGGACTAAAATCATAGTTTACTCAAAACTCTTTTATAGTAGTGGTTTTATTTTATTTTTACATTAAATCATATATTAATTATGTTGTTCTGTTTGAGATACTTGTTACTTCTGGAACATTTTTTGTATTAATTTATATGATATGTAAAATTGAATGTCATTGTGAATGTTTAAATGCTGAAAATTGATTAAAAAAATTATTCAAATACAAAATTTGATACCACTTCAATTTTTTAGTAACCTTGACTAGTCAACTAAATTACCGAGACCCAAAACCGAATCGACAGTTACATATGTTAAACGCAAGAATTTGAGATAGGTCAGAATGAGAAGGTATTGTAACCAGATAGTTTGGTCTATGATGCACATTTTTATTATATGTGCAAGATCCGTTGTTCATATCATAAGAGGTTGTTTGGTTAGTTTTTCATTAAATCTGGTATGGATAAAGCTGTATGTGTGGACTAATATGTCTGTATTGATTGGAGATGTTTCTATTTGAGTGAGTATTTTCATAAATGGAATGAACATGTTTTTTAGGAAAATTTACCTAAATGACCAAAATACCTAGCGCCCCCAAATTGGCTAAATGTTTACATAGCTCCCCAAATTGGTTAAATGCTTACATAGCACCCCGCATGTCATAAAAAGTGGAAAATATTTCATGCATTTAGCCAATTCGTGAGGTTTTTGGTGACATACCTAAAAAGTAGGAACCACTTCTGAAAAAGTTGCAACTATCTTGAAAACTTATACCCATTTTTGCCAACCTTTTTTTTGAAGTTCAATTGCATTTTCAAAATTCTTTGTCCTATGTATTTTCTTGTTGTCTTAGATCAAACACAATTATCTATTCATACTCTATCAAACAAATATAAAATCATGTCGTAGTAATAATGTTAGCGTATATATTCAAAGTGGTGGTTCATTGCACACGGTTAATAGTATTACAATGTATATGTCATTAGGAGCATCGAAACATATATTACCTTTACCTTCGTCTGTAACATATTATGCATTGGTTAAACGTGTGGCAAAAAGGTTAGCTTTAGGCCGTGAGTTTAAATTGTTTTACATAAATCCTTTAATGACACCGTCTACAACGAACCACCGCTCTAAAGATATATGCCAACATTATCACTACTACGTGATTTCGTATTTGTTTGAGAGAGTATGAATAGATGGTTGTATTTGATCTAAGAAAACAAGAGAATATACAGGACAGAATTTTGGAAATGCATTTGAACTTCAAAAAATAATCGGCGAATTTGGGGTTGGCGAAAATGGATACAAGTTTTCAAGATAGGTACAACTTTTCTAGAAGTAGGTCCAACTTTCAGGTATTTCGCCAAAAACCTCACAATTTGGCGAAATACATGTTTTTTTTTTTTTTTGCTAAATGCATGGAATATTTTTCACTTATTATATATAGACCCTATGTAAGCATTTAGCCAATTTGGCAAAATGCTTTAGTGAAATGGGTTGTTTTTTAGGTAAATACATAAAAAAAAAATTGGTTATTTGTAAATTAGGTACAAGTATTTGGCCATTTAGGCAATTTTCCCGGGAGGAAATGGTTTAGAAAAAAACTTAGTTTTTTTATATATAAAATTCCGCTTTAGAAGCTTATTGAATAAGCCATTTTCTATATATCATTAAGTCACTACCAAACTATCATATATAGTTGACTGAATAAATTGTAAGTCTCATTAAGTTGCTAACAAACAAGCCTTGAATATATAACCTTAATTGAGATTTTCATTAAATCCATTACCTCCTAACTATTAATAAAATGGTTTCATGCTCATCACAAGGTCATGAATTTAATTACAATCTAATTTAAGGTTATACACTTGATAATAATGGTCATGTTCATATAGAGTTTGTAATACAAAAGACCAACCTATTAAAGACAACCTTTTCTATCTTTAGAAAGGCTCTCTAATTAATTGTTAACTTGACACTCCTTGTAAATAATGTTACAACAAATGTTTAAAAGCAAAGCAGCAGCCATCATAACTTGACAGCTTCCTCATGTTTGTTTGGTTATTTCACAAGAAAAACATACCAACAAAATCAACTGTAGTTTCATTATTCTTTTCTTCCAAAATTTGCTCAGCATGCGGATTTCGCATGCAAATAATGATAGGTTTTAGAGCAATCACAGCTAAACTATGCCATGGCTGATCTTTTGTCCTCATAGTCATCAAGGTTAAGGGCTTCAAGCAACTTTGGCCATGATTCCGGGATCCCTCCAGGCAGATCAAACTCCATTAACTTCCCTTGATCTCTGTAGAAATCCTCAACGGGTTTACTCTGAACCAAACAGAAATAAAATAATTCATCTTCGGTTCAACAAAAAATGTTAGTTACAGAATCATCTAGCAGATCAAAGTAAATTTTCAAAGTTACTTTTTTACCCCTTCTAGTCGCTATAAAAATTGTTGCAATTAATTTGGGTATTTAAACTCCCCTACTCTATCATATTCAATGTTCAAGGATTTAAGGGTATTTTAGACATTTAACAAGTACCCACGATGCCTTCTTGAAACCATGAGCTTAGTCGAAACTAAACAGTGTCGATGTTTTGGAAAACTTAATTCCACCAAAAAAATCTAAACAATGACTTGTAATTTGTAGAGATTAAAAAGAAAGAACAATACCGTTTCTTGGTACACATGAAGTCGCGCTTTGACAACTTCTTCGGTGTCATCAGCACGAGTAATGAGCTTGGAGGCACAGTGTGATGGTGGAAGAAGTGGATCCATGCTCATTCCAGGTCTACCATTCTCGGCCTTTGCATTAATGGAGGCCACATTGAAACCTTTTCCACATTGACTGCATATCCTTCGGCCAAGACATTTCTCAACCAATACATCTTCCCTAAGTTTGAGATTGACCACCAAATCTATTTCTGTCACCTCATCTAGAATTTCCTAGATATACAAAAAAACAAAGAAAATGAAAATGAAAATCCATGGCACCACATATTAACATGCTAAAGAATACAGCCAGACACCAATCATTTTGTAACTCCAAACCCAAATCTTTTCAGCTTCAGCCATGATGAAGGCACAAAAATGGAACAAAAGATTCAAATGCTTGTACGGTCTTATTGGCAAATCGCAACTGTTCTTACTTTGGTTATAACTTTAGTCTTATTGCAACGGTCATACACATGTTGCACAATGCAAGTAGGTTTCTTTCTTTCACCCACTGGCCCACCCTCTGAAAGTGTGGCATCAGCTTCTTGCCCTCTTGTTTTCTTTTCTAACCCTTTCAATTCAAGGTGCTTCTGAGTACGCTCCAATAAATAGATAATTAATTAGTTGTGCAATATATTGTTGATTTATGTTTTATTTTCCATGATTGCTTTTGATTTTATAGAAAAGCAAAGGTTCATTAGGGGGTCTGTGCCAGTTTGTCAAAGCAAAGTGAAGATGAACCAACAAATGGTAAGCATAAGTACAGAATAACAAAGATGGGATTATACGCCTGCAGCAAAATAAACTGAAATGTGTGATAGCAAACAAATGCGAGATAAAAAAATTATGATTTAATAAGCTGGAATGTACATAACTGCAATTATGTTCCAATAAGGGGAGTAGTAACCTTGTCTTTTCCACTTCCAATGGCGATCCATATAACTTAAGTACTATAGTACAAACCCATAAGACCATCCCAAAAGGCCAACTTCTAATTATATAGACTTGCACATAAACTTTGCATAACCATGACTATGTTCCTCCAGTTGAAGGGAATCAAGACATGCAAATTCATTCGTATTTGTGCCATAAAATCAAAAGATCAGATGAGTAAGCATTATAAAAAAATCTGGGATGGCTAATCTTGGAACCATTGCAAATGCACCGTGAAAGAACAACGCAACATTCTCCCTTTATCAGTTTATCACTCAGGAAGCTAGGAGCGGAGAACAAGAAGAAAGAGGGTTGTTTTCAGCTTCAGAAATCGCAAATCAACAACTTGTGTACAGGGAAAAACATGATCTTGGTTATACAAGTTCCAATGAGCTAATATGGTTCAGTCTGGTTAATACAAGATACTTACCGCTTGTCTTATAGTTCGTGGAAAACCGTCCAGAATAAATCCCGATTCACCTTTTGCTTCTCCAGTTTCTAGTCTCTTTGATAACAGGTTGAATATTATCTCATCTGAAACTAACTTCCCTTGATTCACTATCTCAGCCAGCTGAAAACATATACAGAATAATAAATCGGAAGTGCAGAAAGAATCAAGGAAGTGAGCGTCATTCACTCATCACATGCTTACAACAACAGCTTTGACACTTAACATCTTCAATAAAGATAAATCAGCTTCCAATAGAGGTTACATCAAAAGAGTAGTGTCAAGCATGTTTATTAATTTGTAATACTCCCTTCGTCTCAATATAAATGCATAGTTTGACTTTACACATGGTTCCCCTCGATAATGAGAAATAGAAAAAGCTTGAGGACTGAAATTAATGACACCAAATATAACAGAGGAGTAGTTGGTAGTTTCAAACGATCAGTGGGCACCCAACCACACTTCATAATCAGTTATCCTCTTACCTAATACGTAATCAATTTCTTTGAAACCTATGCACTGTGCTAAATATCGACATACATGGAAACAAAAATAAAATACACAGATCATTCATCTTCGTCAAAACACAGTTGAAACACTTGCACATAAAAATCCTTAACAAACAGCCAAATTTCTGAAGTTTCCACTCTTCATCCAAATAAAAGCTCACCGAGAAACATCCCTCAACAAAAAAAAAATCAACAAGATTGTAAAAAAAACACCAACCGACAAACCATGGCCTTGTTATGACCTAGGAAGACTTCCATACTATCTAGCATTCCCAACTTTAATACCATTTGAGGTCCATCGAATTCGGTAATAAGAAAAAAAATCCATTATAGTGTGAGAAACACTAGCATGACTCCTATATTATATAACATCCAAATTGGTACCAACAACCAGTCGTGCACCCCAATGTTATGAAAAAAGGGCTACCGTTGTAAGCTAAGCAATCGTTGCTCCAATGACTATGGTAGGACGTCGTTAAGGATCAAATACCCACTGTCTGAAGTTTCAAAACCATAGATCTCAAGGCCCTGACTTTCTTTTGCTATGTTCTCAAGTTTGGAGAGAAATCAAGGAGAAAAAAAAATTTGTTCTCAAGTTGGAAAGAAAGTGTATTGTTTTAACACTTGCCAATTGTTTTTCCAAATTGATTGGAATTTTCGTCTATGAAACACTCCAGAACTCATAAACATCCGTAAAAAAAATAGTAATTACAATATCTCAACTCAACAGATAATCATATACAATAAAACAAATCATACACTACACTGCCATGTGCAAAGATAAACAAGCAAACTGAAAGATAATGATAACTTGATTATAGAAAAGGATTTGGGGGTAAGCATCATGATCTTGTTAATTACATCAATTAACAATCATATCAAATCTAAGGAAGGTAATATAGATATACCTGACGAGAAAGAGGACCAGAGGAAGATAACTCTGCACGAACGAGATCACCGGTAGCGATGTGAGGGACACCGAGAAGAGTCGATAAGCGACTAGCATAGGTTCCTTTTCCGACGCCGGGACAGCCGAGAAACACCCACTGGAAGTTTCTAGAACCCTTGGGATCTGATAAATTAGGGCGTGAGCGTTGGTGGTGTTGAGATTCAATTTCGGAAACAACGGCAGTGGTGGTGGAACCTGATCTCTTGAAAAGAGAATGATAGATTGAGGAAGATGGTGATGAGGGTTTGAGGAGGCGGGTGATGGCCGCCATGGGTGGATTTGACGGCTGAATTGCAGAGAAAGAAAGAAAGAGGGAGGAGATGAAGAAGTTCGACCTTTCTTTGGCGTTGAATGAAAAATTGGGGATCCCCAATTCATAACAAGGTATTTTGGGTTATTGAGAATCCATCGCATATTCTTCGGAATTTAGAATTTAGAGCATCTCCAACAACATTTCTAAATTTTTTCTAAAATAGAGAATGAAAAGTAAAAATCTCTAAAAACATTTTTTCTAACTTCAACAGCTTTTCTATTTTAAAGAATCAATCATTATTTATATTATTATAATATTTTATAATTTATCATTCCAATACATTTTTTTAAAAAAACTTAAAATAAAATGTTAAAAATTGAATCTTATTGATTGGATTGATTAAAATAATAGTTTCTCTATCTACTTTAGGTATTATAGAGAATTCTCTATATTTAGAGATTTTTTGCCCTTTCTCTATTTTAGCAAACCTTTTAGCAAAGCTATTGGAGAGAAATAGCAAAGAAAAAGTCATTTTTTTCTATTATAGCAATGTTGTTGGAGATGCTCTTACAATTTTAACCTCTTCCAAATAAATTTAATATTTCAAGCTAATTATTTAATTATTAATTAATAATAAAATAATTTAAAAAGGTATTCCAACTCAATGGTGTTCCATAACCTAAAAGGAGCTTAGGTCATTAGTTAGAGATATATTCTTGCAAATTTTGTTTATGTTATCCTAACTCAATGGTGTTCGATAACCCCATGGAAGGTGTGCATGTTCATCTGGAGGCTCTTATGGGTGAGGCTACCAGGCTATCGGTAAGGACGTCTTTACTGGTAAAGGTTTGGATATCCCCTCTCTTCTTTGCCCGTATTGTGGTATTGAGATTGAGACTTTTGGACCACTGTTTTGTCTATTGCTCATTGGTACTTCAATTATGTAAGGATGTTTTTCGTTGGTGGGGGTGGAGTCTCCATCAACTATCTCACTTGAAGAGTTGCATATATGCGTGGATTCACAATCTATTTCAGGATATAAAAAAAAGTCGGCCATTTTGGAAGGTAACAATTTGGATAACTTTATATTTGATTTTGAGACATCGAAATAACAAAGTTTTGTCAAATAATACTTTACAACCTATTGATCGCCTTTCTGAAATCCAATTGTTTATCGTTTCAATGGATTCCAGTTTCTCTTTGTTTTGGTTCGGTTGGTTTTGTTTCATCAGGTGTTAGATTTTTTGCTTCTCGCATATTTCGTTGTTCTGTCTTTCCTTTATACTCTCGTATTTTTTTTTTATTGTTATGGTTTTACCTTTCAAAAAAAATGTAAAACTATAAAAAATCAATAAAATGTCTCAAAATAGAAAAGCTACATTTTTAAACATAAAAATAGATAATTTATCCAATACAACGGCGACCCATCATATGAACATGGACGCACCTCAGCCCGAAGAAAAAGAAAGAACACACGTACCCACTCACCAATCTCACTCCCTTCTAGTTTTCTACATTGCCTCCTACTCCTACTCCCATTCCCACTCCCACTCAATCCATCGACAATGGCGGATAAGCGAAAACGCCGACGAGCAGACTCCGATTCCGACGACGAATCCGCTCGTCTCCCCTTCAAAAACCGCCTGAAATCAGACGCCGCCATCCTATCCATACTCAAAACCCTAACCGAAGCCACCAAATCAGCCTCAACTTCCAAAACCCTAACCCTCTCCGATCTCAACCTCTCCTCCACCTGCCGGGAAGTCACCGACCTCGCCTTATCCTCCGTCCAAACCGAGATCCAAACATTAGCCATCTCCCTTGCCAAATCAATCCTCGCCGGCAACGGATTCTCCTTCTCCGTCCCATCACGCGCCGCCACCAACCAACTCTACGTCCCTGAGCTCGATCGCATCGTTCTCAAGGACAAATCCTCCATCCGTCCGTACGCCTCTGTATCTACCGTCCGTAAAACCACCATTACGACTCGTATCCTCTCGCTCATCCACCAACTGTCCCTAAAAAGCATCCATGTGACGAAACGTGACCTGTTCTATACTGATGTGAAGCTTTTTCAAGACCAGACGCAATCCGACGCCGTTTTGGATGATGTTTCTTGTATTTTGGGCTGCACTAGGTCTTCACTGAATGTTGTTGCAGCTGAAAAGGGGGTGGTTGTAGGCAGACTTATTTTCAGTGATAATGGCGATATGATTGATTGCACGAAAATGGGAATAGGAGGGAAAGCGATTCCTCCGAATATAGATAGAGTTGGTGATATGCAAAGTGATGCATTGTTTATACTTCTAGTTGAAAAAGATGCTGCTTATATGAGATTAGCTGAGGATCGATTTTACAATCGATTTCCCTGCATAATCGTGACAGCTAAAGGGCAACCTGATGTTGCTACCAGGTTGTTCTTGAGGAAGATGAAAATGGAGCTGAAATTACCTGTGTTGGCTCTTGTAGATAGTGATCCTTATGGTTTGAAGATCCTGTCTGTTTATGGTTGTGGATCGAAGAACATGTCTTACGATAGTGCGAATTTGACTACACCGGATATAAAGTGGTTGGGGATTAGGCCTAGTGACTTGGACAAGTATAAGATACCGGAACAGTGTAGGTTGGCGATGACTGAGCAGGATATTAAGACTGGTAAGGATTTGTTGGAGGAAGATTTTGTGAAGAAGAATCCTGGTTGGGTTGAGGAGTTGAACCTAATGGTGAAGACGAAGCAGAAGGCGGAAATTCAGGCGTTGAGCACATTCGGTTTTCAGTATCTATCGGAGGTGTACCTGCCATTGAAGTTGCAGCAGCAAGATTGGCTATAGTGATGGTTAGCCACCTCTTTGTTCTCAGTGTAAGGAGTCTGTTGTTGTTGAAGTAATACTGTGTCTTGACCCTATGAAAACAATCGAGTTTTTACCTGTTTCTTGTTATGAGAATTGAGATAATATATGCTATTTTCTTCCCCCTCTAAGCTATACAGAATTTACTGTTATATTGGTGTAAATTAAGGTGACTACTGTCTACTAAATTGAACCAAATTATGTTCTTATTCAATAGGTTCGTCTTGGGTGTTGTAGAATTTTAGTACTTAGTAGTAACATGGATCATAATGTGCTTCATTTCTTGTGTTTTGTGTACACTGAAGGATACAAGCAAAGAAAACCCAACTTGTAATTTTGTCGGAATGAGATATTACCTTCTATTGTCTGTTGATTTTCTTTCATAACCAATGCCAGTCACTAGGATCTATTTGTCACCTTCAACCTCTGTGATCCTATTTGTTTTTCTGGTAGGAGAAGCTTACCATATGCCGGCTCTTGTCTTTTATAGTTCTGTCAAGTATTCAAGTTGTTAAATTGATTGAAGGGATCCTCCATGTTGATTCTTATCCCAAATGGGATTTGTGGTCTGAATGAGAGAACTTAAAGGAAGTTTGATTACCATATCTCTTATGTCAAGTTTGTGTTTTTCAGCAGCTGTGCTGATTTGTTGGATTAATTCTCTTCCAGCCAGAAAATTGTTGATCATTAAAATATGAAATCTAGTGTCATAAGTTATTTTGCCTCTGTCCTAAAAAGAGCCCCCCTTGCTATTTATCTTCTGTCTTACTGAAAGCGATATTTAACATCAAGACTTTGATGTTACTTGATTCTCATCATGTATAAAGACCGGGTAATGAGATATTTTTTAATTTAAATTTAATCAAGTTTACGTCTTTAAATTCCTTGCAGATTCTAAAATGGACTCTCTCTTTTTTGCGATGGAGAACACACAATATAATGTGTTCTTGAGTGCCATTGTGTATATGAGAGGGAGTGCATGTGATCTTTGTTGAGAGTCTGTTATAGAAGATTTAAACCTTTTTGTTATGAGCAAGTTTGCATTCTTACAGCTTACTAGTCACAACAATATTTTACTTGATTCTCTGTAGGGATTAGGGAGCCTAGACATCACTGATCATATGAAGCATGATTATAAGTTTGTAGTTTGGGCTAACCTATCCTTCCTATTTGTTTCTAAGGAAGTTTTTTCTTGCAATTCTATGTGTTAGGGAATATATAAAGCAAGTTGAACATATCCTACATGACATGAAATTTAAAACTTAGCATGAGATCTCCTACCATTGAACCACCTCTTATGATTTCAGATTGGTGCTTGAAAATAGAGCAAAGTGTGAAAATTCGTTCAAAGTAACACTTGCCATGCTTTACGCATGTCCTGTTGTATGGTTGAGATTTGTTGCACTTGATGGTTCATTTGGTGTGCTACGGAGTTTTGACCTTCTGACTGCTTCAGAATAGGATCATTTGTAGACGTAGGAAACGGATTCAAGTACGTACCCAGAATTCATGGTGGTCGTCATAGTTGTTTTTGTCTGTGCAAACAACGAACGTGTTAGAAATATGCTAATGAGATGCTCTTATATGCGCCATCTTTAGGTCAAAATGAGGTCAAATCATGCATTAGAAATGTAAAATGAGGGGTTTGATGTCTATCCTAACCCAAAACAAATTGACTTTGTTTTTTGGAAAACCACCCTTAGTAAATTCTCGTCAGTTACTTTTTTTTTTTTGAAAAACGTTAATATTTTTTATTTAATTATATTAATTTAGTTATATGGATTTTACTATTGCTATAAATAGAGATGGTAAATCTGTATTTTCAATCCCAAGAAATCACTTCAACATTCTCTCTATTTTGATGATCACAAGAAATCACTCCAACTTATCAATTAAATTATTTTGATGATCTTTTATATTAGAACATTTTATATTTGTAGTTTAAATTATTTACAACAAAATACCATATTCCTTAACATAAAATAAAAAATACTTTTATTTTATGGTTATTAAATAATTAAATAATAATTTTAATATAATAATTATTAAATAATAATACTAATATAATAATTATTTTTAGATAATCCTAATATACATGATTATATTTATAAAAAATGTTTTTATACCTGTTTCAAAGTTAAATTACATTTTTATAGCCCTTAAAAATTTTATTTTTAAAAAGAATAAATATTATAATAAAATAAAATATTCAAAGGACCAAGTCCATAGTCACGATCCCAAAATAAAAAATACTTTTATTTTATGGTTATTAAATAGTTAAATAATAAGTTTAATATAATAATTATTAAATAATAATCCTAATATAATAATTATATTATTTGCAACTATCGGGTGCAAATGCCAAATTGACTTTTTTTTTATAAAAACAATATTGAAAGAGGGTTTAAGTTTTTTGGGAAAACAAAAGGTTTGATTTTTTTTCTTTTTGAAAATATAATTTAATGGGTGTTGCTTTATACATCCTAGTCTACATTGTTAGGGTGCAATAATGTTAGAATTATAGCATTGATTTCCTAAATACTTCACATCAACCATTAATTTTTAATTTTTTTAATAATAGTTACAATTTTGGTCCCTGAATTCATTTTATTGATTTACTTTATACCTTTTAGTTTTATATTTTATATTTTATATTTTTATTATATTAACACATATAAGCGTATATCGTTAAAAAATTAATTTTTAATTTTAACAAGTTACACCATTATAATCGTCTTCTCAATACCTTCGAAATGAGTCAAATATTGAATATTTTTTGACTTAATTGTTATAAAGAGAAAAATATAAATTGTACAAAGTCCAAAATTAATTTTTAAAAACTAATCCGCTATATTGACAAAAGTTTTTTGAGTTGGTTTGAGTTGCTTATAGAATTCTAGACGTGACATATATATGTGTGTGTTTTGATTTTATAAATTTATAAAATTTGTAACTTTTGATTTTATTTTATTTTATAAATTTGTAACTTTTGATTTCTTATAACTTTGTAAAATGTATTTTCCTTTTTGTAACAATTACATTTTATTATAACTTTGTAAAATGTATTTTTCTTTTAGAAATCAATTCTGTAACAAACGCCAAACGTCAGGGACCAGATCTGTAATTTACTCTCCAAACAAATTCACAACCTTTCATTTTTATTTATTTTTAATTATAGTTACAATTTTGGTTCCTAGACTCTTTTTATTGATTTACTTTATACCTTTTGGTTTTATATTTTACATTTTATATTTTTATTATATTAACACATATAAGCATATATTAACTAATATACGTTAAAAAGATAATTTTTTATTTTAACAAGTTACACCATTATAATCGTCTTCTCAATACCTTCAAAATGAGTCCAATATTGAATATTTTTTTATTTAATTTTAACAAGTTACACCATTATATATGTGTGTGTTTTGATTTTATAAATTTATAAAATTTGTAACTTCTGATTTTATTTTATTTTATAAATTTGTAACTTAGTATTTTCTTATAACTTTGTAAAAATGTATTTTTCTTTTTGTAAGAATTATATTTTATTATAACTTTGTAAAATGTATTTTTTTAGGGACCAAATCCGTAACAAACTCAATGTGACGATTTCCATTTTTATCGGAATTCCAATGATGAGGCTTTTTTACTTACTACTTTGTAATATATTTTTCATCTACTACTTTATAATATAGTTTATTTTTTTTTATATTTGTATGTTTATGATTATAATATTTACACAAATCCAACAACTCAAGGGGATGATATGCAAGCATCAAAATTTTGAACTGACGAGGTGTTCAAGTCTCGTTAAGATTTACTCGATTGGGTGCAAATATATTTTGATGATCTTTTATATTAAAATATTTTATATTTGTAGTTTTAAATTATTTACAACAAAATACCATATTCCTTTAACATAAAATAAAAATTACTTTTATTTTATGGTTATTAAATAATTAAATAATAATCCTAATATAATAATTATTAAATAATAATCTTAATATAATAATTATTTTTAAATAAGTTCTAAAAACATAATAATTAAATAATAATCATAACATAATAATTATATTTGACTTTTTAAACAATGATAACAAAAAGTAAATAATAGGTAGTGTAGGGTGTATTTGACCTATAGGGAATGGTGCAAATATCCCTACCCATCCTAATATACATGATTATTTTTATAAAAAATGTTTTTAAAAGACTAACATTTACGGTCCCAAAGTGAATATAGATAGATAGGTACCCTTGACTTTTTAATTACATCTAACTTTTTATGTAATGATAACAAAAAGTAGGCGATGAGATAAGGCGTGGGATGTATTTGACCTGTTGGGGAGGGTGCAAATATCCCAACCCCTAGGTAAATACCTTAAAGCATTCACAGTGTACGAGTTTTTCACTGAGCTTTTTCATAGTTTTTTTCTTACACATTATTGCCACATCAACAACTTAAAAACCTTTATATACCTTCACTATGTGAAAAACCTCACCCAAGCTTTTTCATTACGTTTTTAAACCATTCAGGGTCCCACTCTTTTAACTAAATTTATATCATTTTTATTCTTATTTATAAAAATAAATACATTAAAATTCATACAAATTAATAAAAATTAGGTTATTAAGAAAAATATATAAAAGTTGTATAAAAAGTTTGTAAAATAAAATTTAAAAAATGTTAAATTTAAAAGTATGTATAACCGAAAATAAAAAGTGGGTCATTAAGAAATCTGTTAAAATTGTATAAATATGTCAAATTTGAGATATTATTTTAAAAATATAAAATATAATTACTTTCATTATGTATTTATTTATATTTTTTAATTAATAATTATATTTAAATAGGATTACTTTAAATATATTAATAAATAAAAATGGTTAATAAATAAAACTGATTATATACGAAACTTTTATAAAATTCTATAAAGTTAAAACTGATTAAATACGAAAAAGCTATGAAAAAATAGGTCGTGCAGTTACGAGTTATGACGAAAAACCTCGCGAAAAACCTTAAGCAAAAAAACTCTCCACTATGTGAAAACCTCAAAAGAAAGTTTTTGTTTTTTGAAAAAACTCCCAAAAAAGTTTGAAAAAGCAAGTTGTGGAGGCTGTTATCAATAAATACTCTTATGGTAGGGTTGCACCTATGAAAACGCCAATTATGAACTACAATACTTTGAATGGTCTCATCAATTATTGCCTAACTAAATACTAGGAAATAGGGCCTTTTGGGTCTCATCTTAAATGCTCCATTGAAAGGATACGGGCTACCTTAAAAGGTTGATAAATAACCATGTTTATATTTATGTTAAATATTATTTTGAAGAATTTTATACTCCTTTTGGGGAAATTTTATTTTAGTCATACCATAAAAAATATTAATTATTTTACTTGTTGAAAAAATCATTATAGCGATTTATAATAAGCAAATCTATTAAAATATATTTTTTATATTAACATAGAAAATCGTATTTTTATTACTTGTAAGGTTATGTAGTTATGAATTAAAATTAACCATCGACATATGACCTGTCATTCTTGACTCGAAAGAATTTGTATATTATTTGAATCTTTTATTGACAATTGTATATAAACAATACATATGTTTATATATATTGGATTTATTATTAGTCAATTAATTATTTGCTTTTTTAGGTAATTTCGTAAAATTATTTTATAACCCAAGATGCTAAAAGCTAACTAAATCGTGACCTCAGTCAAGAACGTGACCTCACCCCGGATAGCTATCCCAAGTGGACAGTGAAGTTATAAAGTCTAAAGCTTAAGTCTATATATGCTAATCAATACCTAGTTCGCTTAAACTAAAGCTCTGATACCAACTTGTAACACCCTAAAAATAGGGATAACAAAAATTCGAAAACGGACATTAGGTATGCTAAAATTGCCATAGCAAGAGCCTCCAAAAAATGAGGAATATATAAATAAATAACCTGTTTAATCACAATTGTAATTTAACGGACAGTAAATAACAACCAACTAATCTAATTTCTACATCTAGAAAAGAGATTACAAAAAGGGTTGTCATCTATAGACACAAACAGTCTATATCGAAAAGTATAACGCGTCCATGTGCAATTCCCCAAGCTCTCACCCCAAAACAACTAAACCTGCTTAGGACCGCCGCCGCCAGAACCTGAGATACACATCGACACCAAACAAGTGTTAGGCCAAAAAAGCCTAGTGAGTTGAACAATAATAAGCATGCATGATCAGTTACAATTCTTATCAACAGTTAACCAGAGTTCAACTAATGTGGAGTCAATAGGGGAGACTTATAACACCAATCAAGTCTCACCCAATAGTCGATATACCTTGATGCCCTTAACAAGGAACACCCCAAAGGCTAGGCCCACCCGAAGACTATCGCTCAGAAAATTCCCCGAGTGGTGGAGGTCTAGGCACATACCATCACAGTGGCGGCGCCCAAGACTATATCCTCCTAGTATACTGACTTGGTTCGTCCACATAACATTTATAAGGGGTCCTCTAGATATATTTCAATCCACATATCTCAATACCAACTACGGGTATAATATTACCACCTTATCCTCATAATGTCTAACAAAAGACCCAATGTAAATCATGCTCATTATGCATATAAACATATTACCAAAATAGTGTTCCAACTAGAATTATCACCATGCCTATATATGCATACATTTTAACACATCAAAGTACCCACATCATGTATCTATGAGATAAATCCCAAATAATGATACATATAACAACAATCATGGCAAACCATCCATATATATATACATCTTCCAACTATTTTCATGAAGGAATCCCCAAACATTTGAACATGTAGAAACAAAGTAGCAAATAGGATATTATGATGTGTATCTAGTTTTAACAAAGGTTTAGTAAACTCACAATCTAGGTTTTGAACCCAAAACCTAGAAAATATGGAAACCCTAGAAGTTGGAGAAGATGAGACTTGAATGTGATAAATGAGAATATTGAAGAACACTTCAATGGGGACACTTGGATGGAGCTTGATGACCACTTAATGCTCCCAACAACCCAAAACTCTAGAAATGAATGAGGTAGGTGATGAAACCCTAAAAATCGCCTCCAAGAAGAGCTCTCCCGTTTTTGTAAAGTGTTATTGTGAGAAATGAGACTGCCAAGGTATTTTAAACCAACCAGACCACGCGGGCGATAGTGTCCGGCGATAGTGCCAAGGGCACTATTGCGAGTCACAATCGCGAGCACACACACACTCACGGTACATCTTCCGCGAGTATGCCCGGCGATAGTGACAATTGTCACTATCGCGTGTCACTATCGCGAGACTCTCCCCCTCTCGGTACAATCCTGGTGACTGTGCCCGGCGATAGTGACAATGTCACTATCGCGATGGCACTATCTCTCCAAGCTCATCCCAGCCCGAAAACTCAGCAAATTTCGAAAATGAGCACGAGGTCTAAACACATGCAATTATTATATACATCAGATAGCATCTTAGTCCCATAATAAATATCATATGCATATATAAAACAACTCATATTTTCAGATAAACACACTTAAAGTATTAGGGAACAATTACTAACCTTATAAATTTACGGATGTTACATTTTAAAAAGCTGTTATTTTATTATAATATCAATGGATGAATTTAACCCTAAAAAACCAAATGCAATGTTCCCCAAAATTAAGGGGTTTTTGGGATTGCTTATTAAAACTCCTTATCGACTTGTAGTTTTTCTACACCGTTAATAAGAAGTTTTGAGTGTTTGGATTGGAAAAAAAGAAAAAAAGTTTTTATATTTTTTCTACATCGCTAATAAAAAGTTTTTGATAAGTTAAATCATTATGACTTATCAACTTATTTGAAACAACTTATGACTTTTTTGGTTATTTTAGATGTATAAGCAATCAAAAACACTTTTAAATATCAACTTATTAGCTTATTCAATTTTAGTATGACAATAAATTAATCCAAACACCTTTTTTAAAACTATTTTTTAATATCACAAGATAAGCTCAAGCTTATTTTAATTTAAATAAGCAATCCCAAACACCCCTCAATCCCTACGATTTAAATTCCACGCGCCACCGCTCGTGGTTTCTATCTATAAATGAAATCAGACTAATTTAAAACCGTATTTGATTCAATCTCCGTCGCCGACTACCTGTATTTTTTGCTCGTTTTCCGGTGAAGACTGAAGTATAATGCATATTCGCTCTTATTTCAATTTTGTGTTAAAAATCTGTATCTACAAGTTTCAGTTATAACGTAATTGCTACGTTCATTTGGAATTGTTCGGAGTTATCGGATTGTGTTGCAAGCGCCAAATTTATTGAAGTTGAAATTCGATGATTAAAATGATCTTAGACCTTAATCTTAATCTTAATCAGAGCGATTTGATGCCGGAATGTATGGCAGAAAGCGGAAATCAGTTTCTGGAACTCCGCGGTGGCAGCGGGAGCGGAGGTAAAGTAGAATACTCTGGTGCCACATCGAATTCCTCCGTCGTCAATGTGGAGTCGGCGAGTAACGCCGGCGACGAAGAGCATATGTATCCTTGCTCGAATCTGGAGTATAACTTCGACATACTTAAACAGAATAATCTAGAAGACGACATGAATGTTAGATCGGGAATTTTCGTAACCAAGCAGATTTTTCCGGATGGTTGCAGTGCGGTAGCTGAAACAGACTTCAATTTAAGGCAACAATATTATCAGCAGTATAATCAGCAAATAAAGAAGCGTAGGAGAGGACCTAAGTCTCGGAGTTCTCAGTATCGTGGCGTTACGTTTTATCGGAGAACAGGAAGATGGGAATCGCACATTTGGTTAGTTGTTAATGACGTATTTAATCTAGTTAATCTATTCGAGATGACGAAATGATGATGTTTGATCACTGATTTAGCATAGTAATTTGAAACTTATATGCTGCTCGATTTCTATTTTGTAATGAGAACACTGGCAAATACTCAGGTATTATGTTTGATCATTTATCCCTGTGATTACTGTAGGGATTGCGGGAAACAAGTTTATCTTGGTAAGTATGAGAACTGTATGATATTGGCTTCTCTTGTTCTAAATTCTAATTCAACTTATATCTGATTCTATTCTGTTGGAATTCCCTGTACTTGATCTTATAGGTGGATTCGATACTGCACATGCTGCCGCTAGGTAAATATCTTTCTTGTTTGATATTGGTTTTTACCTTTTGGAGCAATTTCTATGAATTTGTTCTTTTGTTATTAGGGCATATGATCAGGCTGCCATTAAATTCCGTGGCCTCCATGCTGATATTAATTTCGACCCAAATGATTACTAGGAATATCTTAAGCAGGTTTGGCTGAAGCTCTTAGGATATCTTTTAAGCATTTAGATTGAAGTGTTATTCCATGGAAGGAACTTGATGAGTCTTTATTACCTTTTGCAGATGATGAACTTATCAAAGGACGAGTTTGTGCATATTCTCCGTCGTCAGAGCAATGTGTTCTCTAGGGGAAGTTCAAAGTATAGAGGAGTTACTCGGCATAAATGCGGTCAATGGGAAGCCCGAATGGGCCAATTTCTTGGGAAAAAGTGAGAATCAGTGAAGTAAAAATTAGAGGCTTACAATATGTCATTATGAAGGAACTTGTAAATAGTAATTGGAAATTGGTTTTCATGCATTTCTTGCCTGCAGGTACATCTATCTTGGATTGTTTGACAGTGAAATTGAAGCTGCAAGGTTCCTAATAGAATTTATGTTCTTTTATCGGTTATCTTTCCACTTCTGTTTGGTTCTTTCTTTTTACATTTCTGTGTGTTTGTGCCCAATTATCAGGGTTTATGACAAGACTGCTATAAAATACAATGGAAGAGAAGCAGTTACCAACTTTGAGCCCAACTCATATGAAGGAAACCCAACTCCTGAGACGGACAATGGAGGTACTGACCACAATTTGAGTACCCACTCGTGTGATGAATTAAGTTGTGGTTGTATAGTTGTTCAACATTCAGTCATAATTTCTATATTTTATCTACAGCCAGCAGTCAATCCATGGATTTGAACCTGGGTATTGCTCCCCCCTCTTTTAGAAGTAGTAATTACATGAATGACACCTCTGGGAGCTTGCACCAGATCAACCATCTTCCCGGTGACATGTCCGAGGCTAGAAGAACAAGGGTAATTTAAATCATCTTTGCTGATCTGTTTGATACTGTTTGAATTGAAAGATGGGATGAAATTACTAAATACAAGTTTCCATTTTTCAATCACTCACTTATAGTTAAGCTTTGGGTTGGGTTCCTTTTAGATTGAGCCCTCTACTTCCATGACATAGGGACCTCATATGCCTCTTGTCCACCTTCCTCACCACAACTGTGTACCTTCCTGGTTTTTCCCAGTTTATCAGTTTCCTATCTGCCTGATGCTAAATCTTCATTTACATTTTCAGATGATGGTATCTGGTAAATTTTGCCAAAAATCCCATTAGTGTGATGGGTAATGTAAGGGGCCGTTTACCTAAATGCTTACCCGGTAAGTGCTTACCGGTAAATTTTAACGAACTCGTTTGTCTTATCAAGTGAAACTCTAGTCTATCAAAACGGTCTCGAATGCAATAATTTACCCGGTAAGTGCTAACTGGGTAAGAGTTTTTATGCTCACTTACCGGGTAAGACTTTCAATCCTTGACATTGCTCTTACCGGGTAAGATTATTGTTACTTTCCATGCTCATATGTAAGGTAAGTGACTCGGTAAGCACCTACCGGGTAAACATTTGGTAAACGGCCCCTAAGTCTCACATTGGCTAGACTTGAAACATTTTTTTTATATATGTTGGAACCTCATTTCTCTCTCTTTCAAGGGTTCTTTTGGAAAGTATTATACGGGTTCCATATATTCTCACATGATAGTAGAGCCAAACTCTACCACGGGACGGTCTTTTGGAAAGTAGTCTAGGGGTTCCACATGTACGAGTCACTAACGTGTTACTCAGAGAATAATCCTACTCTACCATGATCAAGGGAACAGCAATAGAGAAATGCAAGGAAGTGGATTCTTGGAATTGGGAGTGGCAAGTCCAGGGTCCTTACGGTGGAGCTATCCCTCCTGCTTCACTCTTTTCTGCTGCTGCATTATCATCACGATTCGATCATTCAATAATCAATTCTTTATCATTAACTGTTGCTCATCATCAACCTCACCAGCACTACACCCCACCCATTCACAAAGGCTCCATGTACCACTGCAGGAGCTGAAAGTATAAGCTCATATAGAGCAAGTTCACATTCTAAAGAGATTGGGTGGTTAGATGGCAGTTTTAGGAGTAACCAAAGGGAAGTTGTAATCCATTTTAGGGGCATTATATTGACATCTTATGTGCATAAAGCATTCTAGATCTAAGGATATTAGTGTAAGTAATCACATGATGGCAAAGTAATGCACACTTTTGGGAATACCAACTGAATCCAAGTCCCAAGCTTTGGTTTAAAGACATACACATCAAAATACATTCTTTTTGTAACCGGGGTTTCCGGACCAGCTTATACACACCGACTAATTCCCCGGGCGACCATGAATGGTCTGGAGTCATCGCAGGTAAACCTCCATGGCCACAAGGACTTTGGTAGCACCTGAATTCGTATCTAAAAAAGAAGATATTTCCACTACATCACCATGAGTGTTAATAGTGTGCTACAACCCAAGTGGTTTGAAAATACATCCTTTCCTTGTTTGTTGCATGAAAACCTTTTTGTATTGAATATTTATTTAAATATTCTCGAAATAAACATATAAAGTCTTAAATTCACATTGTATACAATGCCTAAAATTTATAAATTAATAGCTATTTTGGTCCACTGCCACCTTTTAGTTCACAGTTTTGGACCCTAGGAGGGCTAGGAACCTTTACTATATGATGAATCTATTATCAATTTCATACCCCTTAGATAGAGATGTATAAAAAGTCCAAAGCTGAAACTAAGGGGTTGTTTGTTTACCTCTTAATGGTTCCATTAAGAGGCAATCTCTGAATCGCTAAAAGGTAAATTTTGTTTGGCAAAAAAAAGGGTTGTCTCTTAATGGTTCCAAAATTCTCTTAATGATTTTGTATCCTGACCCTCCCTTAACCATTAAGAGCCCTGATTTCATTATGTACAATTAGCAAACAACCATATTTCATTTTATACTATATCATAAAAACCTCTTAATCATTCAGACCACTTAATTATTCTGCACTAAACCATTCAGCAACTGCCAAACAACCCCTAAGGCTAGGATCATTACGAGCCGGCCCGAAAAGCCCGGGGCTAGTGAGCCCGAAGCCCGGTCCAGACCAGACCTCAAAGCCCAATCAAGCCGAAACTTTGGGGGCAATCTTGAAAGCCCGAAAAAGCCAGGCCTGAAAAAGCTTTATTGGATCTTATTCAACCCAAAGGCCATGATGGCCTGACCCTTCATTTTTGCTCACTAAAAGAGGCTTGGAAGTCCTTGACTTTGTGCATTTCTACCCCCGGGAAAAAATAAAATATTTCAATTTGAGTGTGGTTATTTGAAACCTTTTTTTGGTTAAATCGAAACTTTGAAAATATAAACAATATCGATGTTGATATATGTGAGAGGAAATTTATAAGGGATATCTTATTTAGAATAATCTGAATGTTAATTTTGGTCTAATAGTCTATGTTTGTAAATGAAATCAATGTATGTTATTTAATTGCTCAAAAAAAATTCCCCATTTTTTAATCCCCACCAAACCAGAGAGGCTAAAAACACGTTTATAAATTTAACATCTATTCAATATGTTTGAGAGTGGAAGTAAGCATCATTTTTTTTTGTGTGTGTGTGTGCTTCTTTATTTTGTAGGTGTTTTTTTAAAGTAACCGAGATTCAAAAAAGGATATTAATCCAATGTAAAAAACTTTGAATACAAACTGAAATGACTAAAAACAACAGTTTTCGAGATGAAATCAAAAGCGAAATCCTTCATCTGCTTCAAAGTTTGATCTAGAAAAAAACATAATTATTTTTAATCACAATGTCTGATAATTAATTGACATAGTAACATAAATTGCCTTTCTAAATCGTGTTCAATCTTTTGTCACTTTACTTTTCATCTTTGTATTAAATATGCAACTAAATGAGGTAAACTACGTGAAAATAAAATCATTTTATGTTGTCAATATGTGTGAACGTTTAGTATACGATCGGATGTGAAGTCTGCTTAGGTCTATGGTTGTTAATTTGATTGAGTATGAAAAATATATTAGAGAAATAACTTTTTTATTATTATCAAAAGTATAATGGAGTACAATAAATTCTAGTAATTCATATAAAATAAATTTTCAAGTATTCCTAAACAAAAATTCATCATTAATAATATCTAAAAAACTATCATCTAGTAAATATATAACTAAGAGGCTGTTTGGCAGTTGCTGAATTATTTGGTACAAAATGATTAAGTGGTCAAAATGATTAAGAGACTCTTATGATATAATGCAAAATGAAATATGGTTGTTTGGAAATCAAGGTGTTGAATGGTTAAGGGAGACCTATGATACAAAATCATTCAGAGGATTTTAGAAGCATTAAGAGGCAGACTTTGTTTTTGCCAAACAAGATTCACCTTTTAGCGATTCAGATGTTGTCTTTTAATTAAACTATTAAGAGGTAAACAAACTACCCCTAAGTTCATGTCAACAAAGAGTCAATTGTCTATCCCACCAAACCAAAGTTAAAACATGTTACTATCTATTAAAACCAAAAACAAAACAAAAAAAAGAATTATTTTAAACACCTAATTATAAACAAAATCCTCTCATTATAGTATTTCTATCATTTGAATATATAATTAACTTTCACATGTAACATTTTTTCAATAAAAAAATGGTCTCAATCTCATTTTAAAGTATGAAATGCTTAGATACCTGAAATGTTGGGTATCAGCTATTCTCATAACAACCATGAATTGTATCATCAAGATAGAATGGATGGATAGTAAGAGTAAGACATCTCACTTATTGTGACACGCAATTGGAACATACATGCTATAACTCTTAATCTTAACCATTCAATATAATTTGTTTAAACCACTGCTATTAATTTGGGTGTTAAATCACTTCACATAAATAATGAAACCTGAAAATACACTAAACAAGAAAACTAAAAGAACACTAAAATGGTTATATATAGATTAATATGAAATAAATTGTAGATAGCAATAGCTAGTGTTGGTACCAAGGATAGAACTCAGAGAAAATTGAAACAAGTAAGATAGATGAAAATGATCTTAACAGTATAATCAAATTACCGAACTTTGATATAACTAGGTATTTTTTATATCTATTAATTTTTTTAGGCTCCTACTATATACTAAAGTTTTTTTTTCTTCCACGTAGCCCCTATTTTTTTTGGATCGTGGGAATACGAGGGTGTATGATAGTTAAAGGGACCACTTCGTAATTTATTCTTTATGAAAATTTACTACACGTTGTACTTGTTGGTCCATTGGGTCTTATACGCATTGGGCTTTTTTTGGGCCTGACTTGGACATTTAACACGACCATTTTGCAATAAAAACATTTCCAACCCATTTTTTATACGTTCATATTTTAATTTTTAATGTAATGAGTAAAAAAAATATAGAAGTATCCCAGACCACTTTGGACCCGGACTAATCTCATTTTTTACATGTAGAGAATTCTTTAAAATATGTCTATATTTTTATTATTATTAGTTTTATAAAAAGATGAATTATATATGTTAAAGTAAACAAAATATTATTAAAATAAGTATATTGTTTTTTTTTTGGTAAAGAAGTATCCCAGACCACTTTGGGCCCGGACTAATCTCTTGGAAAACAGGCCTATGGCCCGCGGGCATTCATCCCGTGGCCACAATGCTACGAGTGAGGCTCGAACCCGGGTAACCGCTATAAAGTCCCCAGGTTCTTACCACCACGCCACAACCTTGTGGTTAAGTATATTGTTTTAGGCTATGTTTGACAAGTTAGCTAATAACTGATAAGTTATCTGATAGTAGAAAAAACACACGCTTAACTAATTAATAAATTAGTTGAAAAATATAAAAATGACCAAAAAAAACGTATAGATCAAATTTATAAATAATAAAATATATAATAGTATGATTAAAAATTTATATAAGTTAAGAATAAAAGTTATATACTTAAAATATTTTATTTAATATAAAAATAATATAATAAGTTAAGAATAAAATACTGCTTACATTCAATTTACTAGAGGTATTCAAAATTCTGACCAACCCGGAAAAGGACCTAACGACGCCGTAGTAAGGGGTACAAGCACAAGACACATGACATGAGGAAGTACCATTTTGGTGTTGGAATGGCGAGTCCAGGTGGCGGGAGTCATGAGAGTCTGAGCCCAAGGTCGGCCAACGTCCGGGAGCAGCAGGAGAGGTTGTTGCCGATTGCGAATATCAGTCGGATCATGAAGAAAGGGTTACCAGATAATGCCAAAATTAATAAAGAGACTGTTCAGGAGTCTGTTTCTGAATTCATCAGCTTCATCACCAGCGAGTACGTATATCCATATGTATTATTCATGTGTGTGTATATATATATATATATCTTTTTTTGTTTCTTGGACTTTCAACTTTTATTAATGGGGAAATTATCCAAAATAGTCATTATGAACTCCCTAATTAATACATATTATAACCATTTTTCTAGCGATCAAAATGGTCTAAGGTTTCACATTTTTTTCTTATAAATTTAATATTCATAAAACAACCTTTTAGAAAGGTGCTAAAATGTCATTTGCAAAATGACAAGTAGTACTTTAACAAGTAACACTTTATTAAGTTGCGTAAGTGGCACTTCCATGTTAGCATTTCGCAAGTAGAACTTTAACAACTTAAGAAATTGCTATTTTACGAATATAAAATATTTATAAAAAGTGGGATTTTGCTACTTGTGAAATCTTGACTATTTCCGTCAATTACGTAGAAAAACGGCTTGAAAATGAACTTGGGGGAGGGGGTGGGGTGTCAAAATGGCTATTTTGGACAATTTCTCTATAAAATTTTCACATTTCTGAACACAAAGAAGCAAGTATTTAGACATGCCCCAAAGTTTTTGCTTCTACTAGGGTAAGAAATATGGCAATTTTTCAACAAAAGCACCTTGCTTTTCTATCTTACAACAGTTTGTAAGATGAATGTTAAAAGGGATTTTTGAAACATTGATGTTTATGAGCTTCTGTCTACATCTTACCTCTTACTGTTTGGGGGAGTGGAATGTTTAGTGCAAGTGATAAGTGTCAAAAGGAAAAGAGGAAAACCATTAATGGTGATGATCTGCTATGGGCAATGGCAACATTAGGGTTTGAACATTATATTGAACCACTCAAGGCATGCCTGAATAGATACAGAGAGGTAGGTAATGTTTCTTTACCAGTTGTTTGGAGATTTGAGGTTTGGATATGATACATATGTGTGTTTGTAAAGCAATTACTGATGAATTGGTGATTCTACTGCTTTCCATTCTTGATTGGATTGTTGTGGCAGATGGAGGTTAGTGAATTTTTTGTTGTATGTGAATTTAATGATATTATTATTATTATTTTATAAGAGGTATGATTTGTGTGATTCTTGTTAAGGGAGATACCAAGGGATCTGCAAAGGGTCAGGATGGATCTGGTAGAAAAGATGGGGATCATAATTCACAGGTTGAGTCTTGTTCTTGCAAATCATCAAAGAAACAGAGGAGTTCGAATGCTCTACTTGTTATGGAACCTAAATCTGATGTATCTAATTACTATCTTTCTGCATTTCTACAGCTTGCTCCTCAAGGTCTGTATTCACAGTGTCTGAATTATGAGAAATCACAGGTCTCTCTCTCTCTCTCTCTCTCTCTATATATATATATATATATATGAGGGAGGATCAAACGAGAACATTAACTATTTAAAAGAACACGAGAACTAACAAAATCATTAGTGATTTTACATTAACATGCAAAAAAGTCACGCGAATCTGAAGCCATGGCCAAAGTCCTTTTTTTGTGTGTTAATATAAAATCACTAATGATTTTGTTAGTTCTCGTGTTCTTTTAAATATGTACTGTTCTCGTTTGAACCCGACTCATATATATATATATATATATGGTATGTATGCATCTATATGGTATGTGTTAAGATTTTGGTTATGTTAAGATGGGAAGCTAATTCTGAGAGTTGACACAGGGTCAACATGTAATGGTGGCGATGCAAGGGACAGAGTAGCAGCATATGCTGCCATTCTTCTACTTCTATTATGTATTTATTGCTATTTGGTTGTAAAGTATACATAATATATATATATATATATATACATACATATGAGGAGGTGTAGGTGTTTCCTAAGAATTAGTATTTGTTAAGTGAAAAAGACTATCCATGATATCTACATTCAACTTCTTTAGTAGGCTGGTGTGCTGAATTTAACTATTGCAGCTTAGTTATCCTCATCAAGTCACTCACTTGATGTCTAGCTTCCTAACTGGTAGATGGTTCCTCTTTCTGAGATTGACCAGCCAGCTGGGTTGGTTTGGCTATTCTTTTCTATTGAAAAGGAGTCACCGGGCCGGGGTCAGTATAGAATGAAGGGGACGGCCCTAATGTTGTGTTGGCAAAGCCAACTTCTTGGGTTTCGACATTCTTGCTTTTATCTAGTTGTTGATGGATGCTTCAAGCAAGAAAAACAAGATAGTCACGTTGAGTTAACCCAACGGGTTCGCCTAGATACCTAGTAAAGAACGAGCTGGTGGAAAAGGAAAGAGCTGGAGATCATGAAAAGGCTGCTCACGGAATTGATACATATAACTCGCCCTTATAGCTTATGGGGCACTTCACTCGTAGCAGCCTCCCACAGAGATGGCTTTGTGGTCACCTTCTATTCTGCTTGCTTTAAATTTGTATTTTTTATTAAGTATTTTTTGAACATAAATTTTTAACATTTTTGAAATGAAGCAACATGTATTTAATATTTACTAGACTGGTTTGGCTCAATTACAATTTTTTATACACAAATTAAACAAAAAAAAAGTAAAATTGATGACTTGGATCGATTTTCAATGGACTGGAAGCCCGGCTAAAGCCCAATCATGACCATTGGATGCCATACAATAATTTGATGGATGGATGGATATGTATTAGTTGATGGAGTGAAAGTGTGATTACAAAATTGTTTTAGAAGACATATATAGAATTGATGGAGTGAAAGTGTGATTATAAAATTGTTTAGAACACTTATATAGAATAACCACCATATGAGAACAAAGACAAAAATATACAACTCCAAAACAGACTGATAGTTTGTTTAACTGTTAATTATAAGGGACCATGAGATTAGTCGAATTGCATGCAAACTGATTCGGATACTTAAAGAGTAAAGATACTTTGAGAATCATGTTGTGTTTTGACTGGATTTAGAATATAATAACAAAATACAATTTGATGAAGAATTGATAAGCGAGAAAAGGCAAGGCCAAGATCTAGAGATTTGACACATTTTTGGTACATCTGAAAGGTGCCATCAAACATGCCATCTGTTAGGAGGCTCTCTGAGTACCATCCATCCCCGTAACTAGTATGATGGAATCACTACAACTGAGACCAAATGAATTGAAAATATGCATTTAATCTAACAAAACTCCATACAAATGACAAACTGATTCTTATTATTTTTGTTTCTCATATAAATGTACACATAACCAGTCGACCCTTCAGCAGAAAAATGCATTGTTTTTTCTGTGGTACAGTAAGGAACTTTAAACGCAAGTAAGAAAGTAGTTACTAACCTGAACTCAAAAGAAAAGAGAAACCCCGCTAGTGTTTGCCACAAAAGTTATCCCTTTGACCTCCATGATTGACTTCGGAAATAAGATGACGATTGCACCTGAAAGAGAGATATTTATAAACTTTGGATGGTGGCCTATTTTAAGGCATGCTTTTAGACATCCATGAGAAATTTGTTAAGGTTCACTACACTACTTGATGCAAGTCCAAATTTCAACTAAACTAGCTCAAGGTGATGTACATGTGTTTATCATATTCGGATGCACTGTTAATTTCAAGGATTCCCAGTTCAGACCAGATGTTAGCATCTCTTACAAGATACTATTACATGTGTCTTAAAACTAAATAATGACACAAGATCTACAAGTAAGTCCATGACTGCAAAATATACTAAAAAACAATATGCTCTCAGATAAATTGGAATGCTGATCCTATAAGAATGTTATCTATCATCTTATTACGTACAAAACACTAAGAACCTTTTAGTGGCTTCTAAATCAAAGTAATACAGAGTTGCAAAGACTAATGCCAGACAACCAGTATTTTACCTGAAATTTTGGCCCCTTTTTCAGTAGACAGCCAGCAACATTTAAATTATCCACTAACATGTCAACATCTGGAACTCTTAAGCTAATCCTATCAGCCAAACTGAATATTTCCTGAGAAAGTAATGAGCATGTCATTTCTCCATTTTAATGACCTTGCAAAACTGCTTCTGATAGCAATATCCCATTAGTAAAGTAAGGCTGTTTACCGATATAGAAAAGCAGTCTTTCTGTTCCAACTCTGATTGCTTGATCAGTGCACTTAAGAGTCGCTTGCCTTCTTTATGATTACTCATCCCACCACTCCGATCAAAATCCACAAAACCATGCTCATCGACATATTTGTCATACAGGGATTCCTTCATTATTTCAACAACATCCTGCGGCATTATAGATTGACCCATAAGTCACAAAGATCTTGTAGCTAGAAAATAGCTGAAATAACCAAATCCAGAGCAAGGTGCAACTTGTAGGGCATGGAGTACAAGAACTTGCTCAGTCTAGATCTAGATAAAGTATTTACCGGAAAATAAGTCTTTACTTCCTGTTATTTCGGAGAGGTCCTCAAAAGTCCTAGGCTTTTCGAATGCAAAGTGCATAGACAATCAAAGGCATTAACAAATTAATTTTTCAACGATTCGTTTAAAACTTCATATGCCAAAAACCATGGTCCATCAACTATCTAATGCATGCTCCCTCATCCCAGAAGCATTGGAACATTTCTCCTGATGAGATGTCCCATAAAAATGAAACATTTCCATTTTAGGACACTAGAATTAGTTGAATATGCCCCCAAGAAAGTCTACTTTACAATTTTTCTTTGTCTCATGTTCGAAATGTGATATTATAGTCACCTTTCCTTTTCCGAAGATAAGATAAAGAGAATTTGTTAATTTGAATTTAGTAATGCATAACATTGTCTTCAAATTCCTACTAGATTTTAAAGTTGGGTCTTTTTTTTAATAAACGGGAGATGTAAATACCTATTTTCCCTTGTAAGCATTCCAAAAGTATTGACTAGTTTCAATCAAGGTTTGCTTTAATTTGAATTTGGAGATGCTGAGCGAGGGTACTGTAAATATTCAGCTATCATCTACTATTTCTGTTAGCAGGTGTAGACAAACATTGTAATCCTTGTTAAACAGAGGGAATAAAAAGTAATGATGTTACCGATTCACAATAATGAAGACTTATGCATATCATAACTGCTTTAAAAATAGGAAATCCATCTTGACGTTTGACTAATATTTTTCTTCTTTGTATTAAAGTTCTTTGCAAATATAGTAACGAAAACGAAATTCATTCTTTTAGACAATTCGTTGGATGATATGAAACCTAGTGGGCCTTTAGATAAGTGCTCGACAAAGCATCATGCATGTGCTAAAGCCCAACAAAGAAACCAAAGCGCTCACCTGTGTGATGCATTTATGCGCTTTTTTATATGTAAAGAACTAATGTTTCCATCATATCTCACAATTCTTTTTCCTTTTCAGGAAAGGCAAGAGAGTAAATGTGAGGAGAGAAAATGAATATAGCTCACATGTTTTTCAACATAAAGAAATTACGATGAGTATTGTAAATTTGCCAAACAAGACAAGAACTAAAGCCCCAAATACCTTACACCTTGGGTGCCTTAAACACCTATGAAAATGGATGAAAAATTATACGATTTCTTACCCAGCTTAGCATGAATTTACCCTACTCTGCTTCACAACTACATGGCTTTCTAAGGCTCAGCACTAGGATCCAGTATCTTCTCTCTAGAAAAGTTATCTTCTCTCTAAGATAGCCTCCGACTCCATCCTAATTTGGATGTACAGATATGAACCTACTAGAGTGCATGACAAACTCCTGAGGAAAGTAATAGGCACCCACATATGTGTGCCTCCTTTTTAGAGACAAGGTGACAAACCACCGAGGGTACTCTGGCACCAGACAAAATATTTGACCCATTTGGAGGACAAAGTTCATGTGACCACTAATAAGAAGAAAATCGCAATCTAATTGGATCAAGTCTGTAGATAAAAGGGTAGAACAGACTGGTAGATTTGAGTTCATACAAACCATGTTACTGCTTTTCAGCTTCATGGCCCATTTTGAGAATATTGAAATTTTAAATTGACCATATCCAAGCTGCATTTTACTAGATGAACTTACCTGAGCATCTTCAACAGTTATTTCTTCTCTTAACTCCACCCTAGCACGAGCTTGTGCCAACCTTACTAGACTTTCTAATTGCCTTGCTGTTATTGGTGTGCCGTCAGCAGATGTGTTGCGGTCTCTGAGTTTTAGGTAAAACTGCTGCAGTATTTTAGCCGCTGGTCTTGACATCCTGATATCAGAAAAATCAAAAATTATATTTCTGCCATGCAAACAGGATTTTGGCAAAAACTTGAAGAATAGACTTGTAGCATCATGAATTATGGTGCTTAGTTCACCTTGGAAAGACATAAGTTCTTGCATATGCGATATATTTACGAAGAAGAGGACCAGGCAATGGAACAAAATCAATGTCCTTCCTGGGATCAAGTCTCAACCTTGAGACTAATGAACCACTCTTTACATTCAGGTCTGTGCCACTGATAATTTGAGATGCTGCACCACGTAGAAAAACACGTTGGTCTTTATGTTAACACCACACGTGGTAAAGAGATCTACAGAAAGATGAACACACCTGTAAGTTTTTTAACAGGTTGTGAATGATCCCCATGACCAACATGCAGCTGCAAGAAAAGAGGATATATTACACACTGACGTTTCTCACTTCAGAAACAGAGATGAGTGGGTTTATGTATCTCATCAACACTCTTTAAACACCAATAGCAAAGATAAAATGAACTTTAAACGGAAAATATAAATAATGATAAGAAACTATTTGGTGAGTCGATTAGTAGTCTGGATTATGCCTTCTTGTCAAGACCCTAGCTTCAATGGAGGTATCATGGTAAAGAAATAAGGTTTCAAAGAAGTAGAGTAATGTGAAAACACTTGGATGAAGGATCAAAGCAAAGAACCAACAATATTTGAAAAATAAAACTTGAAAGAAAAGGAGGATATAATTTGTATCTACTGCTGCTGCATTGACAGACTACAAAATACGAATTTTTGTTTTTACACAGGGTCGTATGGAAGTCCATAATGATCATTTTAAATAAATCTGATCAAATAGTAGTAAAAACAAATCCAAGTTACCAGCACAGCCTCACAAACATTTACTTTTCATACTAATAGAAAGCTTCAGAATTATTCTTGAAATTAAGTATAATTTTCAATAGAATTCCTGGTATGTGTGTCTCTTGTTAAGTATTCTTTGTAACCAGTGTCATAAGTAATCGAACGTCCAAATGATTGAGGTGCTGAAACGGAAACATAAAGTAAATATCGACGTTTATATGCACAAGTAAAGTAATACTTTTACACATGACAAGAATATATTCTTTTTATCATGGTACTAAGTAATTCTACTAAGTCATACCTAAGTACATAAACAGTTATAAACAGATATATATGTATGATAAAGGTAATATCCCCAAACATGTCTCCTTTCTAATTCATATCATCATCTCAGTATGCAGAAACATTCTCTATCTCTGAGGATAAAAGATGGTAGAAAATAATCATCAACTCTAATTTCATGTCTTAAATATAGTGCATATACTAAATGAAATGATGGTCATTAGCCTTTTCTTTTTCTTTCTTCAAGCATTAACGCTGAATGATCCCCAAGGATTATCTCAATGTTGAATGTTGAATTAGTAAACCTGTTCAATAATTTAAATGGATGTAACATCTTTGATGTGTTTTGAACCAACATCTTATTCACTACAGAGCATGGATAATTCCATTTGTGTTTAACGTGTACGGTTAGATTTTGATAAATTAGTTGGTTTATTTTTGTCCTTTAAATTTACTAAAGAGAACCTTTTAATGTTTAAGTTCCTGGCAGATATCATGTTTATTAAGTGGTATTTAGAAATGAATGGTTGTGAAACAGATGCACTTAACAGGTTGCACCTTTCACCAATAAAGATGTGAGCCACCACTAACAAAGGGACTTGGGGGCTGTTTGGTTGGTTTTCCATTAAGTCTTGAATGGATAAAGTTGTCTATGTGGATTAACCTGTTTGTATAGATTGGGAAGGTTTTTGTCTACGAGGAGTTTTTCATAGATGGAAGGAGCATGTTTTTTAAATGGGAGGGCAGGTTTGAAAAAAACTTGGCTTTCTGCATAAAGCTCCCCCCCTCTTCTCCCCTAGAAGCTTACTGAATAAGCCACTTTCTATATGTAAGCCACTACCAAAAGTCATGTACAGTTAACCGAATAAGTTGTCAGTCCCATTAAGCTCATTAAGATCCTAACAAGCAGGCCCTTAGCATTCAAGCAATATATCTCCAGTTGATGTATATAAATATTATGTCTCTTCACTAATGCATCTAAACAAAGCTCAGTTGACTTACTGACATAATGTGTTCTGAAACCCGTTTGTCAAGTAGCTCATCGGGCTTGTCAAGCAATATGAAAACCAAATCAAATCGTGATAGAAGAGCACCTTTCATTTTCAAGTTCTCATTCACAGTTTTTGCCCGGCTGCAACCCAAATAAACAATCAATTTAGAAATCCCTACTCGCAAAATGACAAAAGGTTTTAGCACGAAAACACGCTACAGATTTTATATTTATAGTGTGATAGCTTAAATATGGTATGCCAAACGTGCAAAAAAACACACAAACAGTGCACAATAGGTCTTAAGAAGAAATGAGATTCAGAAGAAAATCAGATGATTAGTGATAAATCACAAGGTCATTATCAGAAATGTGTATTCTCATCATTAGCCTAAAAAACTATTAACATAATCATATAACTAACATAGATAGACTTTAAGCCCTGTGATGCATAGAAATTTTATGGTATGGTTTCATGTGTTTTTGAAATAGAAAGAACCCCTGAATGTTGAAGATTACCCTATACCAGTAACTAGTGACAACTATGAATTGAAATCCTTCAAAGTAACCAGTACTTGTAATGGCCACCAACAGGGTTTGCCGCTGCTAAAACCGTTGTTTGCGCAGATAAACTTGCTACCAGTCCTGCCTTCGCAACTGAGACACACTGTTGCTCCATTGCTTCCAGTAGAGCCTGTCATGGTCATAATATCAGCAAATTCTTCTTCATTTCATTTTTCTAAGTAACCTCTTTTGGCTATGTGAGGCCTATATTGACAATAATTCAAGACTAACCTGGTGTTCTGCAGTCATTTTATCAAATTCATCGATACAGCACAATCCCCTATCTGCAAGTACCATAGCACCTGTTGGAAAATATAATACCTTAGTTCAGCTCCCTTTATCCTATTATTTATATATACACACACACACACACACACATATATATATACATATATATATATATACATATATATATATATATATTATAATACCCTAGACGTCCTATTTTGGTTAGCTGAATATGTGCAAACTGTCCATGAAGGCTAAATTTGCTCTGGTTGACTTAGTTTCGAGCAATTCCATTCTCATGGGTGAATAAAAAAGAACCAAAGTAGCAACTTCATAGGCAACTGCCTGAACTCTACATATGTATTAGATATGTAACAACAGTATCGAACTTAAATTGTATCTTTAATTCATCATTTTGATTTCATCCCTTACACAGATCCACATAAAAATGGTGGTGTGGCTAAAAATTTCAAGGTTTTGGTGTTGCTCAACGTCTCAAAGATACTAGAATCAAAATATAACAGCATCACACTTTCTTTAAGCAAAAATATTGTGTTTAACAACTACCATGCATACAGCTCAACTACTATTCATAGTCCATAAAATGAAACTTGCCGAGCTCAATATCGTATTATACTGGAAAGAAGAAAACGTGTGAAGCCTAATTCTTTCAAGTTTTTAACATTTACCATTCGCAAATGGTTAACCATGACCACAAGTAATGTCCTATCTAAGAGATAAAAAGGTACTAGGAACACTTTGCTGGTGTCATTTATACATGCCTTAAGTCACATATAACAAGTTTTTTCTCTGAACACAGGACATGGTAATGAAGTCATCCTCAAAGCATAAAAAAGAAAAAAAGAAGAAAACATGTACCAGCCTCAAAAGCATAGTCACCAGTCATTGAATCCTTCACCACGGCAACAGTTAGCCCAGCATTTGTTGTGGCATTCCCACAGACATATATACCTCGTGGTGAAACAGAAGCTGCTGCTTGCAGTAGTTGACTCTTCCCTAGTCCAGGATCACCTAATATGGAGCACATACGATTGGCAGGGTTAGGGTAATATGCCTAATATACATCCTAGATAGTAAATTTAGGATCATTCAAGTATTGATGTAGAAGAGAAAATGACCAAAAAGAAATGAAATAGAGCATGTGTAATCATGCTAACAATGGTATCAATATATCCTTCTCATGAATACAACAAAGCCAACTGAAAATCCAGCAATCCTAGATACTTCCTTAAACGCTTAACAATGATTTTGACTTCTAATGTATCGACAACTCTTACTTAAGTTTTTTCACATGCTAGTAGACCTGGCAAACGTGTTGTGTCGTGTCGGATTCAAAGTTAAACGGGTTGAAAGTGTCTAACCCTAACCCGACCCGTTTAATAAACGGGTCAGAAAATCCCAACCCTAACCCGACCCGCCTAACCCGCCACGACCCGCCTAACCCGTTTAACATTTATAAAATTAAAATTAAAAATTGAAAATTCATAAAAAAATACAAATACAAAATTCAAATGAAAGCATTAGAAATCCAAAATTTATAGTTCAAAATTATAATCAAATCTAAAACACTAAAAATCCAAAGCATTAAAAGGAAAACTTATACACACACACATATATATATATAAACGGGTTATTCGGGTCATTTTCGAGTTGAAATTTTTGACCCTGACCTTACCCGTTTAATTTCTGTGTCGTGTCGTGTTAACCCGTTTACTTAAACGGGTTGAAATGTATTACCCAAATCCGTTTATTTTGTGTCGGGTTAGCGTGTCGTGTCAGTTTTTGCCAGGTCTACATGCTAGAAAGTATCAGAAGTCATATCATTCATAGATACCCTAAACATACGAGCCCCAAGTGATTTTCTTGAATGAACATTCTCCTTGGAATATCATGTGTTTTCTTAAAATACAAAATTAGATATAGCACTTGTTAAGCGGCATGGCTTCAATAATTTCTAATATCAATATCAAATTACATAGTTTACACAAATCCAACATTAAATGCTTGTAAATTTAGAAAAGTATGAGCCTGTAGTGATTTTCTCGTTAGAACATTTTCCTTCACATTTCATGTGTTTCCTTAAAATACACATCCAGCAATAATAGCACTTGTTAAGAACCATGACATCAATAATTTTTAATATCAATATCAAATTACTGATTTTACACAAATCCGACACTAAATGCATGTAGAACTTTGATTAAAGGGATCATTAAATAGAAATTAGAGAACTTCCTACCAACAATTATCACATGAATGTCTCCTCTGACAGGAACCTTATTCTGATCCATTGAATGCTTCCTTACACCTCCAAACAGTGCCAATGTGATTCCAGCTGTTGAAGGAAAACATAGTCATCATTGATCACTAGATGTTAAGTTGTGTAGGTCAAATGATGAATATTGGATGTATATAACTTTTATACAAATCCCACTTGGGTAGCTAGAATGCATCCATCATCACCCCAATGTTACATTTCCATTCAACATTAGCAGTTTATAATACGCAAATCATGGATGTCTAACTTTTTGATGGTATGATTCTCAGCTGTATAACATCTAGCTATGTGATGTTCATAGATTTACAGCTTACAGTAACTAACAACCACTGTACTATGGTCCGAGTTGTTAACCCCTTCCCTTGAATGTATATAAACAAGGTGACAAGGGCTTACATCGGTGTCAATCCCCTGGGTCAATAAGAAGGGTAGTTCCTATTACTTCCAGGTTCAACTCCCATCGAGTGTGAAAACCCTTGTGTTCATGCCAACCTCCCATATAGAGGACTTTGCCGGTTCTAAGACTATGTAGCAGTAGGCTTAGACCACATGGATTAGTGGCGTCTTCAGGTTGCCGATTCCACTTTCAAATATAAACAGAGCCACAAAATGAAAAGAGTCCATAAATACAAATACAAATACAAATGAAATGTCAAATCCGTATAGTTCCCGCATGTCCAGTCTAAACCAGAACAGTTTTAAAATATCAACTTACCATAACCTTACTTCATTCCCATCCTAAAATACCACTTATCCTAAGAGTTGCCTTTCACTTAGAACCCTCAACCTTAGTAATTTATGCTAGTCCCTGTAACAGTGAGAAATGCCTTAATCCAGCCTATGCGATTAGGGCTCTACGAGAGCTTTTCATCTGCCTAAATCGCTTTGGCTGGAACTCCTTTCAGTACAAAAATAGTGAAAGACGCCTGCGATTTGGATATCCCTTTGGGATGCTTCACATAGGGACAGTTGAGGACACGAGCGAGCTCAGCTGGCAAGCTTGGCCTCCTCTCCGTGTAGATGTACACTATCACATCAATAGTGGTGCCACGTAAGTCTCCGTGTTATTATGTGTGGATTGTTTCTGCTTTCATTATCATTTTTGCAATATGCATTGGACATGTTCCGGGACCGGGACCTTTCGTAAAATCCGCAACCGTACGTAAGTATACCTCAATATGTTCTCCTTCTACAAAATCTTAGATGAATAAACTTGTCATGAAAAGCTAAAATTACTTCAATCATAGACTGCGCAACAAATGTAAGCAATAATAATGGGAAAGTATATTAAGACAGCATTTTTATGTACCTTTAACAAGCTCATGCCCGTAGATAGAGGGGCAAACTGATTGCAGTATTTGACGGAAGACATCTGAACCATGCTCTGAAGAAAATTTACAAATAAATTCCAAGTCTCGTTGACTGAAAGAACATAAATCCAGCGAGTCCGTAGATTTAGCCACTAATTCCGTGTCTTGAAGAATCTCAGGCACAGACTGTGACTTGGAGTTTTTAACCGACACTCCTTCTAAATACAAGTAATATAATCCTTGATTCCTGCCCTTTGACTTTCCTGATTCACAAGGATAAGAAAATTGAACTTAAGTGGCACAATGAAAAAACTTAGAAAAGACCAAGTGCATGCACTAGGGATCACCGTGTTAAATTGTTAGTTTCATAACATAATAATAACAAAATAACGATGCTCTCTTGCACTGTATAGCTCTTCTGAAGAGTGACTATACCTCAACAGAACTCTTCTCCTAACTAATCATACACTTTATCTGATCAGTAAAAACACAATGTTGAATCATCAAACTTTACATAAATGAGAACATGAATATGTTAGGGCTGAGTTACCATAATGTGGAAGCGGCTTTAACATGAAATAGGTGTTCCTTATCCAATTAGACAAGAAGCAAGTACAAATGAAGTTACCGTTATTTAAAAATAAAGAAAGCAGAGGGTTTTTTTTTTACAAAAAGAAGATAAACCGTCAGGCGTCAGAAGTATACTTTAGGGGTAACCCTGAGTTTTGTTCTATTTCTAAGTTAGAGAAACACCTGTGTTCCTAGAACATGTATGCAACCTTATAAACCCTGATACACAAACCAGAAGAAATGATGGAACCGGATAAACAATGGTCAGCAGAAATGATGGCATGCAAGATGAGTTAGAATTACCTCCTCCTATATCCATGTAATTGTTAATCACCCTTATTATACCAACAACGGTGACAACATCTCCTGGGATGCAAAGGTCTACAAGATCTTCAATCAATTCACACTCCACTGTTCTAGGTACCCGGCCTTCTTCATGATGTTCAGATTTAAGCAACTCTTGAATTCTGAAAGAGTAAAGAAAAGGCTACAGATCATCAGGTAGAAACGTACAAAGATTGTAAATACAAAAAACATGAAGTATCTTTCGAAATTTGTACCTTATTTTCTGGAAGTCAATTGGTCGTGCACTGGATCTGATTGGGTTAAAAGTTCTGCTTTTGCACCCATGTATTACACATACTGAAGGAGGTGAGAACTTCCCATCGGGGAAGTCACGTGCAATAGTTGTTCCACATTTGGTACAGGCAAAACTCATTTGTACCACCAATGGCTTGACGGTGCTAACTTTTACTACAGTACCGCGTACAGAAACAAGCCTTTCTGTCATCATGGTAAATTTTACCAAATAAGCAAAACATATATCCATTTCATAATAGAACTAAACAGTAGGCATGATCGCGTTGTAGATATACCAATGTAAGCTGCCTTCAGGTTCTTCAAAGCAATCATAGATTCAGGATGGTTGTGCAGGCGTATGTTTACCTTTGCATCGTCATCTAACTCTTCATCATTTGATTTGGAGTACAAGACCTACTTCCGGTAGAAGTTATAATCAGGTTTTTAATGCATTAATGACATAGGAAGATCCATTAAACCAGCAAGGCAGCAACTGCTATTTTTACCTTGTGTACTGCGGCGCTCATGCACAAAAGCGCTTCTTTAGGGTTTCTTTCTAAAGCATCATAAAATTCTTCGAGCACACATATTTTCCGGAAATGTTGGAAATCAAGTGGCAAAATGAACAAGGTGCCTTCTTGCTTTACCTATTCGTAAGATATTTATAAACAATATTGCAAGTTAATCCTATCACCGAGGAGGAAATAAGTCTATTTCAACATGACTTCACTTACAAAACTTGTGCCATATAATCAGAGCTTTCAACAGACAGAAAAGAAGAAAATAAATCCATTTCTATTTTTTTATCTATATGATGCTAAACAAATAGAACAGTCAGTCAAATTCATACATGGAGTAGAGTGAAGACGGATACATGGCCAATTGGCCATAACTTTTGAACCAAGCTGAATTACGGGCTCACGACCAATCAACGATGTGCACATGTAGGTGAATAAGCTATGCAGCTTTGGCCACCGGACGGCCCAAAATGCATCATTTAGGGTCCAGATTTCAAATTTCCCCCAATTCTATTTATGAAGTACAACCAACGAAGTATTCTTTACATGCAACCTTTTAACTCTACTAAATCCTGATATATCCCAGATGGAAAATTGATTATCATTTACAAATTTAACACAGCCATTTACGTGGTCATGGGATTTAATATTGATGTTATTATATGATTCAATCTCCCATAAATTTGTAAACAAAGTTGAACAGACACTCCTTCCAAAACCCTAAATCAACGGTAGCCTTTCCCTAAATGCGGCAGTTTTTTCGATCAAAATCGACTTACGAATGCTCAATCTCTATAAATTTCTATCTTGAACGATTTCAATGCACAGAGAAAGATGGAGACCTGAGAAATGAAGTCTGCTCCGTCATGTGTAGAGAAAAAATGTTCATATAGCTTCGAAGTGAGTCGCAGCTTCTTCTTCGCATCACCATGGGAGCAGTCAAATTGAGGGAAATATTTAGCCAAAATATTTGAGATCTGGCCTCCGTTAGTCGATGTTTGCTTCCCGGTGCTCAACATCATCCTCGTCTCTCTGTCAATCCGATATATCTACAGAAAGTAACGGCATTCGAGGATTTTCAATGGCCGTCTTCTACAAACTTTGATTTTGGCGGGAGGAGCTCAAATGACGATGAAAACTTTTGCATTTTTTAATAATGAAACTGCATTTCATAATTCATACCACGCCACAAAATTATGTATATATAGCGGCGGTTGTTCTGAATGATTGAAGAGGTTTGTATCACATAATGTAAAATGAAATATGGTTGTTTGCTAATTGTTCATGGTTAAGCGATGGTCAATATATAAAATTATTAAGAAGATTTTGGAACAATTAAGAGACAGTCATTTTTTTTGCCAAACAAGATTTACCTCTTAGTGATTCAAAGGTTGCCTCTTAATAGAACCATTAAGAAGTAAACAAACACCCCCATAGATAAGGTGAAAGATCGTTTATGGTGAGAAGTAAAAAGGGATTTGGATCTTTGATCACTTTTAATCTCAAATCCACCCGATGAATTGCGTTTGATACAATAATTGATTTGGTGCATCTCATCCTAACGTGCATCAAATGATCAAATGATTGAGATCCCTTATTACACTTTTCACCATAATTGTCATTCTCACAGGAATCAAACCCTATAAGATAATTGGGTTGTAATATTATATTCATATATGGACACATCCAATTTATTTTGAAGTTAGCTTTTTGGATGTATTCAGATAATTACATTAACTATAGTGCTCTTTAAGTATGTTTTATACATATTGGAACCTTTTGTTTATTGACTAAAAACACATAGTTCATCAATTATATATTAAAGTTATGGTTATATAATTGTCGGATTAAAGTACGTTAGGTACAAACAGCATAAATTATACCAAATAATTTTTTTGTAGTTTTTTGACATATGTGGTGCAATTTGGCTCCCAAACCACACCAAACTACACTGCATTCACCCCTAATATGAGTGGTCATGATACTTGATATTAATCGATTTATTTTTATGTCATTTTTCATCTAATTTATAAGGGTAGACGAGACTACACAAAATTGTATGGGATTTGGCATGATTTGGCATACAAGAATGAGGTAGGAGGGGTGAAATTTTTCTGAAAGGTTTTGGTGTTTTACTTTAACATTGGCAGCTATGTAGTATGTAGTTTAGCAATCTTATATTATCCCTATGATTTTTTTCCACCTATTTAGGTAGGAAAGATAAAAATACATTATGGCATCCCTTGTGTTTTGCCATTGCCTATCATAGTCTAATTTTGTATTAAACATAGGACAAGTTTTTGTATTGTAGTATTATATGTTATCCTGCGTACCATAAGTCCTCTGAATAAGTTTTGTTGTTGAAATCCAAAGTTGGTTTGAGCTACTAATAACTATGTTGATGTGTCTATTGCACCAAAACATCGTCATATTTAGAACTTTCTACTTTTAGGCTCTACCACTTTTATTTTTGATGAATTTTATTCTTGATAGTTATCAATAATTGTAACTGAAAATTATTTTTTGGCTAAGTTTGTAATATTTTATTTGTGATCATCATCGACCATCATCTATATAAACTCTTTCTCAACAAGTTGCTACTTAGCAACGTAATGTGAAGGGCACCCTCTATGACGTTTACTTTTTACCCTTTCAATTGACGCTATCTGCAATGGTTTAAATGCTTCAGCAAATAGTGGTTTTGTCCTTCAAACAAATATTTGGTTATAGACCGTGTATTGTCCATCATTAAAAAAGCTTTTATTTCTTGTTCTTTATCCGATGAAAATGTACTTTTTTGTAAGAGTATCTCCAACAGCTACGCTAAAATAGGAAAAAAAAAGTGATTTTAGCAACAACAAAAAAAACTCCAACAACTATTCTATCTTATATGCTAAAATAGATAATAGAGGAGAGAGAAGATAAAAATCTCAAAATTTGGAGAAATCTCTAAAACCACTTTTTAAGAAAGAAAAATAATATTTTAATCTCTCTAGTCTCCACCAATAAGAAACATTGAAGTCTAATGTTTAGGAAAGAGAAATAATATTTTATCAGTATATTGATTATTTTAATAATATAATTAATGCTATAATCTCTAAAATAGAATAGTTGTTGGAGATGCTCTAACTATGTCATTATTTTTTTTCCTTCATTTTAAGGTATCACCAAAGATGGATAATTTAGAAAAGACAAACAATAGACATGTTAAGTTGGGAAATTAGTTATGATATGCAGCCTTATTTTTACGAAACATTAATAGAAGTTTTTAACAAACAAGATTTCCATATTACAACGTTACAAAATAACTTGTGAACCAAAATCAGTATTAATATCTAAGAATATCACATTAATTTAAAAACAAACATAAACAAGAACGGTTCTAAACCATACATTATTCTCTAACTAATGGGGTTTTAACGGTAAATATGCTAACCCATCTTTAATTATACAATGTACGTGTCAATAATTGTATACATCAAACTACGACAAAACTTTTTCGCATGTAAAATTAACCTAACAAGAAAAAACAATACCACAAAAAAAATTAAAACTTAGCAATTTCTTGGTCGGTGTAGACATTTAAGCTAACAAGAAGTCAAATTGGTAATCAATTTAGTAGAGGTGTTATTACCGAACTGAATAAAAGTTCCGTTTAATCAATTTTGTGCTATTTAATTTTGTAATCAGATAAACTAGATAACATATACTACTTACGTCGTGGTATACTGGCAAGACTCAGGAGAATGTAGTAGAAATCTTTTTTTTTTTTTTTTTGAGGTTCGAATCTATGCGCTGCCAAAGACGTTAGGGCTATGGAGGTTCACCTGCAATAATTCAAGGAGGGGCGTGCAAAACCCAAAAAGTCCGGAATCTGAACTCGAACCCTAACCAAAAATAAGGCATTTTTGTAAAACCCGAATATCTCGAAATCCGAAAAGCCAAAACCCGACTTTTTGGGGATATTTGGGTTCGGGTCGGGTTTGATCTTTGGTCACCCGACCAGTCCGAAAACCCAAAATAATATACATACATTTATATATTACACAAATATATTTATTTGTCTAATTATCTTTTGAAAATCGTAAATTCTAGTCGGTCGAAATGTTTTGTAATTTATAAATTTACTATCGATTTCATCAATCTCTCAATCGATTGAATTCATTCTTAAAATCGATTGAATTTATAGATGTTTTTTGCATTATAATAATATCCGAACCCGACTGACTTCAACTCGAAACCCGACAAACTCAAACCCGAATCAATCCGCAATCCGAAACTTAAAATTCGGGTGTTGATTTCCATATCCGAAATCCGATCGGGTTTTTGATTTTTCCACCCGAACCCACCCGACCCGTCCGATGCACACCCCTAAACTCAAGGTCATTCATAGTTGCCCAGTGATTAGTCTATTTGTGTAAATTGACCCGAAAAACCACGTTGAATAAGATTTAAAAAAAAATTAAGAAAGAAAAAAAATGGAGGTAGTTTGGGATCGTGTTTCCAAACTGACACGTTCATTGCTCTACGACCGTCCTTCCCATAACTTGAAAAGAAACAAGCCGCTGCCTCCATCGTTGAATCAACGTTGATACAGCTCTAGACCTTCATCTCTCTCTATCTCAACAAAGATCTTCGTGCATCGATTCAAGCCAGGTAATCAGGTATGTCTAATCGGCACTGTAATCAACTCATCACACACAGTTATTGAATAGTTTTTTCTATGTTTTGTTTTGGATTTATCGTTCAGGCGGTTGTTTATTAATGTCTACGAACTTCGGTGCTATTGAATCGAGTTCCGATGCTGTTATTTCGTCTGAACCGCCAATTAACGGTGATATTTCTGTAAGCAACGGGGTTAAGGTTGGGGATGATTTGGTAGAATCGAAGACTGGAACCCTAACTATGGAACCGTCTTCTGAGCATGATGTAGGTGGTGCTGTTGTTGTTCAGGCTTCAATTGATGATGCTAGGGTTTCAGGAGATGAATTAGGGGTTGTAATGGAGAATGTTTTGGATGAACATGTGGTTAATGATGAAGAAAAGGAAGGTGAGTATAAGGTAACGGATTTAGTTTGGGCAAAGGTGAAGAGCTATCCATGGTGGCCTGGCCAGATATTTGATCCATCTGCTTCTACAGAGAAAGCCAGGAAATACTCCAAGAAAAAAGGTTTTCTGGTAGCTTATTTTGGGGATCAAACTTTTGCTTGGAATGAAGCGTCGAAAATCAAACCGTTTAGGAAGAATTTCTGTAAGATGGAGAAACAAAGTAATACGAAATCGTTTTGTCGTGCTGTGGATTGTGCTTTGGATGAGGTTTCAAGACGGATAGAGGTTGGATTGGCGTGTTCATGCTTGTCTGAAGAGGTATATGGTAAAATTAAATCGCAAGTTTTTGTTAATGCTGGGATAAGGAAAGAAGATAGCAGAATAGATGGCGGAGATAACTTTTCTACTGTGGCTACTTTCAAGCCTGCGAATGTTGTCCGAACTGTGCAAGATCTAGCTAGAGAACATTTTGATGGGATCAATAGGTTAGAGCGGTCGACAGTGAGAGCTCAGTTATTGGCCTACTATCGTTGGAAAGGGTATCATCAGTTTACCACACACCACCTTATGAATGGATCAGATAATGAGATTGAAGATAATTCTGAGCCTCCTTTAGTGGATAAAGATAAGATGGTTGAAGTTGCAAAACCAGCTTCTGTAGAGAAAGTTTCATCTAGAAAAAGGAAGTCGAATGCTTCTGATAGTGTTTCGCGGAAGCACCAGCATGTGCGTAATGATGATACGATCTCGAGCAAGAAAGGAAGATCCTCAAGTGTAACCAATGGGGAAAATAAGAAGAAAAGTGATGGTGGGAAAAGAACAACGGTTGAGGGTAATGGCTTTAAGGAGGAAAATCAGAAGGGAGTTACAGATGGAAAGCCGTCAATTTCTTCTCCAAAAAGACTTTTCAGAGTTGGTGACAGCATATGTAGGATTGCTAAACAACTATCTGAGCCGCCTTCGAGTCTTAAGAAGGAATCCCAGACATCAAATGTGCCATTGGTGTATCCCCTGGAGAAAAATTCCCAATTGGAAGAAAAGAATGATGAGAAGTGTGTGGACGAAATCGATGAAAATGTACATGGGTCAGAAGTTACAGAGGCGAGCAGACATAAGGACACTGGAGAGTCTTGTTCGACTGACAAGATTGTTCCAGGCGTCGCTGATGAGCAAGTATTTTCTGAACCCACGTCCGTGACAATTGATACAAACCTAAAAACAAGCAACGAGAACTCTGCAACTGCACTAATCCTTAAGTTTACCAATTTGGATTCTATTCCATCAGTAACAAATTTGAATGAGATATTTAGCCGTTATGGACCTGTGAGAGAAACTGAGACGGAAGTGATGAAGAAAAACAACTGTGCCAAAGTGGTGTTTGAGGCCCAATCAAATGCAGAAACTGCTTTCAGCAGCGCTGGAAAGTTTAGCATCTTTGGACCCTCTCTTATCAGTTACCGCCTTGACTACTCACCAACACTGCGGAAAGCTCCAGCAACTGGCCAAAGACAAAACAGCAAGGATGGGAAATCTGACGAGGCAAGTTAATTTGAAGAATGAGGCAGCCTAATTTAGGTACAGATTATCTTCATTCTTCTTTGTGGTAAATATATAATTATGACAAGAGAAAGATTCTGAACCAATCTTTGAATTAGGTAGTAGGTAGCATCAAGCTCTTAAACAAGAGAGATTCTGAACCAATCTTTGAATTAGGCTATTGCCTGCCTAAAAGAAAGGTCTATACCAATCCTCATCTGTTCAAAGCCGTATGTATCCATCCTCTGTTTAAAGCCAAGCCCACGGGCTTAGAGCACGTGAAAACTCATCACTACCTCATAAGGGTGTTGGGACCATAGTATGTTACATGAAAACGCCAAGTTGGTTGTTTAGGCTGTTGAGAATGTCACAAATTAAGTTGGTTTTAGGTTTTGCGTTTTACTGTTGAGTAGTTTAAACGCTGTCGTATTTCATGTTCAAAATGAGAGATGTTATTTGATGGTAATTCCTCATGAATTGTGACTGGACTAAAAATAATAGCTTCCTAATCAAGTTTGTATTTTTTTTCCGTCTCTTTACATGTATGCATCACCTTAAAATAGATTTGTCTTTGTTATTATCTTCTTGTGCATTTGAAAGTTTCTAGGGTTCATGTTTCGGAAATCTGTGCGAGAGTTTAGGTAATTCTATAAGTGGGGTTTTAAACTGCAAGTTGGACATGTTTTACCCTCTGGCATTTCTTTATCCTTGTCCTTTCATTTCTTTCTTTCAATAGTAGAATCCTGCACACTTGATGTAGCTGTATGCAACTAAGAACTATGGTCTCTTGTGGTCTATTTTATTTACATATGAATATGGAATTCCTATATGTAGCATGTAATCCCCGCTTGGTCAAACTACAGGTGTTTATTTTGAGTTCTCCTAATCAATATTCACAATATATATATACACACACACGCACACAGGCGAATTATCATGTGAGAAGTTAGTTAACGGTGAGAAGCATGAGAAATGGATCTGAACCGTTGATCTCTTTTAATCTCAAGCCCTCCCATGAATTGCAGCTAAGAAGGGAATTGATTTGGTGCATCTCGGTGCATTTCATCTTCATCCTAATGTGCGTCCATTTCTCCTCCCATCCTAATGTGCGCCATCCAATGGGCGATCTCACCATTAACTCAGCTTCTCACCGGAACCCAACCCCACACAACATACATATATATAGGGATCGTCAAATGATATGCTAACCTCTTAAACGGCCAAATCACATGCAAAATTATATGTGATTTTACATTAACGGGCAAAAAAGTTGTACGGGCGACTTTGGCCACGTTGTAGGCGGGGCAAAGTCGCGTGAATCACATGTCATTTTGTACGTGATGTTAATTTAAAATCACATGTGATTTGGCCGTTTTCGTATTCTCTTAAATAGTTATCATTGTCGTTTGAACCCGACTCTACATATATATATATACACACACACATGTGTGTGCATGTTTTATGCTACTGCAAGCAGTAAATTTCATTTGAAATTGAAGTTTATACCATGTCCCGATGCCATAGACAAACCTAACAATATGTAGTATCATGGTTTTCAAAAGCGTGTGAGGCGTACGCCTCGAGGCGAGGCGGTCCAAAATCGCACCTGAGGCGGCGCCTCTCAATCCCTAGACGAGGCGTACGCCTCGATTGTCTGAGGCGTGAGGCGGTAGAGAGGTGTACGCCTCAATACCGAGGCTAAATTATTTTAAAAAATGACTAAAACCTTCTCTATTTCTTTTTTGAAAACCTTGTTCTTCTCCGGTTCTCCTAAGCCCTATCCGCATTCATCTATTGTCTTTCGTGAGTTCCATTTTTCTCCCGTTTTCTTTGCATCTTCTTCTTCGATTCTGTTCGGTTCACAAAAATATTATGTATATGTATCTACTGGATACATTTCTTTTATATTTAGTCTCTACTATGTGTGAGGGTCACAGTCACACTTCTACTCACACTTTGTTGATATTTAATATTTTTTCTTTATGAGTTGTGAGCATATTAATATATACATATACATATATATGTGTGTGTTATGAATAGATCAATAATTTTTTCTTTGTTAGTATATGTACATCTATATTTCGTGATTGAAAAAAGTAAATGTAAATTCTTTTAGTAATTTAGTATGATATATTTTGTTGTCTAGCACTAAGTGTCAAGTGCGTGTATATATATTGCATATATTTATGAGCAGAAGCAGTGGGATGCAGATTGGTGTGTGTATATATATATTGTGTACAGTGTATATATTTCCGCCTCAAGGCTTACGCCTCGCCTCATTGAGGGAAAACGCCTCGAGGCATGATTCCGTTTTTTAAAACCTTGTGTAGTATAGTAGCATGCATTTTTGTTTTAAAAATCTTAGAAGATAAGATTATTGATTAAGCAATGATTTACGTAGGCGTTTATTCTCATGCTTCTTCCATCCCGAAAGGAGTCAACGTATAATTTCAAATGTTACCACAATTGTTTTGATTGTAGATGGACAAACTTGCATTAGACTACTCTGGAACTGAAAACCGTGTACGCCATTTTGACAGGTGCTAAGATAGAAGATTTGAATCAAAATGAAATGGAAATTTAGGAAGAAAGCGTCACTGTATCAAGAAGTGGTTGATATGTTAGAAGACCTTCAGCTCAAACTCTGCCATTCAGCGCATAAACTCCATCCATATTATGCAGTTGGAAATGGATCCCACGTTTTGTTTTTCTGTTTCGATGCTAGTTGGATCAAATGTGGTTTGGAATTGCAGGTATTAAGAACAACATAGTTATGTTTGTTTTTCCTGTATTATTATGAGTTGATTTTATATTACAAGCAGATTTTATTCACTTGGTGCTTTGGACTCGAATGTATAAGTTGACATGGAATCGGATGTAGTCACGTCGTGATAGGATAAATTCATTATCTTTTTCTTCTTATAAATTATAGAATTTGAGTGATTTTTATGATGTTAAATTTCTTAAAATAGAGTTATGTTGCCATGGTGTTCTTTATGACCTTTTTGTAAATATAAAAACACCAACATTTTAAAAAATATAATAAAAAAAATACAGAAAGTCTGAACCTTTCCCTTGTATTTAGGATAAAGATGGTGAAAGTTGGAAGAAGAAAATGTGTGGTTTGAATCTGGTTTATTGTATTCGGAACTCCATTTTTCACAATGATATGGCAGAATGGACTCGTAACATTGTGATAAGTTGAGTTGACATGAGAAGTGGATCTGAACTTATAATCTCAAACCCCAACGAATTGTTTTAAAAGGAAATTGATCAAGTACATCTTACCTTGGTACATCTTATCATAATATACATACAACGATTGATAATTACTTCTCATGTTAACTTCTCACCGGACCTTAACTCCTACGAGATATTTCATTAATTTCAAATGCAAAATTTTCAACCCTCTAATTAAGGGGACATAAGGTTGTTTACCTAAGCGTTTAACGGAAAACGCTTATCGGTAAGATTCAACACTATAACTTACTTTGCCGAGTACGATAGCACTTACTGGATAAGAGTCGTCACGCTAGACTTTCTACTCTTGTCATCGCTCTTACCAGGTAAGTTTCTTGACCCTTATCATGTTCATCCAACAAGGTAAATTACCAGTAAGCGCTTAGTAAACGCAAACGCGCCCTAAATGTAATAGATGCAAGTAATTAATCAACGCACAAGGCTTGCACAGTTCATAAAGAAACATTGCAAACACGCATACATTCACAAAAAAACCAATATGAAGTAAGCAGAGACGGTAGTCATCTAAATGAATAAAATAGTGTTTACCAAAATCACAGTACAAATCGAGAACAATTGTCTGCCCTCTGCAAACACAGCTAAAACTCAAAACATGTGAAATCTTTAACAAGCATACCAAAACTCTGAAAACTTAAGACCTTGGCTTCTCCTTCTTCTCCTTGAAGAGAGCCAAAAGTGAAACACCAGAAACCTTCACAACTTTAAACCTCACTCCGGGAATATCTCCCACGGCATGACCCTTTCGCCCAAATCCAGCGATCAAAACTTCATCCTGTCGAAAAATAATTACAGGTTAAAAAAACCCTCAACAAAATGAAGCATTCTTGAAAGAATAAAAGAGAACCCACATTTTCTTCAATGTAGTTCAAGCAACCGTCGTTGGGAACAAAAGCCGCAATCTTTTTTCCGTTCTTGATGAGTTGAACTCTGGCACACTTTCTGATGGCAGAGTTAGGCTGCTTAGCTTCAATACCACTGCAGACGACATAAAACCGACTTGTTAATTTCAATTAAAAAGGGAATAGCGACTATTAGAATTGAAAACGAAGAAAGGGAATTACATTTTCTCAAGAACAATGCCCTTAGCATGAGAAGAACCGGCAAATGGTTTCTTCCATTCGTTACCAAGGTGAGACTTCTTGTATGATTTGTCAGCCCACCTTTGCCTCCTGCGGTGGGACTTCAACTTGCGACCAGCTCCCATTCCATGTGTTTTTCTACAAGACAATCATTCAACCATGGATTAATCGAAGGCATAAATTATCAGAAACCACAGGCAACTACAAGAAGTACAAAATTGGCACGAATCATAGATACAACAATCGATTCAAAGCATAAAGGACAATTAAGTGATGGGAAAATTCATTCATTAAACCAGTACAAGTTGATGGAATGGCTAAGAATTTCATTGTTCTTCTCATTTTCAAATATACATCTAGTCCAATTTCATTGCAAAATAAATTGTTTGAATCAAACATCAGCACCAACATCAGAGAAAACCATAAACATTTAAACAACAGCATAGGATATCTAATAATATTTTTCTTAATAACATTGCACAATGTAGCATTTCAACATCAACACAAGTCTAAATTCCTTCAAATCACACAAACAATAAAGATTTCATCAAATCTGCCTACAAGTGGTCAAAGTGTCCTAGACAAAAGCCATACGCTTTCCCTGTAATCAAACACTTGTACATTTTCATCAACGTTCTAACAAGATCCATAATATATATATATATATATATATATTGTTGTTCTAAGGTTGTTGCAAGTTTTCTGTTGTTCGTTCTCATCTCTTCCAATCCTAGTTCATTCATACCAATGAAACAATGAAAAACACCATGACTAATAATACACAGAAACAAATCCATCTAAGTTCTTTTCCACTGGAAAATCCAAAGAAAAAACGTACGAAACCACCAGACACTCCACTCCGAGATCTTAATAATATTTCAAATAACAATCAACGGAAATTAGTAAATCATAATCTCCGAAGCCTATTTCATAGGTCTCAGATAAAACAGATGGTTTATCTCATGTAAGGCGTTCAATTATCAACCAAACGGTAGCTAATTAAGAAAAAAAACTACTTCTATCGTATAATCGAACTCGTATAATTCACAACCATATTGGCAAAAACAGAATACAATAAACACATTTGAGAGAAAATTGAAATGAACCATATCAATGGAGGTTATACATACCCCATGTTTGCGAGATTAAGCGATCTGCTGACGGCGCGTAGGTTCCGGTGTAGTCCTTTGATGAAGAAGAAGAAGAAGCCGCTGCCGTCTGATGGAAAACCCTACACGAATTGGGCAGTGATCATCGTCTTAAATGGGTGTGCGAAACTAATTGGGCCAAACAATACTTTTTTCTGTTTTGGGCCTCTGGTAAATTGGGCTGAAGAGATATTCTTGTTATAAATTAAAAGGAAATAATTGATGTCCTGAAATTTCATTGATTTTATATTTGGCAACGGTGAACTTGAAGTATCTTCAACAACTATGTTATTTAAGAAAATTTCTGAGATTTAAAAAAATTTTAGTCTGACAGTTATTTTAAATTCTCCTCTAAAATAAAGAAGAAAATGAAGAATTCTTCGAATTTAGAGAAAAAAAAAAAGAGAAAATATATGGAAACATACTTATATTGATGTTTGAGTTATTTATGATTTATATGCATTAAAATTAAGATTTTTTTGATTATATGATGAAAACAATATTGAGAATCTTAACTATATGTTCATTAAGATTTGACTTTTGTCATGAATGCCTAATAAGATTTTAAAAACATAAAATCATATATTATTATCGTTTAGAATTTATTTTTTATTTTAAAAAACTATATATTATCTAATTTTTGTTATTTATAAAGAAATTATGTACACCCTTGTTTTTTGATTATTGAGAAACATGATTGAATATTATAAAAGAATTTGATAAAGTACATGTTATTTTAGAAAGAAAAAAAATACTAAAGTAAGAAGGCATTCTGCCTAAGGGTGCTCACGGGTTGAGTTGATCGGGTTGAAGGCGTTTCAGCAACCCAACCCAATGTTGGCGGTTTGAAAATTTTCAACCCAACTCAACCCAAACAAAAGTGCAACCCAACCCAATCCAACCCGTTCGAGTTGACCGGGTTGTGTTTAAACAAAGTAAAAACAATATTGAAATCATAAAAATAAATGTTTTTTTCTTTGAAATGCGATCCATCATTCAAAAGAATATACGAATTCCTCAAATATTTAAGTATTACCTATAACTTTCTAATAATGTCCTCTTATGAGTTCCATTTCTCGTTATTGCCGAGTTGTTTTTGGTAACTTATACATATTAAAGAGAAATATATATAATTTTAGAGAAGTCGCTAAAACGTTTATCGGGTTATCGGGTTGGTCGGGTTACTTTAAGCCTAACCCAATATCAACCCAATAGCTTCGGGTTGTCCTAATTTTGTATCGATTATATGTCGGGTTACCTCGGGTTGATTTTTTCCCGGGTTGGTCGGTTTTTTGAGCACCCCTAATTCTGCCAGCCAAATCCGTCACAATCATCAACACAAGGGAGGGCCGGTCCAATGGTTTTGGATGCCTTGGGCGGACAACCAAAAATATGCCCAAAATCTAATAAACTAAAAACACAAATTTTAAGAGGTTTGGAACCTAGCCAAACTAGGCGGCTCATCCCCACACCGATTATTATTGAAAATAAAAGATTAAAGTGGGTTAAAATTTTGGGTAAAATAGAACCCGGGTTATAATTCTTGGGCAAAAAAACACCCCCATTAGTTCAAAACTAGAATCCACATTTGACTTTGAGTCTCAAATGTACACAAAATTGTTTGCGGTTGTACAAAAAAAAATCACCACATCAGACACTATACATAAGTTGAGTATATGACAAACAAAAACTATCAAACTTTCGGTAGAAACCTATTTCCCTCTTGAACTTATTTTGAATCTAAAAAATCATTGAGCTTTATGAATGGTTTTATTATCTCATTTTTTACTTGACCGGACTATCTCTAAAGAAATGATATATTAAGGTCCAACAATAAGTTCAATGCAAAAACGGGTTCCTCCACAAAGCTTCATTGGACTTCTTTATCATTATCTCTCTAGCAGTTTTACAATTACGCAACTTTTGAGACACAAAATTTAAACCACGTCAATTTAGGTTTAAAAAGCATGAGGTCAGAATTATGAAGAACAAAGTGGACAATAAATTCAAGAAAATATATACAATCCCATCAAATTATACAACATTCAAACACATAAATGTGTTTGGTCCTTAAGTTGCAAGGTAATTTATATCAATTTTGCAACAAAAAAGTACTAGGTTTGACCTCAACAGTTAAAACATAATTGTCCCAAGATCATGAACTACTCCTAGTCATATTGACACTACAACACACACAGACAATAAAACAAACACTTGGTGGGTGAAAAGGTAAAATAAATATTACATGTAAAAAGACATCATGAAGCTCACGGAAACTATGCTAAGCTGAAGATGAAGAAGATGAATCATCAATACCCATGGTTGCTACACCATAAACAATATCAAAGTGGGTTTTCCCCAAGGCAGACATAAAATCCAAGTTAGATAGTGATGTTATTATAGAGATTAGAGAACAAAATCAGATTTCATATTTCGAATGATAAACAGAGAGCAAAACCGAGTAAAACCGAGATTGACAAACCGGCCCTGGTGCAGCGTTGATTGGAACCGAGAAACCGAGATTGAGGTGTGAGTCGATTGTAGAGTGCGATAATAGGGCAGATGTCGAGCATTCGAGGAATGGGAGAGTCGTGCAACGTCGTCGATTGAAACCCAAGAAAAGAAAGCCGAAGCGCTAATTTATTTTGGTTTTTTGAAATTTTTAAGAAAACTTAGCCTACTACCACTAAAAAGGAGCTTGGGCTTTACTGTAACACCCGTAAATTCCTGTCTGTGAAATCCAATCCCTTGAGAAATCCTTGATTTTGATCATAGAATTTCATCCCTTACGCCTTACCTTTTAAGCCTTATCGCATCGTGGGTGCTCCGGATGAAAATGGAAGAAATCGGGGCTCAGGACACTCTGGGCGATAGTGCCCTGGCGATAGTGCCCTGGGCACAATCGCCAACAGAGTGGTGCCCGCGGTACAGTTTGGGCGATAGTGCCCTGGCGAAAGTGCCTTGGGCACAATCGCCTGCGGCCTCTGGTTGTTTTAAAATCGATTTTGAGCAGCCCCACCTCATTATTCTCAACCCCTTTCACCCTTTTTCTCTCTAGAAACCGAACCCCAAAACCCTAAAATTAGTTTTATGCATCAAGGGCACCAAATCTTTTATGTTCCAAGTGTTCCTCCTTCCACCCATCAAAGATTGGAAGTTATTGGTCAAGGAGCTTCATCTTCAACCTCAAGTTCATTTCGGGTTTTCTAGGTTTTTCGTCAAAACCTAAGTGGTAAGTACATTCTTTCCATTTCCAAACCTTGTAATATGTTATGAATGCTCCATTGATGTTTCCCTAGTATTTGGCTTATCAAATCTCGGACTTGATAGTTTTGGGAGAAACTAGGGTTTGGATCTCGTTGGGGATTTTGGTGTATTATGTTTGGGAAATGTTTCTATATGGTTGGATGTGGTTATTTACGGTTGAAGTTGTGTGGATCTAGGTTTTTGGAGGATTTCGGCTTGAGGATTCAAGTGGTTTTCAAAAGAGCTCGTTGGGTGAAATCTAGATTTAGCACTAAATCTAGCAAGGTGAGTTCAAGTTGATTTGTGAAAACGTTGTACATGCCAAAATGTCTATTTTAAAGTGTTTATGTGTTCTACATGAAATTATCAAATGTTGGGTTATTTGCTAATCTTTGATTTTTGGAAGTATTTAACTTTACAAACTTTGTATAATACCCACATTTTGGATTTTTGGGCATTTTGATAAATGTGTTACAAATGAATGTGTTTTGAGGTCTTATTGCATAATTAGATCTTTGATCAAAGAAATACGCTTTTAAATGTTTGTCGGATTTTATGCATCATTCATGAAATAGAATGTTTTATAAAGTATTACTTGCACTTTTATGTGAGGTACTTGAAAGAATGTTTATAGTCTCGTTTTATGATTTTCATTCTTATCAGCAGTTAAATTTGGAAAATGCATATTTTGTGTTATGAGGCATTTGGAAGATATAAGAGTATAAGTTCATTTGGAAAATAGGTTGCCTCAACTAATGTTGAGTTTCGAACTAATCTTACTTTTAGTCGTGTTGTTTGCACATCCGTTGGTCGAGTGTGTTCTATCGTATTCTTATTTTCATTTATCAATGAGTTAATGGGTTGCTAAGCCTACGGCTTGGCATTGTTATTTTGATGGGGTTTTAGGACAATTGTCCAGTTTTGGTAGCTCGACTTCGAGCCTTGTTGGCGTTTTTGGATGAAGCACGTTAGGTATCGGGTACGATGTAAGTCCTTCGTGCTGCACGTTAAGGTACCGGGTGCGGTATAAGTCATTCGTGCTCAAGTTTTGCGTTATTAGATGAGGAGCTCGACATAGGAACCCGACGGGGTTGAACTCGAGTTTCCATGGGTGTACGTTTAAAGCTACTGAGCCTGACATCTCTTGCGTGTACTTTTGTTTATATGACTAGTCATAACAACATAAAGTGGGCTTACTTTGTGATCGTCACATTTTATGGAATCGGGAATCCCCCGTCACCGAAAGATGTTGTTTTTGGGTATTGAGTTTTATTATCCAAGTTTTCGGTGACGTTTTGTATATTTGGGTTTTACCCTTGATTTATGGGTTGAGTATTATGTCCCACCTGTGTTTTGGGTGTTTTGAAATATAAGGTTTAACCGTACCTTCTTAAATGGAGAGTCCAATTTATATTTACGCTTTGAGTGAGTTTTGGGTTAAAGCTAGTTTATGAAGGGGCGGTTTACATTGGTATCATCATTTTGTAGTAGTTTGATTTGGAAAATGTCCAAATTGGTGTTCTCCATCTAAAATGCATATTATTGGAAAACGAGTCGTTTGCATATTCAAAGCATACCTTTTGAAAGATTATGAATTAAACTGCATTATCTATTTTCACAGACATCTTTATTTATGTTGAAAACTCTTGAGCTCACTAGGCGTTAAGCCTAACCTTTTTATTTGTCGGCATGTGCATCAGGTTCCAGTTGGGTTTTGGTTCTAGCAGCCATGAAGAGTTGAGCCTTAGCTTGTGCAAATGTAAGTAGTTGGTGAAGTCTTCCGCAATTTCGGAGATAGTGACTATTATGGGATTTTAGTAGCATCCGTTATTATCATAGGCTTTTGTATAGAATGAATGTTTGTATTTAGGTTAAATCTTAATTTGTGGTTATAGATAATTCCTTTATTGATGTATTTAGAAAATTTTAAATAAGTTGATATTTCCAGATTTGAGGGTGTGACATTTGCTCCCCCTTGGGTTGGGTTGCCCTGGGCGGTGGCCCACTTCGCCCAATACCAAGGCCGACCCTGACACAAGGTAACATACCACCAACAAAATCCATTATCAACTATAAATGTACCTAAAAGTTGTTTGGTTGGTTTTTCACAGTCTTGTATAGGTAAACTTGTATGTATGAATTAATTAGTCTCTATGGATTGAAAATCTTTTTGTTCAGGAGGGTTTTTTCATAGCCGAAAGGAGCGTTTTTTTTTTAAATTATGAGGGATATGTTTGAGAAAAAAAACATTGACTTTCTGCATAAAGTTCTCCTACATCATACTGAATAAGTCACTTGCTATATCATAGTCATTACCAAACAGTCATTATAATTGACCGAATAAGCTGTGAGTCTCGTTAAGTTTATTAAGCTACTAACAATATACTCAATCTTGTTTCCATGCACATGTTGTGAGGACTATCACCCACCACCATCATCAATGATGGTATTTGTTCTTCTGCGGTGGTGTAACATAAATCAACATAACAAGTTAAAAGGGCATCATTTTAGCAATCGTGACAAATAAAATTGTTTATCTTGTTTGTCCACTTTTAATTGTTATTCTCAATTAATTATTTTTATTAACAATATTTATGTCATAAGAATTGTCCCTGGTAGGTGGGGAAATGAAAATAAAATGGTAATATACTAATAGGATCGGATTCTGGTGAGAAGATAAATTATGATGAGAAGTATAAGAAGGGATCTGAACATTTGGATGCACATTAAAATGAGATGCACCCTGATGCACCGGATCAATTATCAAGCGTAATTCATGGGATGGATTTGAGAGTGAAAGTGATCAATAGTCTAAATCCCTTCTTTCGTTTTTCATCTTAACTCTTATTCTTACACGATCCTTGCTCTATACTAATGGGCGAAGGATCGTGTGAGAAGTTGAGTTAACAGTGAGAAGTAGATCTGAACCGTTGATCTCTTTTAATCTCAAGTCCTCCCATGAATTGCGGCTTAGAAAAGAATTGATATGGTGCATCTCATCCTAATGTACGTCTATTTCTCATCCAGCGGTCGATAACCACTTCTCACCGGAACCCAACCCAATACTAATATATGTGCAAAATGTTCTTAATTATTTGAAAATGTTTTAGAGGAAACATATTTATGTATTTGTATTAACTTTGGATTTTTGTTTACACATTTTGTATTTTTTTAAAACAAGTTTAATTTTTAAAGAGTAAATTACGATTTTCGTCCTTGTGGTTTGTTGTTTATAACCATTTTCGTCTCTGACTTTAAAAGTTGTTTTTTTTGTCATTGTGGTTTGCAATTCCTTTCCATTTTCGTCCCTAAAACTAATATTCTCACGGACTAAAAGAGAAAAGAGTTGCAAACCATAAGAACAAAAAAATCAATTTTTAAAGATCAGGGACAAAAATAGTTATAAACAACAAACCATAGGGACGAAAATAGTAGTTTACTCATTTTTAAATAATCACACAAAATATATTTAGAGTAAATTACAAATCTGGTCCCTATGGTTTCTTGTTTATAACACTTTTGGTCCCTACAATTTTGAAATTACAGTTTCGCCATTGGAGTATACAAAAACGACCAGGTTTGGTCCCTCCCTCTAACGGCTGTTAGAAGGATCCGTTAAGTCAGGAGTATTTTAGATTTTTTTTTGTTTATTTTTGCTTTAAAAAATAAAATCTAACCAATATATATTATATTAATATATCTATATATATATGTGTGTGTGTGTGTGTGTGTCCCACAGGCGCCAAGGGTGATCATCTTCGACGAACCAATCCCTTCCCCCACTGCCAGTCACCATCTCCAGCGAAGTAGCGCCTCCCCCCACCGCCTGTGACCAGTTCTGGCGAACAACCCTTCCCACACCCCTTTCTCCTATGGGTTTCAAACAAATGCAATCACCATCTTTTGGATTTGGTGTTTTAGGATTGTAGATGTTAGTCCCAAAGAAGTAAACAAGTATTGTAGAAGGGGGGGGGGTTGAATACAATAACACAAAATTACTTAATTTTAATTCTTTTATTGATAATGAATATCAAGAATTACACAAAGAGAAATAAAGATTGTTGCGGAATAAGAATAGTTAAGAACTACTCTAAACAAACTAACACTTAGAAGATATTAAGAACACAAAGACTTAAACCTTAGAGAGACAAGAGAAAACTATCAACCTGCTTTAAATCTTGTGAAAACCAAAACTTGAGCTGAAAGCGTGAGTAGCAAGGTGCTACTTCCATCCTTTATATACTATCCAATGTAATGAGTGCAAAGGACAAGTAGGAGTAAAGACAAGAGTGGTTGAGATATTGTCAATAAATTATAAGATATTTGATGTGACATGTCATAACACAAAAGGTAACTTTTGTGCTATGAAAGTACAATATCAATTATAAAATATTCAAGAGACAATCTCTTTGAGATCAAATAGAAAATATACGTCTCAATCAAGTTAAGACTAATTGTATATCTTCTCAAGGAAGAAAGAAGCTTCCATTCCCATTGTCAGAAGATCATTGGGAATGAGGAAGTATGTCAAATCATGAGGATTTAACATAAATGCTCTTACAAGATAAAGAAGCAATCTGTAAGAGGAAGACTACCGAAAGAGGAATTCGGTAACTGAGATATGTGCCGAAAGAGGAGTTCGGCACAAAAGAGAAGGTATGCCGAACAACAAATCGGCAAGGGTAAGAATTGCCTTTTAGAAATCGACAAGGGTATGATCTGCCGAATAGGAATCGGCAGACTAGGCTTAGTTCACTTTTGAAGTCCATCTCAATCCGCAGTGTAGACTTCCTTCATGTTGAATTCGGTTTGTCTCCGACTCACCGATCTGTTTTACTAACTAAGCTATTACAAAGAACCATAAATCAAAATACAAGGTTCAATCATCAATAAAGACTAAGGAGAGGTTATCTTTAAATCTTAGATGACCCAACCGTAGATAAAGAACAAGGGAAGGTTGGAACAACGTGTAATTGGAGGGAAGATGGAAGAGGAGGTCGACTGTAACATCCAATCATTTTGAAAATAAATAATTATGGAAAGAAAAATGAGAAATGAGAAATAGAACAAAATGAGTTTTATTTGGTTTGACCAAATGTGTAAATGATTGAGTTGAGAGGGGCTAAATCTACCATTTAAATAGAGTGTTATAAGGGTTTTAAATTACTTTGGACCAAAAATAATAAATAGCATGTTAGGAGGGGAGCTAAACGTACACTTCAGAAAGTTCAGGGGCTTACTGTCATCTTTTTCATAGTACAAGGGCCTGTTCCGCCATAAGTACAACTCTGTTTGAGAAAATGACCTCACAACCTAAAACTCGCGATTTGGCCCGATTTCTTCAACTAATACGCCAAAAAACTTATAGATAAATGTAGAGGGCTGAAGGAGGGACATTTTGGTTCAAATAATTCGGGAAATAAGTGAGTATTAAGAGAGAAATCTGAGTTTGAAGTTCGGAGTTGAAGTTTTCGGTTTTTCACAGATTCAAGGTAAAATACTCAACCAAACTTTATGATTTTTAAGTCTATAGTTTCGTTTTACATGGCCGATCGAACCCTAGTGGTCTTATGTTTCAAGTTTGTGTTTTAAGAGTCGATTTTAAAGTTTAAAGGCTTGTTCGGTTTTAATAAAAACCCTAAACTTTAAATAGGAAAATAGAACTTATTACTTGTCTAAAAATAGTGTTCTCTATGTCAAAATATTGGTAAAAATGTTACCAAGGATTTTATGCAAAAAAAAATGAAGAAAAATGAGCAACAAATCGCCTAATTTGAGACTTTAAAGTCTCAAAATTCGGTAAGGAAGTGCAGCCATGGCGCTGGTGTGTTTTTTTATTTGGTTGACTTTTGTTGACCTGCTTCATTTAAAAAGAAAAAAGAAATTTCAATTACAGGGAAGGGATTTGAACCCTGAACCTATTTTCTAAAGAGGAGAAGTGATAACCATCTCACCTAATGATCGTTTTTGTTAAATGTTAGCAGAAAAAGACTTATTACACTTAATATATCAACTTCTTTTATCAAAATATTTGTTAAAGGAGAGGGATCTGGACTATAAAACTCCTCTTGACAAATAGTTACTTATGTTAATAATAATTATTTTTTTTTACATTTATAATGCTTATAAAGTTAAATTGTAGTGTTTGAAATTCTAAAAGTATGATTTTGGTCATAATAACTTTAGGAGACATTTGGCAAGTTTTTTTATATAAAATTTCCAAAATGCACCTATAGTTAAATAGTCGGTATTTCAAGCGATACGTAATATCTTAAATAATTATACACTTGGGATTTGGTGTTTTAGTTATTTATTTTGAAAGGGGTGGTTACAATCATTTATTTAGTTAAGTAACTTAAAAATAAGATTTACAGTGTCGTGATAAGGAAAATGATTATTGAGTACCTTGAATTTATAGGATTTATATAAGTTATATATTTCCTAAGGAGATGTGTTTATAATAAGTCGTTTAATAGTTTAAATGACTTTAATAATAAGATAAGTGTTGTTATCGAATTTAAATTAATTATTGGGACACTTTAATTCGGAATGGAAATTTATAAAATTGTAGAAGGGTTAAATTAGCGTTTTGAGACGTTATCGAGTTATAGACTTGGGTTTTGATTATAGTTGGTCGGGGTTGACTGGGTTGATCATGGGTTGACCAAGGGTTGACTCTTGACTCGTTTGACCCACATGGATTTTAATGGTGGGGTCATATTGAGTTATTTGTAACAGATTTAGAGACTCAAATTAGAGTTTGACTTTAGGTCGGGTCGGATTGGACAACGAGTTGTCTTTTGGAGAATTAAGTCATTAATTACATATTGTGGTATAAAATATGTAGGTCTTCCGTCAGGAGCTATCGGTAGTCGATCTACGCAATCAGGTGAGTCTTCATGAGACTTACACTGGGATGCATACATACGTACAAATGTATTTTGAGCATTATATGATTTCTATGGTGAATGTTATGCATGATAATGATTTAAATAATGTCATTGACATATGTTTACATGTATGTGGAGTTTCGTGGAGCATGCATGCTAATTGTTTTCCGGTTTTTAAACGTATTTAGCATGCTTGGATTTTCAGTTGGTTTACATTATACAAATGGTGCATGGTACGGAATATGGGATGTTGGTTTGGTTTGTCACACTTAAGGGGAGGCACGACCCCGAAATGGGTGACGGGCTCTGTGTGAGCCGTACACACCAGGGAATGCCTGTGACACGACAGCACAACCCCGTAATGGGTTATTGGCTATAGGTGAGCCGTACACACCCAGGGAATGCTTGTAACTTATCGGTCCTTACTCGAGGAGACAGTTATGAGGTCTCGTTTCTTTTGGTGTTGCATGTTTCAGAAAATGAATATTATTTTATACGAAGTTTGCATGTTTGATATGTGTGACAAGATATGATTTCATTCACGTAAACCATGAACTCACCGAGCTTTATAAGCTGACTATAGTATGCATCTCAGGGCCAGATAGTTCGAGGCTGGACAAGGGCAAGGGACACGCTTAGAGACTTGCCTATTTTCATTATTTTTGGATTCAATCTTTTGTTAGACTTTTATGTATGGATCAGTTGTAAATTAACCTGGTATGGGACGGGTTAGCTCATAAGTTACATGTTTATGTATTTTGGAGACTTCCGCTGCGAACGGTTTTAAAATTTTAAATTTAGTTGTAATTTTGGAGGATTTTTGGAGGAGTTGTTTCCGATTACGTAACACTTCTAAAAGAGAAAATATGGGTGTTACACCGACGGTGCTCATAGCAGAAGGAGAGGGGAGAGGCGAGGAGATGGAAATGGTTGGCGAATGGTGGTGAAATGGTGGGGATGGTCAGCGAATGGTGGTAGGATGGTGGAGATGGTTAACGAAGATGACTTATTCGTCACCTGCAAAATAAGAGGGTAGGGAGTGGCACAAAGATGGTGGAGATTGACAGACGGAGTTCACCGATTCTTCATTTGGGGAATTACGTCGTCGATCGACGTTGATGCAGAGGTTTAAGGCATCGATTGGTATGTTAAGGCGTCAATTTTTTTCACCCATTTTTTCATTTGGGGGAATATTCATCGATCTCATACTTGACAGATCCAAAGATTTGGATTTTCTTTTTCATGTGGGGAAAGTTTCATCTCATTCTCGCAGATCCAAAGGTTTCGATTTTGGTTATCATTTGAGGCAAAGTTTTAATGATTTCTTCATTGTATTTTTGGTTTTCACTTTCGTTTTAGTTTGGATTTTGATCTTGGATTTAGGTATAAATTTTGAGATTTGTAGTTGGAACTGATTTTGATTTTGGGGTGTACTTGGTTAGAGAAGATGACCGGTTCCAGAGGTGACCGGTGCCTGAGAATATGGTTGTCATTAAGTGTGTTTCTTTTTAGAAAAAAAAAACTAGAAAAGTCTAAAATACCCCTGACTTAACAGATCCTTTTAACAACCGTTAGAGAGAGAGACCAAATGCGGTCGTTTTTGCATGGTCCAATGATTATATTTTATCTCTCTTACTACATCAAATTAGGTAATGTAATTTGATTTTTAGAAACTAAGAGCATCTCCAACAGTTATGTTAAAGTTTTTCTAAAATAGAGTAAAAAAAATCAAAATCTCTAAATTTTTTTTTGTAACCGTGGGTTTCCGGGTCAGCTTACGCGCACCAACTAATCCCCGGGCGACCACGAATGGTCTGGAGTCATCGCAGGTGAACCTCCATGGCCACAAGGGATTTGGCAATGTCTGGATTTGAACCCTGGGTAGATGAGATCTTCCACTACATCCCCCAATAGCTATGCTATTTTAGCAACTCTAGTATTAATTATTTTGTTAAAATATTCCATTTGTTTAATTATATTATTAAAATATTTAATATATGGAGAGTTGGAAGAAGAAAAATTTGTTTTTTTGGGGTAATGATTAGTTTTTGGAGAAACTTTCTTTTTAAAGATTTCTCTAAATTTAGAGATTTTTAACAATCTCTCTCATATTTTCTTTATTTTAACATAAAAGATAACATAGCTGTTGGAGTAACAAAAATGCTAAAATTCCAATTTTAACTATTTTAGCATAGCTATTGGAGATGCTCTAATAATAATTAATTTCCCGTTTGCATGTGCTTGCGTCATGCCTTTTAGTCTTCGAGCGCTTTTTTCGTTCCCACTCCCTTCTGCTATGTTTCTTTCTTCTAGTTGTTCATCAGTTTGTTTTAGTAGGATTTTTGGTTGATTTTTTATTTCTTACACAGTTCTTTCTTTTAACACTTTTGTACATTTGTTTTTTCGTCTTAATAAATTCATCTTGCCTTTAAAAGAGAATATATATGAAAACCATAAATGAATAATAGTTTTTGTTACAATGAAATTGTTTTAATTTCTTATTCATGGTGAAGTGGAGCAGGGAAGAAAGTGAACCTTTCATATTATTGCAAGCCTTTAAAGCATAGATGTTTGAATAAAATCGTAAGAATTTTAAGTTTTAATACATAACTTCACTTGATTCTAACATTAAAAAAATTTTATATAGTAACACTGGTAAATGATCATGTAAAAACCTGAGGTTAAGGTGAGAAACGTAAAAAATGGATCTGAATCATTGATATTTTTAATGGAAAGTCCTCCCATGAATTGTTGTTTCCAAAAAAATTAATCCGGTGCATCTCTTCCAATAATTGATAACCACTTCTCATTCTTTTCCCATTAACCTCAACTTCTTATCGGAATTCAACCATGTGATCACTTGTATACATAGAGTAATTGAAAGACTAAGATTTATACAATTCAAACCAGTAGCATTACAATTATATATACGCAATTTCCTCAACAACAACATGTAAATTAACACTTTATATACTTATATATAACCTATTTAACAATGGATCATATATATAAAAAGTTAAAAACACACGTAACGTCAAATCAAATCTACTTCTGACCTTTCTTCAACAGCACCCCGATCTTCTTCAACATGTTGCTGCTTGTTTTGCTCGATGATTCATCCTCTGTAACTTCCGAATATGGCGAACAACTCGATTGAAAATCAAACGATTCGATAAACTTCCCATCACCGCCATTACCTAACACCATCGCCGCCGCAACCTCCGCCGCCTTCCTCCACTGTTCCGTTTGCACTTTCAGCCTCCTCAACTCGCTCTCCATCTCCGCATTCGCCGCCACCACCGCCTCTTCCGTCAAATTTCCGGAATCCTTCGATTTCACCATCTCCAATTCCACCTGAATTTGACTAACGAGTTCCAAAGCTCGAGCTTCAGAATCCTTCGATTCATTCAATTGGACCTTGAGTTCTTCAACCAGATCTAGGGTTTCCGAGAGTTCTAGCCTTAGCGACTGCACCTCGTCGGCTTGATTAGACTGACTGGCTTCATTTTCCCCCAATTTTTGAAGCTGAATTTTGAGCTTCTGGTTCTCGTTAATGACAGCGGCTAATGTGGCTGTGTCCATGGAGTGATGTTTCTGGACGGCTTTCAGCTCGGACTCCCAGGCTCGGTCTCGATCCTGTGAGATTTTTCGGAGTTCCTGAATTCGAGATTCTTCACAAGCCCAAAGCTCGTCAAGCTGTTGTTGAGACTCTTGGAGCTTGGTAGACATAGCCGATAGATGCTTCTTGGCTTCTTCGGCTTGCTGGTGAGCTCGCTTCTTACATGACTCTGATTCATTCAGCTGCTCCTTTGATTTCTTGAGTTCTTCTTGAAGCTGAGCCAGCTGAATTTCCAATTCAGACACTTTGCCAACACGTTTTTTCTGCGAGTCATCTCACATGATTAGTAAACCATATACGACAAGCGTTTTTATGCAGATACGTTAGCTCTTAACCGATAAATTAATAGTGTTTGATAAAAACTAGTTAATAAACAGTAGTTTGAATGGTTAGGTGCAAAATGATTAAGAGACTCTTATGATATAATACAAAAATAAAATATAGTTGTTTGATAATTGTTTAGGATTAAATTAGGGCGTTAAATTGTGTCCGAGATAAAAAATCATTCAGAGGGTTTTAGAACCATTAAGAGACAAACTTTTTTTTACCAAACAAGATTCACCTTTTAGCGATTTGGGAATGTAAGACACTAAGAAGACATTTTAAACAAATTAATTGGAAGCTATAAGATATGGAAGAAGAAGAAAAAAAACTTCTAACATTTATTGAAACGCTATTTGAGATAATTTTTTAAAAATCTAACTGATAAGTTAGTTTATGACTACTTAAATGGACAAACTTTAATAACCTAAGAGAATAAGTTATTTTTTAGTTGTCAAAGACGGCTTGAGACTATTTTTTTCCTTGTCAAACATGTAACAAAGAGTCTTTTTATCATTTTATTTTAGCAATAACCTATATCTATACAAATGGTATTATACCTCGGATGTTGGAGCTCGTTGCAATCGGTGGACAACAGCTTTAGGACTTCTAGTTCCCGAGCTTCGGGCAGAAGCATTATCATGGTTTGCTCCAGAAGTCTTGAGTTTTCCGGCAGACCCTTGCCTTCCTCCTCTGTTTTTACGAATAAATTATTTAAGAATCAAGTCCTAGCTAGTCCAAGTAAAATATCACACGTTGTAACTTAGAACGATAATATATGTAATTTTTTTTTGACCAATTCACCCTTAATTAAACAATGACAAAAGGGTATTATAGTGAAAAATATTTGATTAAATGTGGAAAGTCTTATGTTTGACATAAAAAAGACAATACTTTTGCAACGTAAAACGACGGTTTGAATCTTGTATTTCTATTAACATAACAAAAGATGAGAGCTCATACCTTGTCTTGGAATGTTGCATTGTCTAAATTACCCTTCAACCCAGAGTACCTAGTATGGTTTTAGGAGGAATACTTGAGGAAGAAAGATTTATCACATATATGTATGCTATCTCCAAGTTAAAGGGTACCAATGAATGATGTCACCATGAAAACCCTAATTCAATCAATACCCATTAAAAGAAAACAAACAAATAGTCAAATCTACCCCTTTCTACATAAGCTTAAAACTAATAAATCAAGATAAAAGTACAAGCTTTGATGCATAAAATGCAAGTGATTATAACAATATTGTTCTGGAAAGTGGGTTTGTGGCAGAATCAACACAATCCTTGGAATGAACTCCACACCTAATAGGAACTAACCCCACTCCCACCTACCAGAATCACAACACAAGGGAAATTAAAAATAAAGGGCAAAAGTGGAAGAAAGACAAAAATCATTGCACAAATTCTTATTCTTTTGGCCTTAACTTCCCTTTTACTCTTGATTACTCATGCTTTCTTTTAAAGACATTATTTACTTGCACAATAATCATGTCAAATAAATTGAAACAAGATAATCTGATTTTTAGACTTCATTGGTTTTACTTAAATAAGTGGTTACATGTTTTTATTTAACTCCTAACAATATATATATATATATATATATATATATATATAGAGAGAGAGAGAGGGGGTGAGTAAGTTAATATGAGAACAATATATATTTAAGGAAACACGAAAAAGTGAATCACATACAAAATCATATATGATTGCGGATACTTAAATCGCGGCCAAAATCACCTGTGTCCATTTTTTTGCTGCTAATGTTGAATCATATATGATTTTACACATAGTTTGTTGTCCTCGTGTTTACTTAAATAGTTAGCGTTTTCGTTTGAAGTTTTATCTTCCTCTATATATATAACTTTCTTATTTACAAAAATAGGGGACAACATTTGTTCTTCAACAATTATATTTATTAGATAGAATCTTATTCATTCATTTCGTTACATTAAAAAATCCACACATTATATATTATAACATTTATCAGAACACTGTTCATGAACAGTGTTCTGATAAATTACATATTTGGTCCTTCAGGTTTTTAGTAAATTACAGATTTGGTCCTTAAGGTTTTATCTTCCTGTTAGATTTAGTCCTATGTTTGTAGAGTTACAGATTTGGTCCCTATAGTTTTATTTTCCTCTTGGATTTAGTCCCCATAATTTGTTGATTCCAAAATAGACTTTCGATTTTGCATTTGCGTAACATTTTGGTCATCGAAACTAAAAGTTGTTAGCTCCTGACCGTTAAGTAAATGACATTTCGATCATTTATAACTTTTTCATTTTCTAATTTAAATAAATAAAAGTTATATTATAAAAATTATTTTTATTATATAAGCATAAAATAAAGATCCCTTAACATGCATCGCATCTCAATGACTGTGTCTTCTCCAACCCAAAACCTTACGCCTTCCCCATCAATCCAAGCACATAGTCGTAGGTGATTCACGCACCAATTTTTTATTTATTAATAAAGTAATTTATCATAATTTATTTTATGTTTAATAATGATGTAAAAGTTGTTTAATTCATATTTTTATTATAATTTAATTTAGGTTTAATAACAATGTAACTTTTTTAGATTTAATGATGTAATGTACCATTTGCCAATTTATTTTCGCTTCCTATCATACACACATCATCCTCATAGGGCATTTTGTAAATTATAGTGATGCTGCTAACAGACACAAAATGTTTTGTTCTCATAATTGGTCATGCTCAAATTTATGGTCTTAATATTTCTTTCCATCCGTAGCAACGCGCGGGCATTAATCCCACCTCGTTACACATATGTGTCAGGTAACATGTGTTGCTTACAAAGTTTGTTATTAAAATAATATTAAAATTAATTAGCACTATGAGTTTAGAAGATGTTATTCTTTTATTTTCTTAGCCAAAATTACACGTACAATATAATGGTAAAAAGTGAATAATGTTTTAAAATATGCAACTTAGGGGCTGTTTATCCAAATGTTTACCCGGTAAACGCTTATCAATAAAATTCGACACACTAATTTACTTTACCGGGTAAGATATTAATCATCATGATGGTATCATATACAACAATTTACCCGGTAAGCACTTACCCGGGTAAGAGTTGTCACTCTCACTTACCGGGTAAGACTCTCCCTCCTTATTCTCGCTCTTACCGGGTAAGATTTTATGCTCTTGTCATGTTCATTCGTTAAGGTAAATGCCCCGATAAGCACTTACCGGATAAGCGTTTTGTAAACGGCCCCTTAGATAACTATATAGGCTATCTTTATGTGCTTGTTACATAATAATTTTACAGATTTTTCAAAGAAATATGTTATAATATAACATTACTAGTCAAGAATAAACTTTTTAATACATAAAATACAACTTTTTATAAATGTAGTTGCAAAAGTAGATAATTAAAAGAAAATTTTAAATGGATTGTCTAATAGTATGTGTTTGGAACATGTTATGCCGTATTTAATATGCATTAAATAGTCTATAAAAATATAACTTCATATTAATTGATCTCATTAATATATTACCAATTTTACCCTTCCCTCAATAAATTCAATTTTGAACAAAACATAAACAAACAATTTCATAGAACATCTTCAAAAAGTTATGCTAAAATAAAGATTTTGTGGATTTAAGGATTGTTTATTTACCTCTTAATAATTCCATTAAGAGACAACATCTAAATCGTTAAGAGGTAAATCTTGTTTGACATTTTTTTTTGCCTCTTAATGGTTCCAAATCCCTCTGAATGATTTTGTATTTTGATTCTCTCTTAACCATTCAACGCCCTAATTTCATTTTTGAACGATTACCAAACAAACATATTTCATTTTGCACCATATCATAAAAAAACTTTTAATCATTCTGACCACTTAATCATTATGCACCAAAATACCAAACCATTATGCAACTGCCAAACAACCCCTTAGACTATATTTTTGCTTTAACAACTATGGTATACTCTATGTTAAAATAGAGAAAAGAAGAGAGAGAGAGAGAGAGGGGTTAGTAATAGAAATCTCCAAATTTAGAAAATTTTCTAAAACTCCATATTTAAGAGAGAAAAAATATTTTTTTTGAACGACAAAGAATTAAATAAAACTGAAGCTAGATAAATAATATTTAATTCTTTCTCACTAATGTAATACATTGAAATTAAGTGTTTATGATAGAGAAATAATAGTTTATTAAATGTATTAAATATTTTAATAATTTAGTTGTAGTAGAATTACTGAAACATGGTAGTTGTTAGAGTTGAACGTAATTTTTTTGAAATTTTAACTTTTTATACTTTGTTTTTAGAATTTTTTTTATAACATGACTATTAGGGGTTGTTCGGTTCATTTTCCATTAAGACCTGAATGGATAAAGTTGTCTATATTGATAAAGTTGTCTGAATGATATAACATAAATTGTTGTTCGGTTGTTGTGCTGAATTCACATTCTGAATGTAAAAATGACCGTTTTACCCTTGTGTTTATATTTTTTAAATCCAATTCCAAACTACTTCATTTCCAAAAATATTAAACCCAAACTAGAACAAATTCATCCTCAAAAGTATGAAGCCCTAATATTTTTTTCAAACATAAAATCTTTAATTAAATTCATTTAACAAATGAAGAACAACAGACAGGAGAGATGCATAAAGTCATAAACAAAATTGCATCTAAAATTTTACATAAAACACATAAACATGAAACAAAATTTCTTTTCAAAAAAAAATTTAAAACCCAAAAGTTTCAGAAATCGTTGACAGCTACCCAGATAATTTTAGAACAGACCTTCGCACCTATCAAAGCCCATCACCAAAACCCTTCACTTGCCATCGATGCACAAAAACAAAAAAAATGTTTATAATCCATCCTCTTAACCTCTGTGGAAGCACCAAAACCAGGGAAAAAAACAAAATTCAACCTTTTCACCTACCATGGAAGCAAACAAAATCCAACCATTTCATCTTTACCTTCAGCTTTCATGGAGGCTACCAAAACCCATCAGTTCATCACCCAACCCAAATTAGTGATCTCGTAAAAAAGATAGGGAAAGAAGGGGGGGGGGGACAGAGAATGAAGATGAAGGGGTGGGGACTGGCGACGGGAAGAGATGGAGGCGGTGGGTAGATCCAAGTGATGGAGGCAGTGGTTTTTTTTTGGTTATTGAGGATGATATTGTGTTTTAAAATAAGGGCATTTAAGTAAAAAGGTTGGCTGAATGTAAACCAGTGCTTTTTTCTAGCTGTCCAAATAAGTTCATGATTTTCAGATTAAGCCATAACCGAACAACTATTTATGGCTGAGCGAATAAGCTATATGGGCTATACAACCCATTAAGCCACAACCGAACAACCCCTTAGAGATGCTCTTACATCTCACAAACATTGCATATATTTACCAGTTTTTTTTAATAAAATCTTAAATTACTTACTATGCATTTTTGGAAAATGAAGATAAAAAAAGGAATTATTTATATTGTCGAAGATGCTCAAAGGTTTGAGTTTTCTTAATTATGATCTCTTAGTGGATTAACATTTTCTTCGGTTATATTTAATAAATTATCTGATAAAATTATACGTTAATTTGTAAAAACTAGTTACTAGTTTCATAAAATATAATAGGTATAACTAGAAGGAAAAGAATATGAAAAAAACCCATTGGTTCCCTTTCAATTAGCCATCTTATGGTTGACAAACATGACATTAATGAATAAAGTTAGCTTATAGTTACCAAGTGTTATATTAATAAATAAGAGCTTTAGGGGTCGTTTACTAATATTTACCGGGTAAGCACTTACCGATATCACTTACCATTCTGATTGAGCATGATAAAGACTAAGGGGGCGTTTGGTTCGCAGAATGATTTCTGATGGAATGGAATCTGTCAATGGAATTGAAATCTGGAACGAATTGGAATGAAATGTTTTCAAGTTTGACCAACTGTTTGGTTGGCAGGAATGAAATGAAATGAAATAAGTCAAATGAATTGGAATATGTCTGTTTGGTTTGCAAAGGAATTGGAATGGAATTCTGAAAAATGACAAAAATACCCTTTCTTTTATTTTTATTTATTTATTTATATTTTTTTAAATGCCGAGAGAGAGAGGAGAGAGGAGAGAGAAGAGAAATAGAAGAGAGAGAGGAGAGGAGAGAGAGGAGAGAGAGAGAAGTTAGAGAGGAGAGAGAGGAAAGAGAGAGGAGAGAGAGGAGAGAGAGAGGGTAGAGAGAGATAGGAGAGAGAGAGATAGGAGAGAGAGTAGAGAGGGTAGATAGAGGGTAGCGAGATGAGAGAAAGTAGAGAGAGGAGAGAGAGGGTAGAGAGAGTAGAGAGAGGAGAGAGAGGAGAGGAGATAGAGGAACGAGAGGAGAGAGAGGATTTAGAGAGAGTTGAGAGAGGAGAGAGAGGGTAGAGAGAGAGGAGATAGGAGAGAGAGATAGGAGAGATATTAGAGAGAGATAGGAGAGATATTAGAGAGGAGAGAGAGTAGAGCGGGTAGAGAGAGGGTAGAGAGAGAGGAGAGAGAGATAGGAGAGAGAGGAGAGAGAGGAGAGAGAGAGGGAGAGAGAGGGTAGAGAGAGAGGAGAAAGAGGAGAAAGAGAGGGAGTAGAGAGAGGAGACCAAATCCACATCTGATGGGTTTTAATTTTGTTAAGAGGGTTTGGAGGGTATTTTTGTCATTTTGAGAAAATGCAATGGAATGGAATTCAATTCCATCCAAAATGAGAAGGAATGACTAAATCCTTGATTGAAGGATTTCATGTAATTCAATTCAATTCCTTTGGAAACCAAACTGCAGGATGGAATTTGGTCAATGAAATTGACCATTCCAATTCCATCAGATTCCGGTGGATTCCAGCGAACCAAACGCCCCTTAAGGGGTTGTTTGGTTCATGAAATTGGAATGATCAATTCCATTTACCAAATTCCAGGCTCATGTTTGCTTTACGGAATGAAAGTGATGGAATCCTTCCAATTCCATTGAATTCCATAATTTAAGGAATTCATCGTTTCTTAGTTTAAGTGAAGGAATTGAATTTCTACCAACTAAACGCGTGGTCGAATTTTATTCAAATTCCTTCAAAGTCAAATTTCTTCGATGAATTCCAATTCCATCAAATTCCATTCCGTGAACCAAACGCCCTCTAAGAATCTTACCCGGTAAGAGGCATAACAAGAATCAAGAGTCTTACCCTGTAAGTGAGAAAAAAATCTTTTTCGATAACCATTTTTTTTGGAATGGTGTCCTAGGTTATGCCTAGACTAATCCCCTTGGCAAATTATGACTGTTAGACATCAACCCTGATTAAACCTCAGTGGCCACAATTGTTGTGTACGCCTGGATTTGAATCCTGGACAGATGGGATATTCCACCACATCCCCCAGGGCTTTAACCAGTACGCCACAACCCTTGTGGTTTTCCGATAAGCACTTAACAGGTTTAAAACGCTTACCAACGATTCATTTTGATAACCGAAAATATTACATGCTAAGGTAAGTGAAGGTAATTTCTTTTACCAGTAAGCGTTTATCCAGTAAATATTTGTAAATGGTCCCTTAATGTTTTTTTAATCAAAGTTTTGCAAAGAATAAATGGATTTTCATTTTGAAAATAAATGTTCAGTGACAAGAATAGAGAACATAAACCAGAGGACTTTTAAGGCCTACTTGATAGGAGCTTAATAATAATACTCACAACTTATTCAGTTAGATATATATGACTGTTTGATATTGACTCAATGATATAAAAAGTGACTTATTCAGTAAGTTTATAGGGGGAAGCTTTATGCAGAAAGTCAAGTTTATTTTCAAACATACTCTCCCAATCGACAAAACACGTTTCTCCTATCTATGAAAAAACTCTCCAAAACATAAACATTCACAATTTATAGACAAAGTAATCTACACAAATAACTTTATCGATACATAACTTAATGGAAAACCAACCAAATAACTCCTTACCAAAGATGAAATATGTGTAAGTTTCATTTACCATACATAAATATTATATGCATAAATCAATATACATGCGACATCAAATAGTGCAAATAAAAAATTTGCAATCGCATAACATGATTCACACTCTGCACTTTTAAATTATTCGAAAGAATCACAACTATTGAACAAAACTAGCCGAGAAAGCACCAACATATTGTAATATCCCACATAGTTTCATTCAAAAAAATGTATTTTCTATATGAATACAATAATTTTTTTACTCTTCAACCATCACACATGACTATTAATTTGGAGTTCATATATAACACCGATGATATTCCAACCGTAAGTCTCGATCTTAACTAATTACGTCGAAGTAGTTACGATTATCATTAATATGTTATTTGACTTAAAAATAAATAAAAAATTGGAGGGATAGCATTGGCAAGATCTAATTGTTCATAAATAAAAATTGATGGAATTACCTGGAAAGTTAGATTTATTTCAGAATTGATGGAGGCCGAAGCTAAAGAGACTCTGCATCGTTTTAGGGAAGAAGGTGCCTTTTTTCGTTCCGAAAGATGAAGGCTTCAAGTTGCTCTCTCTTTCTATTTCTCGCTACAAGACAAAAGCTTACAGGAAGGATAGTGTACTCGTAACCTTGTATAATCATATTAATTATATTGTTTTCAAATATTTTAAATAAAATTAATTAATTTAAATTGTTTATTTCAAGCAATCGGATTGGAAAACAAATTTTGTCCTTTATATATGTTTGGTAATTTGATATAAATATGATTATATGAGAGTATAACTATATGATAATATGTAACACCTGTAATTTTCGGTAAGTAAAAATCATCTGGACGTTTTTAAAACTTGTAAATGGTGGGATTTATGTTGGAAAAACATTACTTTAAGTCCCTAAGAGTTTCGAGAGTGTTGGCATAGAAAAAATCGAGTTTCGGGGCTTGGTACGAGTCCGACTACAATGTCCGGCGACTATGACAGTGTCATAGCCGCACTGGCAAAGTCGCATACAAGTTTTAGCACACGGTACACTTGGAGCGACTATGCCATGCGATAATGCCATGACAAAGTCGTATGGCATAGTAGCACGGGTGTACCAGACTTTTTAAAAGTCGGATTTTCAGCCTCATTCTTCATTTCCTCATAGCTTTCTCATTTCAACTCCGTTTTTGGCGATTCAAGTTGTTATGGGTTCGTTTTTTAGAGCTTTTCAAGGGGATGTTATTAGTTTTGGGAATATATAAGAGTATTTAGTGTTGGATTGGAAGCAAAGATCAAGAGCTCATCATCACCTCCATCTTCAAGAATTTTGGGGTTTTATAGGTTTTCACCAAAACCTAAGTGGTAAGTTCATCCCTTCCACTTCCAAACTTCTTTATGAGTTATAAATGCTCTATTGATGACAACCTAGTGTTTTATTTCTCCAATTTCGGTTTGGAATATTTTGAGAAAAGTTAGGTCAAATTAGGTTTTTTGGCCAAAATGGAGATTTTGATATAAAATGTTTGGAGAACAATTCTAAATGGTTAAATATGAATGTTTATGGTTGGAAACTTGTGGATATAGGTTTTTGGAAGGATTTGCTTGTGGATTCAAGTTCCTTTAAGGAAACTCAAGTTGAGGTAAAATCTAGATTTAACCTAAATCTAGCAAGACGAGTTCAAGTTGTTTGTGAAAACTATGTACATGCCAAAATGTGTATTTTGAAGTAAAAATATGTTTTACTTGGTAATTGTTAATGTGTCGAGTATTTTGATAAGTTTTCATACTTGGTAAACTTGGGTTAATTTGATCTCATGAAATGCTCATATTTGAGATTTGGATATTTGATAAGTAATAGCATGATTTATGCATTTTTTGGTGATTTTGTATAAATGAAGTCTATTTTATTATTTATGCATTTTTGGAAATTTTGTACAAATGAAGTCTATTTTTATTACTTATGAGTTTTTGATGTCCTTGATTTCATAAACCCTTTGGAAAATGCATGTCTCCGTGTTATGAGACATTTTGAAAAAGTAAGGGTATGAGCCCATTTGGAAAATCGTTTGTCCCAATTCATGATGAGTTTTGAGTTAGTCACATCTTTGAGGTATGTGTCGGTGTAAATGTCGTTTAAATACATTTTATTATTTGAGGACTGTTATTTGTTGGCCAAATGAATTTTGAGCATTTCATGTCTCTGTATTATGAGACATTTTGGAAACGTAAGGGTATGAGCCCATTTGGAAAATCGTTTGTCCCAATTCATGATGAGTTTTGGGTTAGTCACATCTTTGAGGTATGTGTTAGTGTAAATGTCATTTAAATACATTTTATTATTTGGGGACTGTTATTTGTTAGCCAAATGGATTTTGAGCATTTTAGCTCGGTTTTGACTTAAAAAAGTCTTGAGAACATTTGTCCGGTTTTAATGGCTCAATGTAAAACCCCATTTATGAATTAACGCACTCAATAAAGTATGTACACACGTTCCAAAATTTATCTACACGACGCAAAAGTCGTACGATAAGACACCATGAAACCCAACTGAATTTTCATAAAACTCATTAACGCTAAAATCAAGAGGTGTCAAAATTTTCATTTCCCAACATAAAAGCATAAAATGAGAACAAGTCTAAAAATGTTAAAATTCTAAAACCACCACGTATGATAAAGTGACCATTTTCAACAAAACTTTCATGAGACACGACGCCCAAAACGTCGCAAAACAATATTCCATAAAATTCAACACGACTCATACAGACTAAAATTCCCAAGAAAATTCCGACTCAAGAACATAGGAACAACTCTTCCTTTAAAACCTTAACATACGTGGAGGAGATCCAATGTCAAGGTTAAAAATTCTACAGTTACTTGCCCAATATCCCAAATGACATTAAAACACGGATGTCACAATGTCCGAAAATAGCGTTAAACACGAGACGGGGATAAAGAGATTTTCGGTAACAATTTGCAATCACGTGCAATGAAACCATTTCATGCATGCTTAAGCTCGCAGTTTAAAATCTGATAAGTGTTAAATGTTTTGCCAAGACTTTATAATGTAATTCACTTTATGTTTTGAGAACATGAGAAACAATTTATGCGAACTCATTTTAGAAATAAATTTAGTGCATGAATTTGGTCGGCACTCTCATATTAGGATTACGCTTCTCAATTTCCTGTCATACTATTATCGTCCGGAAGCATCAAACATCTTAAAACAACAATCACCCTAATTTGGTCAGCTTACGATTTCGTTTTGAAATAGAGTCAATTCAACCAATAACTCTGACTCAGGATGATCAACTTAAAGTATTCATCGCGCTTAACTATCATTCCCAAGTGACATTACTATGAACATCAACCCTTCTTTAGATCACTCGCTTAGAAACTTTCTCACTACCCCCAATGGTCATCATATCAAGGTAGTTCAAGTATACACATGTAACATGTAAGTTCACCATAACACTGACCAGGTGCCATTATGAACGTGTCGTACATGATCATCCTTGCGACCCTCGACAAGTTTCCCGTTTCTAGCGACTCGATTAACCCAAAAATATCTTATCTTAAGGTACCTAATGTGCAATTTCACTTACAAACACTTATAAGAACGCTAGTTTGAGTCTAGGCATCCAAAAATCAATACCTAATTCTCTCAAACTTAAGCTTTGATACCAATTTGTAACACCCTCAATTCTGGAAATAGCAACTAATTTAAAATTTTCTAAATACGTCGATAATTGATTCATCTACAATCACAAATTAAGGTTTAACCTCAACACACATAATTTATTCTCTACATACAGTCTATAACAAGGAGGGGTGCTTCTAAAACCCAATAATAGTCACTATCTCCAAACTGCGGAAGACTTCACCAACTACTTACACTTGCACAAAGCTAAGACTCAACTCTTCATAGCTGCTAGAACCAAACCCCAACTGGAACCTGATGCACATGCCGACAAATAAAAAGGTTAGGCTTAACGCCTAGTGAGCTCAAGAGTTTCAACATTTATAAATGAATTGTTAAAAAGGAAGAATGCAATTAAAATCATAATCTTTCAAAATGATATGCTTCAATCATGAAGACGACTCGTTTACCAATAATTATGCATTTTAAGCGAAAGAGGCACCAATATAATCGTTAACCAAACCAAAATGTTTAAAGAGATAAATCCCGATATAAAACGTTCTTTCGTAAACTTAGATTTAAAACAAAACTTGCTCAAAATGAGAATAGAGAGAGAGGACTCCCAATCTTATAAAACGCGAGTAAAAATGTTATATCTCGAAATACCCGACACGGGTGGAACATGATACACAACTCATAAGACATAAATGAAAATCTATATAAATAAATGTCGTCGTGAACACATATATTAGACCCAAAGCTCTCACGATCATAAAATGGACGAAATCAAATACCGAAACGTGGAAATGACGTATTTCATTCAAGCCTTAATATACGCGGGGAAACCCCAATATTAAGGCCATCATTTACCGTCGACCACACAAAAACCAAAGTTGGTAATATACGACACTAACATTTAAAAATACCACGGATCGACGACGGGGAGACCCGTATACGTTGAGAGTAGAGAAACACACGAGTAGGCCGCCTATACAATGTACTCGCATGCCATCTCAACATTTACATCTTGGGTGGCGAGAACACGTGAATGGGACCACCCGTGATGTTATTGGATTTCACCACATATCCCGGATCTAGTTCCCATGCCACCACCGACATCACAATCCTCGGACCGTTATGCCTCTGGCCATACTTCATCGAGTTCCACCTCAAGGACTTACAAACATGGGTGTCTATCCAATCTAGACGAGTTACAACTCGGAGGCTCGAGCCACCTATTGCCTACTCGCTAGCGAACCCAAGCGGACAACGGTCATAACCAACCTTACCCGCTTTTTCCAAAACAGACAGACTTACGTGCCCATGGATCCATTACAACACTGTCTAACATTACATGACGCCAAATGAAAGACCAAAGCTCCCAAAACATGTAACTCCAAAATGACACGAAAAATGCGCCATCATACTCAAAACCCCACAACGGTTATTAATCCGGACAAATGTCCTCAAGGCTCAATTTAGTCAAAACTGAGCCAAAGGCACAACAATTTACGTAAACTCCCAAATGAAAGCCGGTATAAACATTGAAGCACGTTTCACCAACTATTATTCAAACACGACCAAAAGTATGATTAACTCAAATCTCATCATTGGTTGAGACAAACCATTTTCCAAATGAACTCATACTCTTATATTTTCAAAATGCCTCATAAAACAATAATATTCATTTTTCGAAAAGGTTTATAAGATCAAATACACAAAATGACACTTACATCAAATGAACTCCAATTATATATGTAAAATCATCAATGAAACATATCAACATGATTTATTTACCAAAATACCCAAAAAAATCCCATAATGGGTGTTTCACCATGTTTATAAAACTAAACATCTCAAAACAACCAAAACTTATCAGCATTTAACAATTTGAGGTAAAACACAAATACTTTAAAATAACATTTTGGCATGTACACCGTTTTCACAAATCAACTTGAACTCACCTTGCTAGATTTAGGCTAAATCTAGATTTTACCCCAACTAGAGCTTTCTTTGAAGAGACTTGAATCCACAAGCCAAATCTTCCAAAAACCTATCATCACAATTTTCCAACCATGAACATACTTATTCAACCATTTAGAATAGTTCCCCAAACATTTTACATCAAAATCCCCAATTTGGCCAAAACCCTAGTTTTGACCCAAATTCTCCAAAACCATCCAAACCAAGATTTGAGAAATATAAACACAAGAGAGTCAACAATGGAGGATTTATAACTCATTATAAGGTTTAGAAATGGTTAGAATGACTTACCAATGAGTCTCTAACAAAACCCCAAAATGTGGTAAATAATGGTGAGAAGATGGTGAAAAAGGTGAGGTGAAAGATCTTTGCCTCTATCATCCAAATACTAGTTTGATCATGAAGAATCTCTTTAGAACTCCAGGATTTATGCCTCAAAGGCTTCAAAACCCTAAATAAATGAAGAGACTCGGTTTGAGAGAAAATGAGGATGAATAGGTGAAGTGGTAAATGGGAAAAGGGATGAAAACTCCATATTTTAAAACCTTGGGGCCGATGGCGATAGTGCCCCGCGAAAGTGACATATGACATATGTCACTTTCGCTGGCACTCTCGCTGAGAGTGTACCGCAGGCAATAAGCCCTCCGCGAGAGTGACTCGCGATTGTGCCTGATAATCCAAGAATCCTTTAAATCTTAGAGAGAGAAAGTAGAGAGAGAGAGTAAGCGCAAAGTAGTAATCTGTATTAGATGTGCGTGAAAGTCTTACAACAATCAAAGCCCAAAGGGACTTAAATACCCTTGACTTATACAACACATATAAGCATTCTAAACACAGTATAAGACCAAGCCTATAAATACAATGATTACTATAAAATCAGACTTAACAATCTCCCCCTTAGTAATCATTGGCGCTGTGGTCTTCAATATCCATCTTCTAAATCAACATGGACCATCTAAGCGACTTTGTGAAGAAGGTTCTTGACTTAATTTTTTTTTCTCAGAATCTTTCAGGCTCAATTGCTTTTGCTGTCTTGACAATACTGGACCTGTTTGTAATTAACTTGAAAGAACAATTGGTTCATCAACTTGTGCTCTAGACAATTCACCTCTTTCAAATAAACTTGAATGAACCGTGGTGATCGGAGCTGGAACATCAAAAGACTAGTATGGCTGAGAAAAATAGAATCTTGAGCGAATCTTGGTCAGCAAATAAACGTTTGAACTCTTTGTCTCTTTATCATCTCCTTAACTTCTCCCCCTCATGACCTTGATGATTTGGATCAACTTGGTCATGCAAATGTTGGAGACGAGACAACTTAAGATCTGCAAAATCAGAATAAAGGAGAAAGAGGAGAGGTTTGCGCGACACGAAGGTGGCGCAAAGTGAGTTTTGCACTAGACGAAGGTGGCGCAAAGTGAGGTTTACACTACCAACAGTTGGCGCAAAACTGACTTAAACTCAGAAAATTTTACCTGATAAGCTCTTTGACTCCCCCTACACAAATGCACTAAAATATGACAATTCAAGTTAACATTTGTATAAAAAATCAGATATTCCCCCTCGAAAACAGATATTATCTTTTCAGAAATTTCTCCTTATTCACCCCCCCTTGAATAATGAACAAACCCATTTAAAAAAGATATGAGAACACAAGAATTGAAACATCAATGTAGAAAGAAAAGTATACAAAATATGTATTTTGAAACAACTAAATATATAAAAATTTAAACATAAACAAATAGAATTCTATTTAGTAAAATATCACAATAAAATCCATCAGATGAAATCAAATGAATGTATTTGGATACAGAAACAAGTTTTATTGCATATCAAGTTAAGACATGTTCAGTTTCAAAAACTTTCATCAATTTATTCAGTGTGCTAGCATGCGAACTTCGATTAGTTTCAAGAAAATGCAATTCTAAAAATATAATAGAGAACTTTGCAAATAATCACACCAAGCCATCAAGAATTCAGACTTTCACAAATTTACCGGTTTATTGCAAATCAAACATATCACCAAGTATCATGAGATGTGTGCTTAAAAGCATCTTTTAGCATTGTGCACATTGGCACCTTCACATGAGTGTGCTCTTTGGCATCTTTTAAGCTTGTGTACTTTTGGCATATTTTTAATCAACAAGTTTATTTGTAACACCCTAAAAATAGGGATAACAAAAAATTTCCAACAGAGGAGAAGTGGTATATAATTTGCCATAGCAAGAGCCTCCCAAAAAGGGGAATAATACAAATAAACCTGTTTAATCACAATTGTAATTTAACGGATAAATAAACAACAACCAACTAATCTAATTTCTACATCTAGAAAATAGATTACAAAAGGGGTGTCATCTATAAACCCAAATCTTCCAAAAATAGTTCAAGTGCCAAAATCCCCAAGCTCTTGCCCAAAGCATCTAAATCTGCCTAGGAGCCGCGCCGCTAACACCTGAGATACACATCGATACCAAACAAGTGTTAGGCCAAAAAGCCTAGTGAGTTGAACAAGTAAAAGCATGCCAGAAACAGTTACAGTTCTTATCAGCAGTTAAACAATTAATCACGTAGATGTGGAGTCAACGGGAGCGACCCATATCTCTAATCCGGTTCACCCAAAGAGGCAATGCACCTTGAAGCCACTTTCACTGGCAACCCAAAGGCCCGACACGCACCGGGGACTACCGCTTAGGAAATTCCCCGACAGCGGAGGTCTAGGTACATAGGAGACTACCGCTTAGGAAATTCTCCAAATGTCACCCACCTACATTCCTATAGTGAATCACAGCCTTGGTTCGTCCACATAATGCATTTAGGAGGTCTCAAGATGTGTTTCAATCCGTCAAAATTTCGGATATCAACCAAGAACACACTATTACCATCCTAATCATGTAAATCCATCATATGACATAATAATCATCCAAATACTTCGTGAGGATATAAGGTCGCCAGAAAGGCATTCCAAGTAGGAATCATCATAATACCAAGATATACATAAGTGACTCATAGTAGGTTACTCACATACATATTTCCATAGAAATCCCCCAACTACTTGTACATTAAATAAGAACACTTGAGTGATAACAATAATGATAACAAAGGAAGCAAATGATGTGTATCTAGTTTTTACAAAAGGTTTAGTAAACTCACAATCTAGGTTTTTGACCAAAACCTAGAAAAGATGAAACCCTAGTTTGAAGAGATGAGACTTGAAGAAGAAGAGGTTGACTTGGAGGAGCCCTAGAAATCTTCCTTGAGATGATTTAATGCACCCAACAAGATTTAACCACCAAAATGATTTGCAATAAATGAGGGTTAGTGTTTGGGGTGAAAGGGTTGGCTTTGGTTGCTCCAAAATCGCCAAAGAGAATGAAGGAGAGGTGAGAAATGAGAACAAAATCGGCTAAGGAACTCATTTAACCCTCAGTGCCCGCTCGCGACCTTGCCCGGCGACAGTGACATTGTCACTGTCGCGTGTCACAATCGCGCGAGGCTCAATACTTACGGTACATTCCATGCGACAGTGACCGGCAACAGTGACATTGTCACAGTCGCGTGGCACTATCGCGCCACACCCAGATCAACCCGGAAACTCGACCAAAATCGATTACGAACGCGAGGTTCAAACGGGTAACAAGGATAAACAGATCAAATAATATTATGGCATTATAAAAGTGAGCATGTGCACATAATAGGTCTCATAATCTCAAATAACACATTTAACGAGTTTAGGGGAACGAAAACTTACCTTTTAATTTTTCCGGGTGTTACAATCCTCCCCACCTAATTAGGATTTCGTCCCGAAATCTCATTCTACAACAAACAAGTGAGGATATCGCCTTTTCATATCATCCTCGGACTCCCACGTAATGTTAGCACCCAGATGGTGCTTCCATTGAACCTTTACCATCACCACATCTTTATGCCGTAATTTCTTTACTTTCGATTCCAAAATCGACTCCGGTTCTTCCACACAACGATTTCCATTGTCCACCCGAATCTCTGACAAGGGAATCACGCTTTCCTCCTCGGCTAGGCACTTCCGAAGATAGCACACGTGAAAAGTAGGATGTATCCCATCCATTTCTGGTGGTAAATCCAAACGGTAGGCTTGTAGTCCAATTCTTTCCAGAATAATGAAGGGTCCAAGGAAACGAGGACTAAGCTTCCGACGTTTCCCGAAACGGATAATTCCCTTCCACGGCGACACCTTTAGCATGACGCGGTCAACCACTTGAAACTCGACCGGTCTTATTTTCTTGTCCGCATAGCTCTTTTGTCGGTCTTGCGCCGCCTTTAGCCTTTCTCGAATCTCTTTCACCTTGTACGCCGTCTCTTGCACTATTTCCGGCCCGACGAATTGATTTTCGCCCGCTTCTAACCAACAAACTGGAGTTCGGCACTTTCGCCCGTAAAACGCCTCGAATGGTGCCATGCCAATGCTAGAATGGTAACTGTTGTTGTACGCGAACTCTACCAACGGTAGATGTGAATCCCAACTTCCCCCAAAGTCTATCACACACGACCTCAGCATATCTTCGAGCGTTTGAATCGTCCTTTCAATTTGACCATCCGTTTGAGGATGATACGCCGTGCTCAAATTCAATCTGGTACCCAGTTCCTTTTGCAAGCTTGCCCAAAAGTTCGACGTGAAACGACTATCTCGATCCGATACGATAGATTGTGGAACCCCATGCCTCGACACAACCTCATCGATGTAAAGCTTGGCCAATTTCTCCATTGGCAAAGTCTCCGTCATTGCAAGAAAGTGCGCACTCTTGGTTAGTCGATCGACGACTACCCAAATTGTATCGTGGCCTCGCAAGGTCTTCGGTAGCCTCTGTTAGATCATATATCTATTGGATTCAAGATCATCCAATCTGAAGATCCAATCTGAAGCTAAAGCCGGAACGTCGACTCTCGATATTAAAGTCTATGTTACTTTGTAATAAATGTCAAAGTTGTTTGTTATTGTTATTAGTTAGTTTATTGTATTTTATGTTTAATCTAAATATCTTATAAATAGATATTTAGATATTATATATTAGTTAGTTAGATAGTTAATAGTTAGATATTAGTTTAGTTTCAGATATTAGTTTTTATCAAGAACACAAAACACACACTAAAAGGTGTAAATCAAAGAGAGAAAACAGAGAACACATCTATAGCTTAAATCGATCAATCCTGTAACCGTTGTTAAAATCAATACAGGTTGGTAATCGTTATTGTGTTGTTTTTTCTATAGAACTTGATATAAACATTGTTGGACCCACAATTGGTATCAGAGCCTGATTAAGATCAAAATCAAGTTTTTAAAGAAAACGACTCTGTGTTCTTTTTGAAAAAAAAAACGTTTTCGAGATTTAAGGTGTTTTAGGTGTTAAAACGATCTTGTTAAGATCGATTAGGTTGCTAGATCGAGTTGTTGTTGTTTGATTTCACTATAAAGCTTTAATCGAGTTCCATTTTGTGATTTTTGTGAGAAAACAGTCGAGTTTAAAAAGTCACTGTGCGATCAAATTTATTTTCAAAAAGTGTGTTTTATCGAGATCGAGTGATAGCATTCAGTTCTAGAAGTGTTTGTAGACATATTGGTAGAGTTTGGGTCTGTTAATCTTGGAAAAACAGGTTGAAAAGTCGAAATTATTGAAGTACAGACGAACTTGCGCAAACCAAAAGACGAACACACGCAAAGCTTACTTTGCGCAACACGCCTGATACGCAAACCCAACTTTGCGCATCCAACCTGATACGCAAACCCAACTTTGCGCAACCAACGTGAAACGCAAAGTCTACTTTGCGCATCTCAAGCAACACGCAAAGCATACTTCACGCATCCAACGACTTACGCAAACTCCATTTCTCGATACACTCTTGATACACAAACCTCGAACTTCACTTCTCACAACAAGAAGGATACGCAAAGCTCAGTTTGCGCAACCCTCTCGAAACGCAAAGCTCACTTTGCGCATCCAACTTGAAACGCAAAGTTCACTTTGCGCAACCCTCTCGATACGCAAAGCTCCACTTTGCGCATCCCACGTGATACGCAAACCTCAATTTGCGCAATCAACCTCTCGCGCAAACCTTCTCAAAACGCAAAGTTTTTCTAGACTTAGAATTTTTCATCAGAATGACATCCAGAGAAGCCCTTGCAATCGGAACTGACTCCAAGCCACCAGTTCTCTTTAAAGGAGAATACGAACAGTGGAAAGATAGGTTCCTGAACTTTGTTGACAGACATGAGCTGGGTGATTTCATCAAGAAATCTATAGAAGAAGGGGTTATGAAACCAGTGAAGACGACTCGTTTAGTTGGAACCGTGCCAACTGAGGTTGAACTTAAGTTTCATGAGCTGGAAGATGATAACCTCAGAAGAGCTAAAGGCGTCAGATTAGCTAAGTCATACATTCTACAAGGAATTCCAAATGAAATCTATGTAAAGATTGACAACTACAAGGCCTCCGACAAAGAAATGTGGGATCAGTTTGAGAAGATGATGCTGGGTTCAAAGATTGGGAATCAGCTTAAAATCTCCAACTGCCTAAATAATTATGAAGAATTTAGAGGCAGAGTGGGAGAAACTTTAGAAGAAACTTATGACAGGTTTGTGACTTTGCTGAACGAACTAAGCAAGAACAAGGTCCACAAATCTCAAATTGAGCTGAACGTCAAATTCCTGAGTATTCTACAACCGGAATGGAAAAGATTTGCCAGACAGATGAAGCAGATCAAGGATCTGAATGAGATTCCACTTCATGAGGTGTATGAAACCCTCAGACAAAATGAAGAAGAGGTGGATGAAATTCTAGACGAAAAGAGGCAGAAAGGAAAAACAGTTGAAGACACAGTTGCTCTTGTTGTCAGGAAGAAGAAAAACAAGACAATTGTGTATGAATCAGAAGAAGATGAAGGTTATGCAAACTCTGACATGGATGAAAATGAACAACTGAAGCAAGCAATGATTCTGCTGTCAAATGCTTTTCAGAAAAAGTTCTACACGAAGCCGAGCTCAAATAGTCAGAGATATTCTTCTGGTCCGAACAACTACATCCACAAGGAAAGGGTTGAAGGAAGTAGATATGAAGGAAAGAGATTTGAAGAAAAAAGAACAGAGGAGAGGAAACCTGAAGAGAGAAGATATCAGTATGAAGGTAAGAGAATAGAGGAGAGGAAACCAGAAGAGAGAAAGTTTAAAGCTGAAGGATCCAGTCAGACAGAACCACCAATATGCTACAACTGTGGCAAAACAGGTCACTATGCCAGAGACTGCCGAAGGCCAAAAGTCAGAAACTCCGATTACTACAAGAACAAGATGCTTCTTGCAAAGCAACAGGAGTCTGGTAAGGCACTAATGGCTGAAGACGAATACTGGCTTGATCATTCAGACGAGGAAGAAGAGGATGAAGAAAAGGATGAAGCCGTCAACATGTGCTTGATGGGAAAGCAAGAATCAGATGCTGAAGCTGATTCAGATAATGAAGAATAGGAGGTATGTAATTTATCATATTCAAACTTCATGAATAAAATGAATGCCATGATTTTAAAACAACAAGAGTTAGAGTCGAATCTTGAGCGAGAAAATGGTGTTATAACTAACAAAAACCAACTGATACAGAAACTTAGCAATGAAATTGCTGAGAAGAAAGTATTGGTTGAGGTTTTACATAGAGATAATGACACCAACGCAAAGGAAAAGACAATAATTCTTAAAGAGAATTCTGAACTTAAGACTAAACTGACAAAAAGTAAGATTGATATATATGAGCTTACAAAATTGCATTCTTCTTGTACCAAAGAAAACTTTTCTTTACTTGGTAAATTAAAAAGTTTAGAAGAGAAGTTATACAAAATGGGTCAAACTGAACAAACTATTCATCTGAACAAACCCAAAGATGAAATAGAGAGATGGGGAATTGGTTATAAGAATCCTCACTGTCTTCAAAAAGGAATGTCTGAAGTACCTGCACTTTATGATCATCTTTCTATGAAATTAGCTCGACGAATCCCTGAGTTTAAAACTTTCTGGACTAAACTATCATAAGAGGATGAAGCCATAGAAACTGAAAAACGGTTGAAATAATCTAAAGTTCATCTTCCATTTTATTATGCGAAGATGAATAATAGTTATAATGAAAATCCAATATATCAAAAGAAGAAAACTCTTTCAAGTGATTTCTTTCAAAGTTATTCTGAAAAAGAAATGAAGCCTATTCAAGATAAACTATATGTCCCTCCTCTCGTTTTAGAAAGTAAAATTTCTAAACTCGAGAATTCTTTAACAGATGAAAGACTTTTGATGAATATTGAACAAAAAGTTTTTTCAACTGTGTTCAAAAATGTTATTATTTCTAAGGCTTCAAACTCTGAGGATATGTTTGGTTTAGCAAATAAAGGGTTTGATTTTCTGAACGCTGACGGTGGTTTAGATGATTGTTCTAATCAATTTGACTTTAATGCAAAACTTCCTAACCTTTCATATTTTGTTAAGAAATCTTTAGGAAAAACCAGTATGGCTGTTAACAGTGCAAAATCAACGAAAGTTGATAACTCAGTCTCTGTGAAAGCTAAAAATGCTAAAGGTAAGATTACATCTAAGCATTCACAGAAACCGAACACTACTGGTCATCCGAAGAAGAAGCATTCGTTTGTTGCTCCAAAGTCTAACTCTACAGTTTCACATGTTTCAGATCTGAGCAAGCAAAGGCAGAAGTTAAATCTCTGTGGCAACCGAAACAGAAGCTTGACAAGACCGTTAAATCGTTTAGTAGTGTTAATTGTAGTAAGACTTCGCTTAGTAAAGATGTTTTAATTGCTGATGTTGTGATTTTGAACTCAAAACGTGCTGTTTCTCGTAAACAATATTCAATGAAGCAATTATTTCAGTTATCTTTACCTGCTAGAAAGTCTTCTATTTATAATAAACATGTTTCTATCTCTTGTCAAGATTCTGACGACTGGTTTGGCAATTATCATGTGCATTCATCTCATTCTAATTCTTCAAATGCATTTCAAAAGAAAAGAGGACCCAATTTGAAATGGGTACCAAAATCTTGTGCTAACACAGTAGGAACCAAATTCCAGTGGGTACCTAAGGCTAAATCTGTGTTGCAGGCACATCAAGTTTAAAAAGGGAGCTTACAGATATGACTTCTAGACAAAACAGTCTAGGACTCGTTCCTCAAAGAAAATAGGTTCTTGAATACATCAGTTCAAGACCCGCTCCTCAATGCTCAAGAGTCTTAATTCCATCTTTGTTTTAAGTCTATTTTAAATCAATTGTTTCATTATTTCTCTTGTGCAGATCCGTCATATGTGGTACTCGGATAGCGGATGCTCCAAGCATATGACTGGACAAAAAGATATGTTGTCCAATTTTAAAGAGAAATATTGCAGATCAGTCATATTCGGCAACGACCAGTTTTCTCCAATAATGGGATATGGTGATGTACAACATGACAATGTCACTATCAAGAAGGTGAGCTATGTTGAAGGCTTACGACACAACTTGTTCAGTATAGGCCAGTTCTTTGACAAAGACTTAGAGGTCAACTTCAAAGCTAAGAGATGTTCAGTTCGCAATGAAGAAGGCGAAGAACTCTTGGTCGGTACTCGAGAATCAGACCTCTACACAATCAATCTGTCAAATGTCCAGACTGACAAGCAAGTTTGTCTACTAACGAAAGCCTCGATGCAACAAAGCTGGTTATGGCATCGAAGGCTCTCTCACCTCAACTTCAGGTACATCAACAATCTGGTCAGAGGAAAGCTTGTCAAAGGACTTCCAGCGCTCAAATATGAAAGAGAACATCTTTGTGCAGCATGCGAAAAGGGAAAGATGAAGCGGGCTCCACATAAACCAAAGGCTGAACCAAGTACAAGCGCTTCTTTAGAGTTATTGCATATGGACTTATGCGGTCCGATGCGAACTCAGAGTCTAGGCGGAAAGAAGTACATACTCGTGATCGTGGACGATTACTCGCGATACACATGGGTCAAGTTTCTACGTTCAAAGGATGAGACACCAGATGTTCTCATCACATTCCTAAAAACAACCCAGGTGAATCTGCAGAAACCGGTCAAGTTTCTAAGAACAGACAACGACACAGAGTTCAAAAACCAAAAGGTTGAAGAATATCTCGAATCTGTCGGGATCTCACATCAATACTCTGCTGCTCGTACGCCTCAACAAAATGGAGTGGTCGAAAGAAGAAATCGTACGCTAGTCGAGGCTGCTCGTACTATGCTAAGTCAATCAGACTTACCTCTATTTTTGTGGGCAGAAGCTGTATCGACTGCGTGTTACACACATAATCGCTCCATGATACGTCGCAGATTCAAGAAGACTCCTTATGATCTAATCAACAACCGAACACCGACAATCAAATATTTCCATATATTTGGGTGTAAGTGTTTCGTTCTAAACGATAGGGAGAATCTCAACAAGTTCAGTGCCAAGGCGGACGAAGAAATCTTCATTGGTTATTCCTCGACATCAACTGCATACCGTATCTATCTGAAGAAGTCAAAGACAGTTATAGAAAGCATCAACGTCACGTTTGATGAAGAGATGGCTTCCGAACAACACAGTTCATAACCCGTTATAACTGGCGTACTAGCTTCTGGGCAAATCAGTCCAGAACCTGCGTCTCAACAGAATAAATCAGATGAAGCATCAACGTCAACTAATCATATATCTGATTTAGACTTATTATTTGAATTGTTTTATGATGAATTTCTTGGATCTAATGTAAAGAAATCTGTTGTCGTTGACAGGATGGAAGACTTAACGCCTACTCATCCAACCAGTTTAGATGTTCCTGTTGAATCCAACGCCCCAATTCAACAAGAAGTTCCAATTCAAATGCCGACTCCAACAGTTGAAGAAGTTTCATGTGATGAAGAGACAGAAGTAGCTGAACCAGTAGGATGTTCTGTACAGATCCATCCACAGCCGGAACAAGTTGTACCTGCTGAGCCTTCTGAACCTACCACTTCAACTGCAATCATCATTCCTCCTGAACAAGCTGAAGAAGGTACAAGTGGATTTATAGATGATACAACTGACATACATTCATATACTCCACTACCTCATGAACATAAATGGACCAAAGAGCACCCGATAAGCCAGATCATTGGCGATCCATCAAAACCGGTGCAAACTAGGTCAGCATCAATCAATATGTGCATGCATGACTTCTTTCTGAGCAAGTTCGAGCCAACATGCGTATCAGAGGCTCTTGCTGATCCGGAATGGGTGATCTCAATGCAAGAAGAGCTAAATCAATTCAATGCACTTCAATATTGGAGACTCGTACCAAAACCTCAAGGTAAAACCATTATAGGTACGAAATGGGTTTTCAAGATAAAGAAAGACGAAGAGGGTACCGTTATCCGAAACAAGGCAAGACTAGTAGCCAATGGATACAGACTAGAGGAAGGAATCGACTATGACGAGACATATGCTCCTGTGGCGCATTTATAGGCAATTAGAATGTTTCTAGCCTACGCAACACACAAGAACTTCATGGTCTTTCAAATGGACGTGAAGACAACATTCCTGAATGGAATTCTAAAGGAGGAAGTCTACGTCTCTCAGCCAGAAGGTTTTGTCAATCAAGAGAAGCCGAATCACGTCTACATTCTTGACAAAGCACTCTACAGTCTGAAACAAACACCTCGAGCCTGGTATGATGTCCTTTCCACTTTTCTAGTCAAGTTTGGGTTTTCAAAAGGTACGGTGGATACCACTTTGTTTATCAAAAAGAAAAAAGCCGATATCATTTTAATACAAATTTATGTAGATGATATTATCTTTGGCTCTACAAATCCTAAGTACTGTAAGAATTTTGCAAACCTTATGGTGTCTAGATTTCAAATGAACATGATGGGAGAGATGAATTTCTTTCTCGGTTTACAAGTAAAACAATTTTCATCGGGTATTTTTATCAATCAATCAAAATACATTATGGATATTCTTCGGAAGTTCCAAATGGAAAATTCAAAACCGATTGGTACCCCAATGGCACCAGGTACTAAGATTGGCTCCGATCCTTCGGGAAAGGCTGTTGATGTTAGGACTTATCGAGGGATGATAGGTTCTTTAATGTATCTTACTTCTAGTAGGCCAGATATAATGTTTTCAACATGCTTATGTGCACGATATCAGGCCAATCCTAAAGAAATCCATATGTCTGTTGTGAAGTGCATATTTAGGTATCTAAAGGGAACTGCAGATCTTGGTCTGTGGTATCCTAAAGATACTAGTTTTGAACTAACAGCCTAGACAGATGCAGATCATGCAGGTTGTATGTTAGACAGGAAGAGCACGTCAGGACATGTGCAGTTCCTCGGTGATAAGCTAGTAAGTTGGGCATCGAAGAAGCAACTTTGTGTTTCAACTTCCACGGCCGAAGCAGAATATGTAGCTGCTACTAGCTGCTGTTCTCAAGTCTTATGGATGAGAACTCAATTGCGCGACTATGATTTCCACTTCAACAAGATCCCGATATACTGTGACTCCAAGAGCGCCATCGCAATATCAGCGAATCCTGTTCAACACACCAAGACTAAGCACATAGACGTCATGTATCATTTTATTAAAGATCATGTTGAAAAAGGAACAATTGAACTTTTCTTTGTAAAAACTGATTATCAACTTGCCGATTTGTTTACCAAACCTTTAGACGAAAAGAGGTTTACCTTTCTTGTCTCTAAGCTTGGTATGCTAAATCTAAAGATTTAATCAATAGTTACCTATCAAAGTTTTCTAAATTGTATACTTTTTCATCATTTCTTCATTCTTAACTCTAATTGATATCTGCACTTCTCTATTCTGTTCATGAACCAAGGGGGAGTATGAGAAGAAATTGACAAGTGGTCAATATTACTTCGAGGGGGAGCTCATAAAATTTTGCATGTACCTTTTAATGCCAAATTTTTTTTGTAATGCAAGAATTTAGGGGGAGCTCTTCAAGACAAAAGGGGAGTACGAATATGACTTCTGATTATTTCTGATCAGAACTCGTATTTTAAAAAGTTTTACTGCTTTTTGTTTTTTCAATTTAAGTGAATAAATTTTACTTTGACTTGACATAAGACTTTTGCAGAATTTTTGAGAGATGCTTAGAAGTTCATATGTTTATGACTTTAAGCTTAGCTTCATGAGATATAAGATCGCACGTTAAGGTATAATCCTTTATCTTAATCTCATATATGGTTGATAAGTGGACAACTTTCAATCATAGAAAACATTGTTATCAAATGTTCAAACCACTTCCCGATTCTTAAACCGAATTCATGATTTGGAAGTGTGACTTTAACTGTTTTCGAAGATCTAAATTGTGTTTTAACTGAAATAGTTAAACCATTCTGAGCATCATATGCATCATAGGAAAACAAGGATTTCATTGTGCTAGGACTTAACACAACTTCTATGGAATCACATTAACCTGTGATTTCTACCCATGAAGTTAATCCATAGTGATTGAGTGTGAGAAGTCAAAAGAAATGAGTGTATCAAACAGAAAAAGTAAGTTTGATTAGAGTGAGCAAAATGTTTAAAAGAAAGAGCGTGTGAGAACAGAGTTAAAAGAATAACACAACTCTGCACCAACTTTTTCTGAGCCGGACAGCCACAATTCTAATGTTTCACAATTCTTTGGTGATCATTATTGAAACAGGCAACTAGCCCATGCCAACTCTTGATCAAACCTCACCATCTACTCATTTTCTACTCAAATAGAAAGTGCTTCACATTTTCTAAGGGGAAGCAACACATTTGCTATATGATTTTCATTTGGAAAATCTGGATATTGAAAAGAAGGAAGTCTGCCCCACCTTCGCACTTCAATCATGCACATTGAGTCTGTGTTTAACTTACTGTTGTCTCAGTGGTTTACACAATTTTGAGCCTATAAGCAATCATCAAGTGCTTAATTCTTTCTATCACAAGCATGAACACACAACAAATTTGTTTCTTTGTCATAACGTTTATAGAAGTAACCTTTGGGGTGTTTCGATGATTAAATGGAAGCCCTGGGGGAGTCAACATCAAACAACTCCTTTCCATTGTGTATTTGTTACACACAGTGACTTAGTGTTTATGACAGGCATGTTAACTGATTCATTAGTTGATTCAGGTGTTACACGACTATTTTGTCTGGATTTGAAAAGATCTGGATAAATATCTTTTGAATTGACGGATCAGAAGCTCCAAGTGGTTGACATTTCTTAGTCAAAGTTTTGATGAAGTCGTTGCACTTATCATCAAAAAGGGGGAGAATGACTGTTGGGTCATCTGAAGATTTGAAGATGACCTCCTGATCTTCCATCTTATATCATCCTACTTAGAATATGTTTGAGGTTCTTTTAGCAGCTTGGTTTCTATACAAATGTTCGGTGAAGTCGAAGATCAGCCGAAGAAGACAAAGAAGGAGTACATCTCTCAAAGTGGATTGAAGATAGTCCCCTCAGCCCAAAGCCAAGTATGCCCAAGTGATCAACACCATCAACCAGGATGGTGTCAATCACATATCTCTCAGGAGTATGAAGGTGTCCTCACATCTTCAGGAGCCGAAGATCTCTCAGGTATTCGGCAGCCGATGATCTCATCTCTCCTTAGAATATGAAGGTGTTCTCACATCTTCAAGGAGCAGCCGAAGATCTCTTAAGTCTTCGGTAGCCGATGATCTCTCCTTAGAGTATGAAGGTGTTCTCACATCTTCAGGAGCCGAAGATCTTTCAAGTCTTCTACAGTCTATGCTTAAGGATTTCTTTCAAACACATTGTACTTTTCTGACAAAGTATATTGTGATATCTTGCATTGACGTGGACCTTATCTGGAGATCAGATAAAGTAAGTTTTGTCTACTACACCATTTTAAGGAAATGTCTCTACCATCCTTCTGCAGGTCAACACTTCAAGCCAAAACACCTCAAGACAAAAGGTACATCCTGTACCTTGCTGAAGACATGTGTCCATCCTTTGCTCAACAGGTGTCCCATGCATTTAATGCATGAGGCACTATAAATATGGAGGATGGTTCAACATGCAAGATCACCAGCTCTCAATCATTCAAGCTCTCTAAGTGCACTGGCATTCTCTCTCTAAGAAGTTCTTATTGTTTTCTAAGTGTTTTACAATTGTTCTTCATTTCTCTTTGTGTAAGATTGTTTGAATAGATTTCATCTATTCTCTTCCGCAACAATCAAAAGTTTTCTATGTGTAATTCTTGATTTCAACTCAATAAGAATTAAATTAAGTGAAAAACTGTGTGTATTGTATTCAACCCCCCCTTCTACAATACTTATTTTATTTACTTATTGCTATTTGGGATCAACACTAAATAAATTCATTTTGACCCATCTTTACTCTTTTTGGGTTCTTTTCACATAGTTTTTTTTTTGTATAAGGATTTATAAAGTATATCCGACATTTACAAAAGAATAAAAGAATGAAGTATATATGTACAAACTAAGTAAGAGAAAATGCACTTGTATTTAACATGATGTCTTAACAAAACACGGTTACAAGTACATAAGAAAGATAGAGAGATTTAGAGAAGAACCTCATTCATTTTTCGGTCTTTTGTGAAGCTCAGCAATAATATCACTACGAATGAGAGAGGCTTCAGAACTTACGGGGATGAGAGATAGGATAGCAACCAGAAATTTGGTGTCAGCAAAGGAGATCTCCTCATGTCTGAAGAACCTGAGAGTTTCCTTTTCATCGAAGAAATAGACTCCTCTGGTTGGCCTAGACACTACAGTACCAGTATTTGAGGAACAGGTCGGACGCGGACCGCCTGGAGTCTTCAGAATTAGATTCTTCATATCAGGGATTAATCCCTTGGCACCCAGATCTTTGAATAGATTTTGATTGAGAGAAGAGGAGAGTTGTGTAGAGGAGGAGATGCACATCTTTTTGAGATACTGAACTTGAGCTTCTTCTTCAGGGGAATGCTTGTAATCTCTTGCAAAGTCTTTCATTTTTTCAAGTAGACCATTGATGGTCTTTTTAGCCAAAGCCCTGTGACGACTAAATGATTTAGATAAGAGTTCAGATATTTCGTACCATTCAGAGAGACCATAATCTTCAAGGTCACTGAAATTGATATACTGACGAGTTTTGTCTTCCCTGATGATAACTATCCGAACCTCTGTATCTGAACCTTTGGTGGTGCCAAGCTTTATCTCATCAATTTTAGACTTCAACTTTCTTCCCATTAAAGTCTTTCGGTACCAAAGGATGTCATGAGAATCAAACTTGGCTTTAGAAAAGCCAAAGCCAGAAGTGACCTTGTTTGGAGGTTGAATCTTGAGCCTATCACCTTCAGAAACAAAAATCTTTAGAGCAGCAGACTTTTGTTGATGGGATAAGAAGGCCTCTTCGTCAGGAGATAGCTTTGTCTTTTCTTTTGTCTCCTCCTTGTCTTGAAATCTCCCCCTCAGTTGGAGCATCGGTGGAAATGGGGGTGGGACCCTGACGGCCGCTGTCAGAAGAGATTGGAACCGCCTGTTTCTCCCCCTCAGTGGCTGGCCGGGGAGCAACCTTCATAGAATCAACCTTCTGATGAAGAGACTTCAAGGACTCAAGAATCTGAGTAGTGAGGGCCTGATGAGACTCGGAAGCCGCTTGCAGATGACGAACCTCCTCATCACGAGCACTAGAGGCGGCCTGAAGAGCAGTGACTAAGGTAGTGAGGTGATGACTGGAGGACTCAAGAGACATTAGCTTGTCACAAGAGACCTTGACAAAAGAACCCAGAAGTGTCTGATGATCACGAAACTGAGCCCCCAAGAGGCGGTGCTGTCTGTTTGTTTCTTGTAGGGCCTCCAGAATTGCAGGGGGGATGATGGGAGCAGAAGGAGGAGTGTCCCGTACATCAGAGGTAGAAGTAATGGAGGAGGTAGACACCTGCTTGTGACCCTGTTGCAAATAAGCCAAATATTGTGAAATACCCTCCACACTGGCCTTGGGTAAGACCCGTGTTTCACCGGGCGGTGCATAAACATCGACCAAGAATTGGTCGGGTAAAAGGCCGTGCAGTGAGAAAGCAGAACCTTGGTCCGGGGAGAAGACCAAGTCATCCTCATCCACTAAGGATAGAGTGGAGGAGGGAAGTTGAGGGTCCCCAAATATTACAGTTGCATCCTTTTGTGAGGATACAAAGGTGGTGGCAGTAGCTATGTCGGAATCCCCGGGCCCGAATGGGACAATGTCAACATCCGTCGATTGTGAAGAATCGGAGGATGGAGTATGTGGGATGGCCCTAGAAACCTTCCTCGTTCTTTTGGGATAAGAGGAAGGGGAAGAGGTAGAGTGCCACCGCTTTGAGGTGGTGGGTGAGGCCTGGGTAACCATAGAAGGTCCTTTCAGTGGTATGGCCGTTTGGGCAGGTGCGGTGGTGTCGGTAGCTGATGATGAGATAGTGCTAGCCGACGTCACAAGAGGTGAGGGGGAAGGGTCCACTACAGAGGAGGGACCTTTGGACACCGGAGTGTCCTTGGCATCTCCCCACTGTAGATTGGGAGAAGTAAGGAAAGAGACCATACCTGGAAGCAGAGGGTTGTCAGATGCCAAAGGCCCCTTATGAAGAAGGGGTTTGGTCATAATTGGAGCCTTGTAGTCAAAAGTGATGCTATGAGAGGCATCAATGGCAGTAGCAAATTTATGATAAATGATGAGCCATATAAACCGAGGAAAAGCGACATGGGCCCGCTTGTGAGGGGTGAAGACACTGACCAATTCACGGAAGAAATACCGCGTAAAATCAATCTTTCTTTGAAAGATAAGAGCATGTGCCAGTTGGGTGATGGAAGAGGGAGATTGATCATGTCCAGTAGTTTTCTTGCTAAGACATAAAATAACATGAGAGAAGAAGAAATGCCAGATACCTCCCATGTTTTTGCGAAGCAGTGTGCCCGGACTCCTGTCATGTTCTCCACGGATGTAGTTCAGAGCCGCAACAACTTCCTCATGCTCATTTCCAAGGGGGAATTTCTCATAGGGTGAATAGAGAGGAAGATGAAGTGCCAAACGAACATCTTCAACCCCGAAAGTGAGATCCGGCGAAGCGGGATCGGAGAGGATGGAAGCCGACACTTTCTCGGATGTAGCGTCATAGACACAAGTAAGCCAAAAATTGCCAATGAGCAATTTGCTTATTTTTGGTGGATTGTATGTCAAGGCATAGTGAAGGGGAGACTTCATGAGGAAGGAAGAAATTGGGTCAAACTCACTATGCTTGGGATCACGTGCCAACCGTGCAACATGATTGCATGGGTTGAAAATGAGATCGGAATGAGAGGTGGGGGAGGTGAAAACATTTTTCTTGACAAGGTTGGGGGAAGAGGAAGAAGCCATGAAAAATATAGGAGGAAGAGAAGAATGAATGAAGGAAAATGGAAGGGGAGGGGTGTTATTTATAGTGGAAATGGGAGGGAAAAAGAGAAGGAAGGGATTTGAAATGGGTAGGCTAAAGAGGTAGGAGATAATAGGGAGGGTTGTGTAAGTATGGTAAGGAGAGGAAAGGTGATATAAAGTAGGAGGATATGTATGGGGAAAGGAGAGGATTGTAAGAAAAAGGGGGATATGGAAGGAAGAAGAGGAAAGATAGGATGGGAAGGGAAGTAGGAGGTGTAAGAAAAGGAGGGATGGGATGGGTAGGGGAGTCTTGGGAAAGGAAAAGGGAAAGAAAAGGATAAAAGGGAGTAGGTTAGGGGGTTAGGAAAAAGTCAAAGCAAAATGGAGGTTGGTTGGGGATGGGGATCGGCCGAAAAAAAGGGGGGGGAGGAGTTTGGTTCGGTTACCGAAAAATAAAAGGTGATGGTGTTTGTTTGGTTCGGCTAGAGGTTGTTAGGTGGAGGGGGGGGGGGGTCTTCGGCTAAGGGGTTGTGGTTTGGTATTTCGGTGGAGGGATAAGGGGGATGGGGTGTTGGTTCGGGTGCCAAAGAGGAGGTATAAGGGGGATGTGGTTTGGTATTTCGGTGTTCGGCTAAGGGGGAATTCGGTTGGATGATGGGTCGAAGAGGACCAAAGCTGAAGAGAGAGAGGTAGGGCCGAAGAGTGAAAAAAAAGGGGGGGAAAGGGGTTTGGTAGCCGAAGTGGGGAGGAGAAGGGAGGGGGGTTCGGCTAAGGGGTGGGTAGAGAGAGAGAGAGCCGAAGGTAGAGAGTGAGAGGGAGAGTGAGAGTGAGGGGGTGTGCGGTTGAGGGGGTGAGTTCGGCTAAGGGGGGTTCGGCTAGGGAGAGGAATAAGGAGAAAGAGAGAGAGAGCCGAGAGAGAGGGTTTGGGAGGGGAGGGGGGTTCGGCTAGGGAGAGAGAGAGAGATGTGTGGGAGATATAGAGAAAGGAAGAAAAGAAAAAAAATACTGATTTGTAAAAAAAATACTGATTTTTTTTTTGATTTTTTTTTGTTTTTTTTTGATTTCTTTTCTTTCTCTCTTTTTTTTTTGTTTTTTTTTTGAACAAAAGAAAAGTTAAATATTGTCATTTAACATACCGAGTTCTCCGATTAGGAACTTGAACCGAGCTTCGTCAAGAGGCTTGGTGAAGAGATCCGCCAATTGGAGGTCGGTAGGGATGAAATGTAACTCGATATCACCTTTGGAGATGTGATCCCGAATGAAGTGATATCAGATGTCGATGTGCTTGGAACGAGAGTGTAGCACCGGATTGTTTGCGATGGCTATCGCACTTGAGTTGTCACACAGAATCGGGATGTGAGAGTACAGCTGATTGTAGTCTCTAAGTTGGTTCTTCATCCAGAGGATTTGAGCACAACAACTTCCAGCAGCTACATACTCAGCCTCAGCGGTAGAGGTGGAGACTGAGTTCTGCTTCTTGCTAGACCAACTAACAAGCTTGCCACCAAGGAGTTGACAGCTGCCAGTGGTGCTCTTCCTATCAATCTTAGAGCCTGCAAAATCATAATCTGAATACCCCATTAGATCAAAACCTGAGTCTTTGGGATACCAAAGACCCAGATTCATGGTACCTTTCAGATACCGAAAAATGCGTTTAACGGCAGCCAAGTGAGATTCTTTCGAATTGGCTTGGTAACGCGCACACAGACAAGTAGCAAACATAATGTCTGGTCTACTCGCAGTAAGATAAAGAAGAGAGCCGATCATGCCTCGGTAGCTGGTGATATCCACAGATACACCATCCGGATCAGCATGGAGTTTCAAAGGTGGTGCCATGGGAGTTTTCATGGGGGAAGAGTTTTCAAAATGGAACTTCTTCAGAAGGTCACGAATGTATTTACTTTGATTTATAAAGATTCCTTCTGAAGATTGTTTAACTTGAAGTCCTAAGAAAAAGGTAAGCTCCCCCATCATACTAATCTCATATTGGCTTTTCATGAGAGAGGAAAACTCATCACACAGTGACTCATCAGTGGCACCAAAAATGATATCATCCACATAAATTTGAACAATAATAAGATTACCTGAGGTTTGCTTGATGAACAAAGTGTTGTCAATTTTACCTCTTGTATACTTGTTCTTTAGGAGAAAGTCAGCAAGAGTGTCATACCAGGCACGAGGAGCCTGCTTTAGACCATAGAGAGCTTTGTCTAACCTGTACACATAGTCAGGATGGACTGGATCTTCAAAGCCAGGGGGCTGTTTCACATAGACTTCTTCAGCTAGCTCCCCATTTAGAAATGCACTCTTGACATCCATCTGGAAGACTCTGAAGTTCTTGTAGGCATCATGATCAAGGAAGATTCTGATGGCTTAAAGTCTTGCATAAAGAGCAAATGTTTCATCATAGTCAATTCCTTCCTCTTGCCTATAGCCTTGTGCAACCAGTTGGAACTTGTTTCTGATCACCGTGCCTTCTTCATCCATTTTGTTTCGAAAGACCCACTTGGTTCCTATGATGGTTTTTCTGGAAGGACGAGGAACCAATCTCCAGACTTTGTTCCTTTCGAACTGAGAAAGTTCTTCTTGCATGGAAGTGATCCAACATGGATCAGCTAGAGCTTCGTCAACTTTCTTTGGTTCAATGAGAGAAAGGAAGTTCACATAGAGACAAATGTTCCCAACACCTCTTCGAGTCTGTACACCAGCTTGTTGATCACCAATGATTTGATCAATGGGGTGATCTTTTGTCCACTTGAGGGCAAGAGGTAAAGGAGGAGGGTAAGAGATTTGTAGAGGAGAGTTGGAAGGGCAATTTTGAGGAGAGATGGATGGAAGATCGGCTTGTATAGATGAGGAGTGGATGTCAGATGGAGATACTGGGATGATTTGGAGTGTATGTTGAGGTTGGGTAGGCTGAGGATCATCCTCTTGATGAGAGGAGGGGTTGTGAGATGTAGAGGGTTCATTGTTTTGGTAGAGAGAAGTGGGAACTGTGTAGGGAATGTCTGATGATGTTGGAAGAGGACCATCACCAACACAGGAGGATATCCATCTGTTAAATTCTTCATCATCACAAGAGAGTGATGATATCTTGAGGTCATCAAACTTGACATGGATGGATTCATCAATACACTTCCTTCGGAGGTTGTAGACTCTGAAATCTTTGGAAGTGAGAGAATATCCCACGAAGATTCCTTCATCAGCTTTGGGATCAAATTTTCCCAAATTTTCTCTATCATTGAGAATGTAGCAGACACACCCAAAGACATGAAGAAAACCAATGTTAGGTTTTCTACCATAAAAGACTTCATAAGGAGTCTTATTGTGTCTTTTCACAATGATGGACCTATTTTGGGTAAAGCATGCAGTGTTGATTGCTTCGGCCCAAAAGTAGATAGGGAGGTGAGATTCACTCAGCATGGATCGGGCAGCTTCACATAGCGTTATGTTCTTTCTCTCCACTACACCATTTTGTTGTGGAGTTCTAACGGCAGAGAAGTTCTGAGAGATGCCTTTTTCATTGAAAAAATCATCCAACATACTGTTCTTGAATTCTGTTTCGTTGTCACTTCTTACAGATCTTACCAGTTGCCCATTCAGCACTTCAGACTTCTTGATGAACTTTATGATTTCTTCAGTAGTGTCACTTTTATACCTGAGAAAAAATACCCAAGTGTAACGAGTGAATTCATCAATAATAACCAGAATGTACCTTCTACCACCAAGGCTTGGAGTACTGACTGGTCCACACAGATCCATGTGGAGCATCTGAAGAGGCTGAGTGATGGAGAAGCATTGCTTGGACTTGAAGGAAGATTTTATGAGTTTCCCTTTCTCACATGCAGCACACAACTTTTCTTTCACAAAGGACAACTTTGGCATGCCCGTGACAAGCTCCTGGTTTGAAAGGACATTCAAAGTCTTGAAGTTTAGATGAGAGAGTCGCTTGTGCCAGAGCCAACATCTTTTAGCAGAGTTTTCAGAGACAAAGCAAATGCTTGTTCCGAAGGATGAGCTATGTCCCATGTCTATGACATAGACATTTTCCTTGCGGTAGCCAGAAAGTACAGTTTCCATCTTTTTGTTGAAAATGATGCATGAAGATAATTCAAACATCACTTTGTAGCCCATATCACACATTTGGCTTATGCTTAGAAGATTGTGCATCAAGCCCTCAACATAGGCTACCTTGTTAAAGGTGATGGAACCATTTGAGATTGTTCCATAACCTTTAGTACTTCCTCTGGAATTATCACCAAAGGTGACAGAAGGACCTTTAGATGGCACGAAGTCTACAAGAAGAGATTTGTTGCCGGTCATATGTCTTGAGCACCCGCTGTCGAGATACCAGATTTGTTGGTGCCCTAGACCCTGCAATCATAAGAAAATCAGTTCTTTGGTACCCATTTGGAGATGGGTCCTTTTGAGTTAGAAGGAGAAGAAGTATCCTTGGAAGCATTTTTATCAATTCTCTCCAGAGGACAATCCTTAGCAAGATGAAAGGTATTACCACAGTTATAACATTTTCTATATATAAAGACCTTTTTAGAGCTTTGATCAGCTTTCTTGTGATAATTGGTCACATTGACTTTCATGGCCTTAGAGGTTAGAGGATAGTCAAGAGGCTTAGGACCCAAGATACCTTTGTCAGAGTCAGCTGAAGGAATAGAAGAAGGTGTCTTGGAATGAAGCTCTTTCAACATCAGAGGTCTAGGGATATGAAGAGAAGATGGTTTCTTTGAGTTTTTTTTTGGGAAGTTTCCTTTTGGGAGGAATATCGGTAACTACTGATTTTCCTTTTTCAGAAGAAGAAAATTTCCTTGAAGAAGGTTGAGGATCTCTGGTTGGAATCTTAGAGAGTTTGGGTTTAGAAGAGGAACCCTCATTTATTTTTAAGGAAGACATAGACTCAGCAATGGGTTTAGAAGGGTCATTTGAGTCTTGGGATTCCTTACTCTCATGAGGTGAGTCAATGCTCTTAGCTTTGATAAACTTTCCAAACTTGAGATCTTTAGGGAGATTAGAGGAGTCTAGAGGTTCAGAGTCATCATAGTTCTCTTCAGAGGATTCATAGAATGAGGGAAGAGAGAAAGGAGCATGAGTGTCAGAAGGGGGTTCAAGGTCATATTTCCCGAAGCCTAGTCCAGACTTATCATCACAAGATATTTGATCCTGAAAAATTCTTTCTAAATTTTTGGACGAGCTTGTCCACTTTTTCACAGTATCTTGTTCCTTTTTAAACTTTTTAAGAAGTTTATTTTTCTCTTTAGCAAGAGTAAAATTTATAGTTTTCAAATCTTCAAGCTCAGCCTTGATTTTGTCAAAGTGTTTTAGTTGAGAAAGACAGATTTGCAGTTGAGAAGAAAGAGATTTTATCTGAGCATTTGCCTTCTTCTTTGCATCCTTGGCTTCATAGAAGTCAATGGTCAAAGAGTCAAAGGCTTCAATTTTCTCAGCATCAGAGAGAGAGAAAAATGGATGTACCTGAGTAGATGAGGTAGAGCACTCAGTTGACACAAGAGCCAAGGTAGTGGAAGAGGTTTCACTGTCATCAGCATCATCTATTTTAGCCATAAAGAAAAGATTGGTCATGTCCTTGTCACTTTCGGAAGTTGGTTCATCTGCCTAATCATGAGATTCGGCAAGAAGACCTTTTCCTTTGTTTGCTAGAAGAGCATTCCTTTCCTTCTCTATCTTGTATTTGGCCTTGTACTTTTCAGCACGGTCAGACTTTGAAGGAACAGACAAGTTTGGCTTTTGAAAAGAGGGTTGGTAGGAGTCAGACTTGGTTCTGACAGACCTAGAGGATGTACGGTTAGAGGAGGGCAGTCTAGACTTATCAGAGGACCTGCTTCTGCATTCAGAAGCAAAGTGTCCCTTCCTCCCACACCTGTAACATTCCTCATTTGATTTGTCAGAGGAAGCATTTTTTGAAAGAGTAGAGGAGGGGTTTCTAGAAAACCTGGATTTTCCAGAAGAGAAGCGAGGTTTGCCTTTAGAAAAGCCAGCCAACATGGCAATACCATCTGACAGCTGAGCCACATAGGTCTCCTCTCCTTCATCATCAGCCTCACTGAGATAAGCTTCTGAAGGTTCATTGGGGTCCTCTTGACTATCATTGTCAGGGTCAGAAGGATAGGTGATCCTAGGGACACACACAGTACTTTTGGAAGATTCACCGACAAGGGCTAGAGAAGAGCCTTTGATGTATTTTGTGAATGACTTCCTAAGCAGTTTAGTCTGCTCATAGTTGAAGAGGATGCCATACAAGGCAGTGAGAGGCATAGAGTCAAGATCCTTGGTAGACTTGATACAAGTACAGATGTTTTCCCAAAACTCAGGGAGACAGTCCATGAACTTGCACAAGACTTCCTCATTATCATATATGCGACCCACAAGTTTAAGATCATTGAGAAGACTATTAAAGCGATTGTAATAGTCTGAGAGAGACTCACCCTTCTCATGAGAGAAGAGTTCATACTTTCTTACAAGAGCAATCTTTTTGCTCTTTTTCACCTCAGACGTACCTTCATAAAGAACACACAGAGTGGACCACATTTCTTTTGCAGTAGAAAGGTTAACGAGAGAATGATAGACCTCATAAGGCAGAGAGAGGGCAATGATGGCTCTGACTTTGGTATCAAGATCTATAAGACGTCTGTCTTCATCATTGTATTTACTGGGGTCCTTTAGAATGTATATCCTAGTAGCTGGAGTTCTTTCTTCTTCAGAAGAGTCCTCATTAGCTTTTCCCTTGTCTGCATTATATCGGTCCCAAACTCTAGGAATAAAAGGACCTTCAAGTAAAATAGTTGGATATCTGCTGTCAACTCCTTCTAGAAAGAGTATCATACGAATTTTCCACAAGAAGAAGTTATTGGGGTTAAACCTTGGTGGTTTGGCTATAGAGCCATTGTCGTATGAAACAGCAGTGAAGTTTTGAGAAGAATCATTTTTCAAAGAAGAAGAAGAGGCTGCCATCACGGATCTAGTTTATTGAGTTAAACTAAACTGCTCTGATACCACTTGTTGGTCCCAACAATGACTACACAAGAAATGGCAAAGATCACATGTTTCAAGAATCACGTCCAAGATTGAAGACATGCTGATTTCAGAGCTAGAGAAAGAGATTGCATCTTCTGAGCTGAAGAAGAAGACTGAATCGCTAAAATCTTTTTAGTAATGATCTTGATCCAAAGGGGGAGATTGTTAGATCACATATCTATTGGATTCAAGATCATCCAATCTGAAGATCCAATCTGAAGCTAAAGCCGGAACGTCGACTCTCGATATTAAAGTCTATGTTACTTTGTAATAAATGTCAAAGTTGTTTGTTATTGTTATTAGTTAGTTTATTGTATTTTATGTTTAATCTAAATATCTTATAAATAGATATTTGGATATTATATATTAGTTAGTTAGTTAGTTAGTTAATAGTTATATATTAGTTTAGTTTCAGATATTAGTTTTTATCAAGAACACAAAACACACACTAAAAGGTGTAAATCAAAGAGAGAAAACAGAGAACACATCTATAGCTTAAATCGATCAATCCTGTAACCGTTGTTAAAATCAATACAGGTTGGTAATCGTTATTGTGTTGTTGTTTCTATAGAACTTGATATAAACATTGTTAGACCCACAACTTCGTCACAAAATCCATAGTGATGTTGTCCCATTTCCACTCGGGAATGAACAATGGTTGCAAACTCCCATACGGCCTTTGATGCTCCGCCTTGACTTGAAGGCACGTGACACATTTCTCCACGTAGTTAGCCACATCCAACTTCATCACCGGCCACCAATAATTTAATTTTAAGTCTCTATACATCTTGGTACTACCGGGATGTATAGAATACTTCGACTTGTGCGCGTCTTCTAAAAGTAACTCCCGATTTCCACCTAATTTCGGCACCCAAGTTCGACCTTGGAAGAGTTTAAGCCCGCGACTATCTTCCGTCAAGAGTCTACTTTGCTTTACCAAGATCTCGGATTTGAGGTTTTGCTCCTTGAGCGCTTCCACTTGCCACGTCTTGATGCTTTCCACCAAACTTGATACCACGTCGATCCTTGTAAGGGACAATTTAACGCCACCATCATGGCTTCTCCGGCTCAATGCATCCGCCACCACATTGGCCTTACCGGGATGGTAGAGTAGATCACAATCATAATCCTTTAGAAGTTCAAGCCATCTTCTTTGCCTCATGTTGAGTTCCTTTTGATCGAAGATGTACTTGAGACTCTTGTGATCCGTGAAGAGAGTAAACTTGGTCCCATACAAATAGTGTCGCCACAATTTCAAAGCAAAAACTACCGCCGCCAACTCCAAGTCATGCGTCGGGTAGTTCTTCTCATGCTCCTTTTATTGCCTCGACGCGTAGGTGATATGCATTGAGAATTCAATGCATAAGAACACCTTTTCTTTCTTTTTAGATAGATCATTTTGTTTAATCCCAACTTTGAGTCCATTTTTCTTATCTTATTTTCCCTTTTCTGTTATATGGAGCTAAGTTTATGATTTTCCTGTCTTTTACTAATTATGGAAGCTAACATATGTTTTACGATGATTTCATTACTGTCAGTCAATGCTACAACATCCGGATCTGCTTGTTGGAAGAGCCATGGACGAATTTGATGAAGATGGCCAACGAAATTAATCCAAATCCAACATTTTGTTACAATGGAACCAGATATTTTTGGCAATAATAGAAGTACTAGTTGGTTGGAGTTGGAGTATTGGCATCACTTGGAGTGTAACATTGGTTATAACTTTAGTTGTTGTGTCCTTTATATTATTTTAAGTTTCCTATTTTTTTATTACTAGTTTGCCATTGTTGGTTTAGTATAAATAGGAGTAGTATTCTATTGTGTTTTGGAGGATCTTTTTTGGTATTCCATCATGTGGAAGAACTGATTTCGTGATCCTCTCTAGAAAACTATAATATTAAGTCCTTAAATTACTTATTTACTTATTGTCTTTACTTATTTGCATTTTACATTCCGTCATTTATTTTCCGTTATTTATTTTCCGTCATTTACATTTCGTCATTTACATTTCGTCATTTACATTATGTCTTTACTTTATGTCATTTACATTTCTTGCAATTTATTTTACGCAATGAGTAGCTAATTTTATAGTTTGGGTGTGAGACAAAAAGGGAGGTTGTAAACCAAAAACTAGTGGACTTTTTTCTTCAAAGTGTTAAAGTGTAGTGGACTCAGGAATGAGCCACTAAGAACACGTCAACTTGAATGATATGGGAATCGACTCGGAAGGGTGATTTTTAAACAAAGGCATTTGTTTTTCCATATACTTTAAAGAAACCATTTGACACTGTCAGGATCTAATTCTTAACAAGAATAATGAACTCAGAAACAATATTAAAGGAGTTGCGGAATAACACTTTAATATTCAACTATCAAAGTAACAGTGAATCAGAAAATCACAACTTGTAAACTTTATTGAATGATTAAAGTTACAAGTTTTCAAACAAAACCTCAATCTTGATGAACAGACTCACCAAGACGAATTCTACTTCTCTAGAACTAGGATTATGAATCTTGAGGTTAATTCTCTCTCTAAAAACTTATCAATCAAAAGTTAATTCTATCAAAGACTTCTATACTATTTATACAAGACATAATACAAGATAATTATCAAAATACAATTGATCTTCAGTCCATAATTATCTCCTTTACTTTAGTAAGTCTTCTATACAGCTGTCTTCATTCCATACTTAATCTTCATCTCATAAGCAGCACTAACCTTTTTCAGAAGTATTAAACATCTTCAGTAGCATTAAATTCCTCAACAGTATTAATCATGTTGGCAGTAGTAATCCCTTAGCAGTACTAACTACTAGCAGTACTAACTCTCCAAGCAGTACTAACTATTTAAGTAGCAGCACTAACTTTTCAAGCAGTATTAAATCTACTAGCAGTAGTAATCATGATATACTAGCAGCATTAACCATACTTGAACAAATCTTAAATTCCCAACAATCTCCCCCTAACTTGACTTTAAGGAAGAGAAGTCAAGTTCTTTAGATATGATCTTCAAGATTTCTTCAGATATAATCTTCAAGATTTCTTGAGATATAATCTTCAAGATGCTTTCAAAACTTCATCTTAATTGCCCAAATTTGGATCCAGTCCCAGACTTTGATTGATTGTCCTTCTTATCACAACTCTGGCCATTTCAGATCCTTTTGCACACACTAGCTTGGCTTTCAGCATTCCTTTCAACTTCTCCTTGCTATGATCATACACTTTGTCCACTAGAAAATACTCATGATAGCAGTTATCTATTGTGATCATGTAGACACCACAGTTTTCAAAGAGCATCCACTGATTAATCCTTTTGAACCCATACTCATGATGCAAATCCTTGATCCTGAACATGACTTTTTCTGGTTCAAACATCATACACAAGTATTCCGTAGCAACTTTTAGTAGACTTTCTTCAGTTCCTTTCAAAACAGGCTCATATAGCTTTATTCCCACCTTATGCATTTCTTCTAAGTCAGCCCTTGAACAACTTCTGATCACTTTCCCCTAAGTTGCATATACTTCAAATATATCACCAATTCTTTTGAGTTTGAAGTAATCCTTTCTGTTGTCCCTCAGAATATCCTAAAAGATGATTTATGGTGCCTTCACAGAAATGGGAACAACCTGTACTGGTTCTATTAAAGTCATGTAAAGACCAACCTGCTCATCAGATTGATTTGGTTGTTGTGCACTTTGACTTGTTTGCTCTGTATGATCTGCAACAGATGGTTCTGCCTCTTTTTCTGCTTCTTCAATCCTTAGCTTTTTGGACTGTTTCTTGGAAGCTATGGTCTTTACTCTCTTTGCAGATTTGGCTTCTACATCAACTTGCTCTTCCTTCTTTTCAGCCTTTTCCTTTGAAGGAGTGGTTTCCTCAGGGAAGGGTTGTTGGATGTTGAGATCATGTCTCTCTTTCATCCTTCTTTCAGCTTCTTCCCTTTGAGAGGAGTCCCCTTGAAGCTTTGCCATTTGCTTTTTATATAGCTCCTCAACTTTGTTGTATGCCATGTTAGCAAACATCTCTCCTTTTACACCAATTGAGCCTCTCAGAAAGTTTATCATTTTTCTCCTTTCTTGATTGGCCAAATAGGTCTTAGAGGGTTGTCTTTTCTGAGTATTTACAGGCATTCTGTGCTTGGGTACTTTCACTGAACTTTTCTTGATTGGCCAAATAGGTCTTAGAGGGTTGTTTTCAAACTCTTTTGATATTCTTCATTGAGCTTTTTAGCCATATTCAGTGCAAGCTCTCTATCTTTTTCTGATTGAAGTTGTTCCTCCTTTTCCATCTCTGCTTGAAGCTGTTTTGCCATTTCTTCATCTAGCTCTATCTGTTTTTGCTGCTTTAAAGGTTGTTCAGGTTCAACCATCTTAGCCTTTCCTTTCTTCTTTAATTCTGCCTCACTGATTTCTTTGCTTTTCTGCTCAAGACCTCCTTCTTTAATGACCACTCCCTTGGCCTTTTGAGTAGCATTGGGAGTGTCATTCTTATCTTTTACCAAAGTTTCTGCAATCTCCAATTCTTCAACGGATAGCCCTGTTACTGCTGCTTGCTTTTCTGTTACTGCTGCTTTACTAGCTTCTGCTTCTTTGTTTTCTATTTCCCTATTCTGCTCCCCCTCAAATTGTGCTTCCATACCACTAGGACTGAGTTTCTCCTTTTCATCTTGTTTCTCCCCCTTTTTGAAAGCATCTGCCCTTTTCTTCACGATAAACTGTTTTCTTTTCCGTTTCTGCACCAACTTCTTCACTAGCTTCTTCAGTTTGGTAATCTGCACTTGTTGAGACAGAATTACCAACTTCATTTCCTCTATATCTGCTCCCTGTTTGATGACATCTTGATTAATGTTGCCCATTGTATCCATCAATTCTTGGTAGTTATATCTATCCTCACCTTCTCCAGGAGTGTTACCCCCTTTTGAAGGATCATTGGAACATTTAGTAGTGGAAGTCTTCTGCCTAGCAGAAGCACCCTCCACCCCCTTGGTTTCTTGGCACCTGGGACCTTTGGATGATTGCTCATCCAAAGTTTCCATGGGGGAGGTCTTATTGATGTTACCACTGTCCTCCTCTGTGCTAGCAGGAGTAGTGGCAGCCTTCTCACCCATATGCTCATGCATCTCCTTAGTGAGCACCTCCTTGGGGTTGGGAGACACCCCTGCGGTTTCCCTATAGATATTCTCTAATGGAGAATTCTCCATTAGAGGGCTTAGAGGCTTTGTGGGTGAAGGTACAAGCAGAGAATGAGCCTTCTTTACCTTTTTCCTTATGTAAGTATGGGTGATGGGAGAAGTTGGTTTTTGAAGAAGGGACTGAGGAATTGATATAGTGATTGAAGGTTGGGATTGGCTCTCAGTGGGATGGTCTAGTGAGGGCCTTGACCCTGATGCCATACCTTCTTGGTTGTGGGACACCACCATCATTGTAGAGAACAATGGGGTGTCAACTCCTTCCGAGTCCATGGCAGATCTCTTCATATTTGAAAAGACCTTACCCTTGGGGATTTTAGGTACATATACCTCATCAAATTGAGGCATACCCGTCAATTCAGTGGTGATAACTGCCTGGAAAAATCTTGGATACATAAAGAAACTATTTTTATTCTCCAAGTTTGACACAAGGTCATTGAAAATCATTTTTGAGAAAGTATACTTTCTGGCAGTGGCCAAGCAGACCAAAGCATAAGCAATGGTACTACTGAACTCATTCCATCCAGTAGTCTTTCTAGAAATATAATGCATAAGGGTATGGACAAAGAAACGCCATTGGGGAGAAAATTTAGCTTTGGAGAACTTGAAAACACCCAATGGGCCTCCATACCCCATTCTAGTGAGAGTGGAAAACAGATCATCATTAGAGATAGATGTGATACCTGAGGCATCGTCTAGTCGTAGACTGATGCGAATTACCTCTTCAGAAACTGTCAAGGGTTTGTCACACACCCTTGTCTTGATAACCTGCACACCATTTTCAGTAATAGCGGTGGCATTGGCCCAAAATTGCTTCTGGTGCTCGATGTAGATTGATGGTGACACTGTAAGAGCATGAACAATATGGCTGGACTTGAGAAAATCGACTATTTGATGAAATCCAGCAGTCTGCTTAGGCTTTTGAAGCATTGCGATCTCGTTGTGTTCATCAATAAACGCCATTGATGCCATCGAGCTTGAGGAGTCTTGGCTAAAGCACACTGATTGCTTGAGAGAAAAAGGTTAGAGAGAATATGAACAGTATTCAAAGAGTCGTTATGAGCTTTTAGGTGGGCAAAGAGGGTATTTATATGATTCGGGAAAGAAGCAGTATTAACAAACTAGCAGTATTAACTAACTAGCAGTGTTAACTGAGAGCAGTATTAACTACTAGCAGTATTAACAAACTAGCAGTATTAACTGATACCTGAAGTAGTAACTTTGCACTGGCAGTATTAAGACTGCACTGACAGCATTAACTATACTTACACTTTTGAAGCTTGTGTTAGTCTGAGCAAGGCAGTACAATTCCTGAGAAAGATGATTAGTAGCACCAAAAATAAACAAATAACAGGTATACAATCACTTTTTAAACATGAGCTCATTCAGAGTTGATCATGCCCACACTTGTGACCAAGAAAGTGAATCTCCCCACATCAAAAGCTTTAGTGAATAGATCAGCAAACTGGTTATCAGTATGAACTTTAGCAACTTGAATAAGCTTCTTTTCATTGCAGTCTCTTATAAAGTGATACCTGATTTCAATGTGCTTTGTTTTGGAGTGCTTGACTGGATTGTTAACAATGCTAATAGCACTGCTATTGTCAATGAAAATTGGAGTGTGCAGAAAGGTTACCCCATAGTCCAGCATTTGATTCTGAATCCAAAGAACCTGAGAGCAACAACTTGCAGCAGCAATGTACTCAGCTTCTGTTGTGGATAAGGACATTGTGGTTTGCTTCTTACATTGCCAAGATACTAGTCTTGCACCCAAAAGCTGACATCCCCCTGAGGTAGACTTTCTATCCATATTAGCACCTCCCAAGTCACTGTCTGAATATGCAATCAAGTCAAAGTTGGATTCATAAGGATACCAAAGACCTAATCTAGGTTACCCTCTTAAGTATCTGAAAATCCTTTTAACTGCTTGAAGATGAGACTGCTTTGGCTTGACTTGGAATCTGGCACAAACACACACTGGAAACATGATATCTGGTCTTGAGGCTGTGAGATACATGAGAGATCCAATCATTGATCTATAAAGATGGACATCTACATCCTCTCCCTCAAGATCAGCAGTGATCTGTTTGTGTGTTTCCATTGGTGTGCTTGCTGGTTTTGAGTCTGATAAACCATACTTATCTAGGATGTCTTTCACATACTTTGATTGGCTTATGAAAATCCCACCTTTCTGTTGTTTCAATTGAAGCCCAAGGAAGAAAGTAAGTTCACCCATTGAACTCATTTTGAAGCTCTTATGCATCAACTCTTCAAAGTCTCTACACATCTAATCTTTTGTGGATCCAAAGATGATGTCATCCACATAGATCTGAACAAGTAGGATGTCCTTCTTTCTTCTTTTGATGAAAAGGGTTTTGTCAATTATTCCTCTTTCAAACCCATTTTCCAAGAGATAGGTAGACAGAGTATCATACCATGCTTTTGGGGCTTGATGTAGACCATAGAGAGCTTTCTTCAGTTTGTATACTCTATCAGGATATGATGGATGCTCAAATCCAGGAGGCTGACAGACATATACTTCTTCATCAATTGTTCCATATATAAAAGCACTCTTCACATCCATTTGATATACCTTGAACTGCATATATGAAGCATAGGCTAGAAACAGCCTAATTGCCTCTACCCTTGCAACTGGAGCAAAGACATCCTCATAGTCTATGCCTTCTTCCTGAGTGTACCCTTGTGCCACTAGCCTTGCTTTGTTTCTGATTACTATTCCTCTCTCATCCTTTTTATTTCTGAAAATCCACTTGGTGCCAATTGCTCTATGACCTTTTGGAAGGTCCACCAAGTCCCAAACATCTTGTAATTTAAACTATAGCAACTCTTCTTGCATGGCTTCTATCCAACTTGAATCCTTCATTGCTTCATAAGCCTTCTTAGGCTCAATCTGGGATAGAAAGCAAGAGAGTATTGTGTGCTGCTGATCCTGCAAGTCTTGAAGTCTGCTTTGATTCCTAGTCATCATAGGAGAAGAGATGTCTCCTATTACCAGCTCATGAGGATGATTCTTCTGAGTTCTTGTCTGAAGACTAGGTTCTGCATTAATTCCCACATCTAAATTGGAATCATTTAAGTCAGCTGAGGGAATCACATCAGCTGCTTTTGGATCTTCATGCTCTGAATTCTCCTCATCTCTTCTTTCTTCTTCACTCTGAATTGGTTCAGTAACAGTCTCCTTTTCACAGATTTCAACAGGTTCCATTGTAGGTAATGGAAAGATCACAGACTGAGGAATAATATGTTGTACTTGTTCTTCCCCTGATCCTCTACTTCCTGATCCTGCATGATCATCACTACTGAAACCCAAAGAGTTAGTTAGTGAATCAATGTCAAATAACCACTGAGGACCTGAACCAATAGGATTTGGTGTGTTCTCATTGCATTTGACATTGTCACTTTCCTCAATTATTCTAGAAGAAGAATTAAATACTCTGTAGGCCTTACTATGAGATGAGTAACCAACAAGAAATCCATCATCTGCTTTGCTATCAAACTTTCCTAAGTGAGTTTTGGTATTGAGAATTGTACAAGGACACCCAAAAGGTTTGAAAAATCCAATAAATGGTTTTCTTTTATTTAAAAGCTCATATGGTGTCTTGTTTTTAGGCTTGACTACTAGAACTCTGTTTTGGACATAGCAAGCAGTATTAACTGCTTCAGCCCAGAAAGTAATTGGAAGTTTTGAATCAGCTAACATAGATCTAGCAGATTCAATCAGTGTCCTATTCCTTCTCTCAGCAACACCATTTTGTTGTGGAGTCCTAGGAGCACTGTATTGCCTCTCAATTCCTTTTTCCTCACAAAAGGTGTTTAGGTCAAGATTTTTAAATTCAGTACCATTGTCTGACCTAATGACTTTTACCTTTTGATTTGTTTGGTTTTCAGTTCTTAGAATAAAGGATTTGATCAGTCTACTTGTCTCATCCTTAGTCCTTAGAAAATACACCCAAGTAAATCTAGAGTAATCATCAACAATAACTAAGCAGTATGATTTCTTACCTATACTCATAACATTTGTAGGTCCAAACAGATCCATATGCAACAACTGAAGATAAGAAGAAATTGTGTTCACTTCTTTGGAATTATGAGAAGTTTTGTGTTGTTTGCCTTTGAGACAAGCAACACAATGATCATCACATGAAAAGACTTTTGAAGGCAAACCTCTTACAAGGTTGTTTTTAACAAGTTTATTCATTGTTTTAAAGTTCATGTGACACATCCTTCTGTGCCAAAGTGATGATTCATCCAAAGATGCTTTTGAAACAAGACAGTTTAGGGATGAATCAGTTGAAACATTTTCCATATCCAAACAATAGACATTATCCTTTCTGGGAGTTCTTAGTAGTATCATCTTTTCATCAACTACCTTGAATCCATGAGCAAGGATAATGCATTCAGAATCAGTGAATAATATACTATGCTTTTTGTCACAAACCTGTGATACACTTAACAAGTTGTACCTTAACTGCTCAACATAGAAAACATCCTCAAAGGTCATCTTACCTTTTGTTACATCTCCCTTACCACTGATCTTACCTCCATCTGGAGTATTACCAAAGGCAACATGTTCTCCATCAATTTTCTTGAAATTCTTGAGGCAATCCATGTTCCCTGTCATGTGCCTAGAGCAACCACTATCAACATGCCAAATGCTCTTTCCCTTGAGCTGCTGGTTTCTCTGCACATTAGATAAATCAATTAGTATTGACTGGGAACCCAAGCCAAAGTGGTCTTGAGTCTCCCTTTCTCATCAAAGTATTTACACTTCTTTTTGATGAGATTTTTAAAATCAGAGCACTCTTTACTGGAGTACTTTGTCAAGATGATTGGTCCAGCAGCACAAACACTAGAAGCAGTACTAATTTTAGAAGTACTAACAGAGTTAGCAGCACTAACAGGTTTAGCAGTACTAACCTTGTTAGAAGCACTAACAGAGTTAGCAGTATTAACATTTGAAGAAGTACTAACAATGTTAGCAGCACTAACATTGATAGCAGTAGTATTGCTTCTGGCAGCACTATCTTTGTCAGCAACACTATTTGTGGTAGCAGTACAAACAGTTTTAGTGCGTTTGGGAACCCACATCTTGACACTCTCTTTTACAGTCTTTTTCTTCATATGACTTTTAGATTTAACATGTTTCTTAGCCACATGGTTCCTTTCATTCTTCCTATAACCAAAGGGTTTTTGCATATATCTTTGAAAATTTATCCTTTGGTTAGTTTGATTAAAATAACAGTGCTTGGCAAGATGATTCAATTTGCCACATATGAAACAAGGTTTTGGTCTGATGATTCTACTCAGATCAACTCCTTGTTTCTGAGCCCACTGATTATTCCAATTTCTTTGATTTCCCCTCCTTTTATCATGTTTTAGGGACTCAGATTTATTACATGCACACTGTTTGCAAGGAACAGGATTCACAACTGTAGTCTGCTTGTAATGAACCTTTTTGGACTTTCCCTCAGTGATAAGAATGTTATTTTCTAAGGGAATCTCAACATTCACATTATTATCCTTACCCTTTCCAGCTTCTTTCTCAGTCTTGTCCTCAGCAACTACTTCATCTAAAGGATCTATCTTAGTGGCTCCCACATGCAAGTCCTTTCTATCTTTGGTCTCAAGCAAGTCTGATTTAGGAGGGATGTAGTTGTTGTTATATGGTGGTGGTGTGGTATTATACCCAATTCCTGGTTTAAGCTTATCATGGATTTGGACCTTTAGAATTGAATCCATGGCTTTAGAAGCATATGAAAACTTTTCCACATCTAGCTTAACCTTGTCTAGTTCTCCTCTCAACTTTTCATTCTCCTCCTTGGACTTTGTTAGTTGGATTTCTAGATCATTCTTCTCCCACTTCCAGTAATTTGTATCATATGAGTGTTGAAGTTCATTGGCTTGGAAACCTTTGATTTGTTCCTCAAACCTCTCAACAATTTTCACATAGTCTTTTCTATCCTTTTCTAACCTCTTAAGGTCATCACTCATATTCTGGTTGTGATCCCTGTACCTTTTAACAGTGTCTATGCAAGTTTGAGAACAAAGATTAGAAAGTACCTCAGTTGGGAGATCAGATACCTCTGCCATAAGAGCTTGATTTTGAATGACCTCTTCTGCTTGATCACTCCAGTCAGACCCCATTCCTTGTTGAGAAACAAGAGCTTGAGCAGAGTTTCTGTTCTGGTTGAAGCTTCCAGTCTGTGCTTGTTGGTGGTTGTTGTGAGACACTCCACTTTTGCATTCCCTGGCAAAGTGTCCCTTCATATGACACTTGTAGCATTCCACCTTTGACTTATCAAAGCCTGCTCCATCTTCTCTTCTTTGGGAGAAGTTGTTCCTCCCAGTCCGCTTGATGAATTTCTTCACCCTATAGAAAGCATGGCCATCTGCCATTTGATATCCATCTCTTCAAGATCATCAGGATGAAGCTGCTCCAAGTCATCATTGATTAACGAAGAATTACCATGGCTGGAAAGAAAGGCTTCAAAAACAGATTCATTGCCTTTTTCTTGATTTACTCCACAGGCAGCATTAACTGATTCAGGGTTAGCAGTAGAATCAATTGATGCTGATAGGAGTGCAGCATTATGACCATATCCAGTAGGCTTCTTCTTTGCTTCCACCTCAGATTCAAATACTCTTAGATCATTATACAGATCATCCAGTTCCTTTTCTTCTAATTCATCATTCTGTCTGAATGAAACAGTGTACATGGTCCATTCATCTCCAAGAGATCTGAGGAACTTTCTATTGACATCATCTTGTTCCATCTGAACTCCAACTGTTGCCAACTCACCAATCAACTTATTAAATCTGTCAAAAGTTTGAGTCATAGACTCATTCTTTGAAGATGTGAAATTCTCATATTGCTGCTTGAGAATATCCCTTTGATTCCTCTTATTGCTCTTGGTTCCAGCAAATCTCTTCTCTAAAGCATTCCATAGAATCTGAGCATCTGTGTAATGTTGAAACTGATGTTGATACTCATTAGGAATGGCCAAAAGCAGGGTGCTTAAGGCTTTCATCTCCAACTATCTGACTTTCTTCTCACCATCAGTTTTTGGAGGTGGTCTTCTGCCATCTTGTCCAATTCTACCTTCAGCAGAGGGACCATTCTCAACAATGTCCCACATAGAACAGTCTGTAAGGAGGATGTATTGCTTGATCCGAATTTTCCACATGTCAAACTCATTAGGTTTGAGCATGGGAACCTTTGAGACAAAAGTACTGTTTGATTCACCTGTGTTGTCCATGATGAATGAAGGTTTCTGAGAATACTTGCTCTGATACCGCTTGTCAAGATCTAATTCTTAACAAGAATAATGAACTCAGAAACAATATTAAAGGAGTTGCGGAATAACACTTTAATATTCAACTATCAAAGTAACAGTGAATCAGAAAATCACAACTTGTAAACTTTATTGAATGATTAAAGTTACAAGTTTTCAAACAAAACCTCAATCTTGATGAACAGACTCACCAAGACGAATTCTACTTCTCTAGAACTAGGATTATGAATCTTGAGGTGAATTCTCTCTCTAAAAACTTATCAATCAAAAGTTAATTCTATCAAAGACTTCTATACTATTTATACAAGACATAATACAAGATAATTATCAAAATACAATTGATTTCAGTCCATAATTATCTCCTTTACTTTAGTAAGTCTTCTATACAGCTGTCTTCATTCCATACTTAATCTTCATCTCATAAGCATCACTAACCTTCTTCAGAAGTATTAACCATCTTCAGCAGCATTAAATTCCTTAGCAGCATTAATCATGTTGGCAGTAGTAATCCCTTAGCAGTACTAACTACTAGCAGTACTAACTCTACAAGCAGTACTAACTATTTAAGTAGCAGCACTAACTTTTCAAGTAGTATTAAATCTACTAGCAGTAGTAATCATGATATACTAGCATCATTAACCATACTTGAACAAATCTTAAATTCCCAACAGACACTCACACTGGTCCGGACATTTGCATAGGCATATGTTGATGGAAGGCTAAACAAAAGTGCAATGGTAGATATCTAGAAGGATACTCTTTAAAGTACATGGTGGAACTTGTTGTTGCTGAACTAATGCTATAGCATTTCTATAGCATTGGCCTCCAGAATTTGTGTTTACTCCTCACTTTAAGTCTTGCACCCATTCTATCTTTATATATCTTGTTAATCATATCACTGTTAACCAACTCAAACAAAGTCTTCAAACTCGCCATCTGAAGTTAGTTTTTCATCTCGAGATCTAGCAACATAAGATACCTATCCCTGTGGAATACGATACTTGGTTCTTACCATTTTATTACTTGAAAAGACGATATTGGATCCCGTTGTATACTTGCTATGAGATTCAATTATCACATGTCTTAGAGGTGTGCAAACATTTCGTATCAAGTTTTTGGCGCCGTTGCCGGGGATAGGCGTAAATCTATTGTTGTTTAGAGATTGAGTTTTGTTAAGCTAATTTTTCTACCATCTTTGTTGCTCGTCATACGTCTCCATGTATGTTCGAATAACAAATCTTTGAGTTTTTCTTTCTGTTAATATGGATTCCATGGGACATTCGTTTGGTCCGTATGAAACTGTTTTCTGTGACTATTGTGGCGGAAATCATTTCTCGTATAATTGTCCTTCGAACCCCGAATCCCATTATTTCATGGAAGATAGTAATTGGGATACCTCACACTTCAATGGTTACAATCAATCATGGGAGGGTCAGCCTAATTTGTTTTTAAGTGGTCAAGATCATGGCATGTTCACATCACCAGTACCTCCCTACCAAGATTGGAGTAACACTTATTCAAATACTTTTGACCAATTTTGGGAGGAACAAGTTGATTTTTCTGGGAGTTTTCAAGAGGATGATTTTAGCAACTCATTTTTACCCCCTAAACCCTCTTTAGAACAAACTGAAAACTTTGAATCTCTTGAAACTTTGATGAATGATTTCTTACAGAACATAAATGGAGTTGTTATTGTCACACCCCGCTAAAGCGGAAACACGGGGTATAACAGTTTCCGATAAACAATCCACAAGCATAAAGTTCAACCACCATACATTTAATAAAAATACATTACAAAATTTAATAGTAGAATGTTTATCGTGAAATTACAATCCCGAGATAATTCAAGATAGCATTGTCCAAAAGTTTGTACATCCCCCGAGCATATTCATGTTATACGTAGAATGACCCTTAAAGTTTACCTTCTTGATTACCTGAAAAGCATGTACAGAAATATGGTCAACTACGAGAGTTGGTGAGTTCACAGGTTTTAAAGATGCACAAAACATTTTATATGCAAAAATTGGATAGTTGGAGCATGTTCGTGCTCAAAAGCTTAACTTGAATACTTGGAGCATATACGTGCTCAAATACTTGGAGCATATCCGTGCTCATTAGCTTAACTTGAAGATTTCATGAGTATTGCTTTACGTATGACTTGAGTCGGTATACTTAAACTTGGTTGAGCCACTACTAAACCGTCCCGGACCCTTGTTTTTGCCCCGTGTGCCTTGACTCAGATGTGGTCTCAAGCGCCGCATGGTCAATCACTTCTCTAGTATAGTGCACTCCTAGCTCGTCAGCTGTAAGAAGTGGGGTTGGTCAAGCCCAAATAGCGCTATCCACTAATACTATAGGCCCAATTTTCTGGGTTGTCTGGGGACTAACTCTTAAATACTCAACATACCAACTATTTAACGTCATACATCTTATTTTTTTAAAATGCTTGAGAACAAGCCTTGGCGACTTAACAACGCAAAACATTTCAATTAACTCATGAATCATTATAATCGTACTTAAGCATGCTTTTCACCCCAAAATCATTTAAAACAAGTAAAATGGGGCTGTGAATACTCACCTTGAGAGTGAACTTGGAAACTTAACGATAGTGCTCAAAATAGGTGCCGCTTCCTTGGTTTCCTATAGTGAAGGTTGCCATAGTGGAAATACGTTAATACCCGTTCCTATGTCCAAATGACCCGTCCAAATAACTTATGAAATGCCATTAAGTAGGTGTCAATGTCCAAAACCATATTTAGATCAATTATAGTCTTATTATGTCTTAACACAAGTCTAGATCTCATTATGATCACTTTTCTGAAAATTCAGCAGTAGCTGTCCAAAATTTTAGTCAACAAAACCACTATAGAGACATATCTTCCCAAAGGAATTAATTCACCAAAATTTTTGTGGTAATACTATAGTGTGTAAATATTAAATATGAACTTTTTCATAATTTTTGGATGAGTTTTGATACCTTAAATAATTTCCACAAAGCAGTGTGTCACTGATTTCCGGATCAGTGACATACCTCACTTGTAGCATGCTTTTGGGGTATAAATTCTTTGAATTAGCCAAGGATCCTTATATGGGTGTAAACCTAACTCAAAATCCTATTATTTGGAAAAAGATTCACTTAATTTGGGATAAGAAATGATGGATTTATGGCCTCTACAAGATAGGTGTATGAATATGTCTTCACTGGACAGATTGCACCATTTTCTTGTAAAATCCATTTAAGTGCTCAAATCATCTCCAAAATTAGTGTTTTCGGACTTTTTAGAAATCTAACACCCTAAATTAAAGTTTAGAAGAAAAAATCCCAATTTTGGACATGTGTTTTAAGAGTTGTGCATGCTAGAAGTGAAGGTTAGTTTCTGGACAGATTTCAAAGTACCAAAACATCTCTATTAAGCCAAAAATGATGATCATTATAGCATGGTTTTTGGTATAAACCATGTCTTCACATCATTATACATTGTAATAAGACTTTATAGTATACTTTAAGATTCTTGGACTCATAGCATTAAAATATGCTCATCCATACTTATGCATGAATCATTCAACCATTCAAATGTTAAAAATTACTTCAAAATTTGTCCTTAATCATATGGAGATTATAATTTCCATCTTAAGAACACTTTTAGTTTAAACTTCCTTTTGTACCACTAATACCAAAATACCAAAGTAACAAGGGTGCAAATTATTCATACATGCATTGCTATTAAGAGGACAAATAAGTGATTTTCACCACTTTTTAAACTCTTAATCATGTGAGGTTTGTAATACCTCATCCTAAGAGTTCTAATAATAAAAAATTATTGAAATAACAAGAATTTTAATTCATAATCACCACAATTTCTTGGTTCAATCCATCAAAGTACCCAATTTCTACATGCATGAACACTTTAGTTAAACCCTTGATGAAATTTCCATGTTTCTTTGAAATGGAGATCATAATCTTGAAACAAAACTCTATATATATCAAATGTGATCTCTTCTATCATCAAAAACAAGTTTTATACACATTTGAATGTAGAATTTTGTTTATGAACTCCAAAAATCGAAAGTGTATAAACATGCAAACAAAAGATGAAATTTAGATGTTACCTAGTGAAATTGTTGTCCAAACTTGATACCAATCTTCTATTGATGACCCAAAAACCTTGTTTCTTCTCCTAATTTGTTCCAAAATTTCGAAATTGAGGGTGGTGGTGGTGGTAACTTCGGCCGAACTAGATGAGGAAGAAGAGAGAGAGAGAGAGGAAAATGAAGAGGTGATCTAATTTTTGAAATGAAAATGAGTTGAAAATGAGTTTTATTTAAAATTTTAAATTAGTTTTAAATATTAAAGTTAAGCCTCCATGTGACATGTGTCCATATGACACATATATTGAAATTAAAATAATGAATTATGGTTATTATAGGTAATTAAATCAGATATGTGAGAACCGAAATACCCGATTCTCAATTTTTTTGCTGAACACATTCTATATGTATAAAAATGAAAGTATTTCAATTAAATAATATAAACTTAAAAATTTTATGAATTTTGGACTTAATTCTTTATTTATTTTTTTGGCATTTCTGGACAGTGACGGTCAGACACGGAACTGTTCCGGGCATTCTACGCAACCTCCTAAATTTTCAGGAAACTTTTATCTAAAAATTTTATGCAATTTAAGGAGTGGCAAATACTTAAATCTTAATTTTCATTAACTTAGAAATTAACCTGAGCACTAATCTTGACGGTTGTCACAGTTATTAACATAACGACCTGTGTTGGAGAGATCATTAGTGAGCGTAATAGACAAACTCAAAATCCTATATCAAGTGAGATTGAAAAATTTGTGAGTATTGGTAAGGATAAGGATGATGTCAATACTTTGGAAAATAGTCAAGAGATAGAGAGTTTCGAGGAAGAATCTGAGCATTTGAGCAACCCCTCTTCACTTCAAAATAGTGAAGAGGTGCAACAAAATGCCAAGATTGTCATTAACCCATGCTTTGATTCTGTGTAGAACAACCATATTATTGCAGATGTTGCAGCATCCTTGCAGCAAAGTTGTGCAGAAGGTCTTCAAGTTGTTTTGAAAAGGGGACGTGACGATCAATCTAAGGGCTCGGGAAGCTTCAGAAAATCAAGTTCTAGTGTTGGTGAGGTGGTGTGGAAAAATCATGATGGGATGAAATATTCCCCCATATGTGCCATCGAAGTCTTGTTCCATGATCAAGGAGTGAAGGAAGTGATAAGGGAAGTATATAAGCATAAGTGGAAAGAGAAACACCAAAATGAGTTGGTGAGGATCGTTCAGGCTGAGGAGCACACTGATGTGCTCCAACAAATTCCACCATTCCTCAAGAAGTTGTCAACAAGTAATCCATCAGCGGAAGAAGGAGAGCACCTTACTAAAATAATGCAGAGATTGGTACCACAACATGCAACATCAGCAATAGAGGCTTCACAGCCTACTCCTAAGGAGTAGGACAGGTTCAAATCACTTCACTTAGTCTCCATTTTTTTTATGTTATTTCTTTTGTTTTGTGTCTGGGATTAATTTGCTGATTTATAGATTTATTTTCATGTTAAGATCATCACATGTTACTTGCATATCTTTTGAATTCATAGCCTAAATAAATTTTTGGAACACATCATTGCACCTAGTCTATGTATGCATTAGAGATAGTTTTCACTTTCTTGGGACACATTGGAATTGCACAATCTGTTTGGGACATGATCTAGGCCATCTTTCACTCACCTTAAACCACTTGTAGCCATTATACACCAAAGCACATTGTTTCCTCACAATGAGGACATTGTGAACTTCAAAGTTTGAGGTTGTAAAGTTTGGGGATATGGAAGTTGCATAAATGGCAAAACAAGGCTTGAACATCAATACAAAAGAGCATAGCTCTAACTTGATGCCTTAACAAAACACCCAAAAATACCCCATAGGGGTAAGGTACACACAAATGTCCCATAGGGGCAAGGTGCATAAAAACAGAAAAAAGAGCACAAAAGTGCCAAAATAGAATTTTTTTTTTTGGGAATTTGTGTGGAAAAAGGCTAGGTGAGACAAAAACTGCCAAAAATGAGTGACCCTACCAAAGCCCTTTTGATCCTAAATTTGATTGTGATAAGTTGAGAAAGAAGAAAGTGGATACTAGCTTATGAATCATGCACATACCTAGGCTAGTAATGGATGACTAGGAATTTATGAAAGGCTATGGATTTTGTGTGGTATCTTTTCACATTGTGTGTGCATTTAATGCCATGATCTTGCATATCTTTTAATTGAGTCATTTTCTTTCTTTTTATTTTATTTGCTTGGGGACAAGCAAAATTTCAAGTTTGAGGTTGTGATATGCATTGAGAATTCAATGCATAAGAACACCTTTTCTTTCTTTTTAGATAGATCATTTTGTTTAATCCCAACTTTGAGTCCATTTTTCTTATCTTATTTTCCCTTTTCTGTTATATGGAGCTAAATTTATGATTTTCCTGTCTTTTACTACTTATGGAAGCTAACATATGTTTTACGCTGATTTCATTACTGTCAGTCAATGCTACAACATCCGGATCTGCTTGTTGGAAGAGCCATGGACGAATTTGATGAAGATGGCCAACGAAATTAATCCAAATCCAACCTTTTGTTACAATGGAACCAGATATTTTTGGCAATAATAGAAGTACTAGTTGGTTGGAGTTGGAGTATTGGCATCACTTGGAGTGTAACTTTGGTTATAATTTTAGTTGTTGTGTCCTTTATATTATTTTAAGTTTCCTATTTTTTTATTACTAGTTTGCCATTGTTGGTTTAGTATAAATAGGAGTAGTATTCTATTGTGTTTTGGAGGATCTTTTTTGGTATTCCATCATGTGGAAGAACTGATTTCGTGATCCTCTCTAGAAAACTATAATATTAAGTCCTTAAATTCCTTATTTACTTATTGTCTTTACTTATTTGCATTTTACATTTCCGTCATTTATTTTCCGTCATTTACATTTCGTCATTTACATTTCGTCATTTACATTTCGTCATTTACATTATGTCATTTACATTATGTCTTTACTTTATGTCATTTACATTTCTTAGTTAATAGTTATATATTAGTTTAGTTTCAGATATTAGTTTTTATCAAGAACACAAAACACACACTAAAAGGTGTAAATCAAAGAGAGAAAACAGAGAACACATCTATAGCTTAAATCGATCAATCCTGTAACCGTTGTTAAAATCAATACAGGTTGGTAATCGTTATTGTGTTGTTGTTTCTATAGAACTTGATATAAACATTGTTAGACCCACAACTTCGTCACGAAATCCATAGTGATGTTGTCCCATTTCCACTCGGGAATGAACAATGGTTGCAAACTCCCATACGGCCTTTGATGCTCCGCCTTGACTTGAAGGCATGTGACACATTTCTCCACGTAGTTAGCCACATCCAACTTCATCACCGGCCACCAATAATTTAATTTTAAGTCTCTATACATCTTGGTACTACCGGGATGTATAGAATACTTCGACTTGTGCGCGTCTTCTAAAAGTAACTCCCGATTTCTACCCAATTTTGGCACCCAAATTCGACCTTGGAAGAGTTTAAGCCCGCGACTATCTTCCGTCAAGAGTCTACTTTGCTTTACCAAGATCTCGGATTTGAGGTTTTGCTCCTTGAGCGCTTCCACTTGCCATGTCTTGATACTTTCCACCAAACTTGATACCACGTCGATCCTTGTAAGGGACAATTTAACGCCACCATCATGGCTTCTCCGGCTCAATGCATCCGCCACCACATTGGCCTTACCGGGATGGTAGAGTAGATCACAATCATAATCCTTTAGAAGTTCAAGCCATATTCTTTGCCTCATGTTGAGTTCCTTTTGATCGAAGATGTACTTGAGACTCTTGTGATCCGTGAAGAGAGTACACTTGGTCCCGTACAAATAGTGTCGCCACAATTTCAAAGCAAAAACTACCGCCGCCAACTCCAAGTCATGCGTCGGGTAGTTCTTCTCATGCTCCTTTAATTGCCTCGACGCGTAGGCAATGACTTTACCTCGTTGCATAAGTACACATCCAAGCCCCATCTTAGAAGCGTCACTATACACTACGAAGTCTTCCGATCCTTCAGGAAAGGATAAGATCGGAGCTTCGCACAATTTCCTCTTGAGCGTTTGAAAGGCTTGATCTTGAACATCGATCCAAAGAAACTTGACATTCTTTCTTGTGAGGGATGTGAGAGGTGTAGCTACCTTGGAAAAGTCTTGGATGAAGCGTCTATAGTAGCCCGCTAAGCCCAAGAAACTCCGTATCTCCGACGGACTCGTCGGCGGCTCCCAACTCATCATCGCCTCAATCTTCGCCGGGTCCACCTTTACCCCGTCTTTGGACACCACGTGCCCCAAGAATTGCACTTCTTGGAGCCAAAATTCGCACTTAGAGAACTTTGCGAACAGTTTCTCCCTTCTTAGAACTTCCAAGACTTCCCGTAAATGTTTTCCATGCTCGGAATCATCCTTAGAGTAAATCAAAATATCGTCGATGAAGACGATCACGGACTTATCCAAGAATGGGCGACACAAGGTACAAACTTTTAAACTTAGAGATTTCTGATTTATAAGAATTTAATAATCATCTCAAACACAAGGTATTACGTCTAAGTGCTTAGCCCATATTTTCATTACGATCCAAAATTTCGACTATTTAGGTTTTCTAAGCATTGTAAACTATAAATATTCTGAATCACATAACTTTAAAGCAGTATCAAAAAGCTACAAACATGTTGCTAACTTTTCGACTTTTGCTAGACTTGAAAAATGAACATGTAAAAACTTTAATATAAACAAAGCAACTTGAAAATTTATCCTAGACACTCATTTTATTCAAAAGAAAGAAAATTGTAAAACTTTTACTTTATAGAATAAAATTTGTGAAGGTTTAAACTTTTAAATTCAACATGCCTAGATGTGAAAATAGTAACATTTGATCGGCAAGTTTATATTCAGTTGAAATAAAATAGAATTCAATAATACCATCTTCCACATAAATTATAAAGAAATTGTGACTCATTAGAAAATTTTGGATTGAACAAATTTAGGAGTTTGAATAAAATAGCTCAGATTCTTTAAAATCTGTTGAGAAAAAAAAAACTGGAACAACATCATTATCAGAGAATGTTAAAGCACATATTTATTGGATTCAAGATCATAATTATCTGAAGATGGAAATCTGAAGTTAAAGCTGATAAAGTCGTCTCAACAAATAGTCTAGGGTCCTTTTGTAATAAATAGTCAAAGTATGTTTTCGTATTTTATTTATTAGTTAGTTTTAATTTTTAGTTAACTTAGTTTGTTTTTGGGCCAAGCATTGTAAAGCCCATTACCAAGCCTTGTCAAGCCCATTAGGCTTAGTAGCCTATGTATAAATTAATCTTGTTTAGTGATTATTAGGGTTAGAGTGAGAGAGGATCTTAATTGCAAAATTAATTATTGAGAGGTTAGTGTGTTGGTGGTGGTGCGCCGTGAAGAGAGAAAAAGAGAGAGAGATCGATTTCAAGAACTTGTAACTCGTTGAATCGTTTGATTAATCAATATCAGGTTTGCATTATTGTGTTGATTATTTGTTTACTTGATTGAATGATTGCATATTGGGACACACAATTGGTATCAGAGCAGGACAGATTGAATTGAAAATTTTTGTTTTCGGTTCTGCTTTTTCTGTCAAAAGATTCATAATTTTTATTGTGTGCTTGTTCTTTCAAGGTATTATTGGTTGGATTGTGTTTGTTTTACCTATTATAGTGATTGGGTATTGATTGATTTGATTATTGCATCGATTTTGAGTATCAATTTGTTGAATTTGTTGTTCTGGGTTCGTTCACGAAGTCGACACTGTGTCATCAATCAATTTGTTCTTAAAGTGGTTTTTATTGAAATTAATTGATTGTAATTTGTTCTAGTTGGTAAATTGATCATATTGGCAAAGTTTGTTACTTTAATTCGTGGTATCGAGTGTTTTTCTGGACTGATTTTGGTTTCTGGGTCGATACTGCTTCAAGAACATATCGGTCTTTGCACTTCCAGTCGAATACTTTTTATTGGCCTATTGCATTCGACCGGTACACTCACAGTTCACTCCGGTCAAAGACAATACCGGTCGAAGCTTTTGCATTCTATCGGCCGAACATATCGGTCTTGTTTAGTGTCGGTCGAATATCCATCCGGTCTTGCATTCTATCGGTCGAAGATTATATCGGTCGAACATATCGGTCCTTAGCATTCGACCGGAACTCACACAGCACACTATCGGTCTAAGGGTATATCGGTCGAGTAACACCGGTCTAAGAGTATATCGGTCGAGTCATATCGGTCAAAGCATCTATATCGGTCAAATCACACGACCGAACTTTACAAGTTCCCGGTCGAACTCTATATCGGTCAAATCACTCGACCCTTTCTCACTCATTCTCCTCACTTGGCTTCTCTCGTAAGATATAGAAAGATAAAAAATTCTATATTTTGTAGATTTTAATTATATATGACGAGAAGAGGATATTTTTTTTTATTTGCCTAATTTCACGAAAATAAGAATTTCATCTTTTCGGTCAAATCACTCGACCGGACTTTACAAGTTCCCGGTCGAACATAATATCGGTCCTTTCACTTACCGGTCTTCACATCTACCCGGTCGAAGCACATCCCCGGTCAGTATATCGGTCGATTTTTGCAAACTGTAATAGGGCTTCTAAATGTCAAAAAAATTTCTCTAGGGGCGCTGCCCCCATACCCCCGCAAGGGCGTTGCCCCCGTGCTAAGTCTGCGAAGGGGGACAAAGTTCTGTTCGTGATCAGATTTTTTCTGAATTTCATTCTAAGATTGTCAGTATTGTGTGATTTTATCTTGACTAACGGTCATTTTTCAAGTTCTTATCTTATATCTATCAGTATGACTTCCAGCAAAGCTCCTTCAATCAGTACGGATGAGAAGCCACCAGTACTCTTCAAAGGAGAGTATGATGCATGGAAAAATCAGTTCATAGACTTCATCGATCGGAATGATTTGGGAGATTATATCAGAAAATCTCTGAAAGAAAGAATCATGACACCTCCAACTAAACTTCTCACAGTAGCTGGACAAAATGGTCAAGATGAACAAAGAGAGTATAAATTACCTCTTGATATGTACTCAGACGAGCAAAGAAAAAGGCATGAAGCTGACAGATTAGCTCGATCTTTCCTAATGAAAGGAATGTCAAAAGAGATTTCAAAAGAGATTTTCTTTACATTAGACAGTAAAAATGCTACAGGAAAGCTATTATGGGAACATATTGAGAAGATTGAGACAGGACCAAAGTTGTCTTCAAGAGTAAAGTTTCTGGAATTTGAGAACTCTGAACTAAAAGAAAAGATTTTTGCTTTGAATGCTCAAATCCAGAAACTAGATTCTGTTGAGACCAATGAGAAAGTTATTGATTTGGAGAGTGCAAATGCTGAGCTTCAAAAGAAGATATCTGATCTGGAGAAAAAGATGGCCAAAGAAAGATCTGAGTTTGAGATTGAAAAGAAAGCATTTGTAAAGAAATTCTCAGATTTTTCGAGAAAATGTGCAGACGAAAAGAAAGCAGTTGAGCTGAAGTGTATCAAGCTTTCTCAGAAAGTTTCTGAGTTTGAGAAAGTAATAATCTTGGAAAGAGAAAAGTTTGTAAAGGAGAAGAAGGAGATTGAACAGAAGAATGTGGGATTCTTCAAGGAAATTTCCGGCCAGAGAAACAATGCTGAGAAGGGCTTTGAAGAAGAAAGAAGCATGTTTGAGGCCGAAATCAAAAAGCTTACTGAAAAGCTATCTGAACTATCTGCTAATGCACTGAAAGAGCAGCAAACGAAGTCTGAGTTCACGAAGAAGATTGATCTGCTTGTTAAAGAAAGAGACAACTTTGCTTCGACGATTAAAGTGCTTGAAAAGACTGTATCAAGTTCAAATCAGAAATCTGTCTCTTCACAAAGGTCAGTTAAATATTTTGATTAGATTCGTAAAACTAACCTTTTCTATGATTGCAATATAGATGGTTCAGGTACACATCAAAGAAGAAGGAGACACAAAGAAGAGGACCTGGTCTGGAAGAAGAAACCAGTTGAATATGAGCTGAAAGAAAGAGAATCATGTGTACATGCGTCTAATGCTAAAAGGAACAATGTGCGTAAAGGGGGAGTAAGAGAACGGAGGCTTCTAAGCAAATCAGCTTAGGACCCGTACTTCAACGAAGTTTGACTTCTAAACACAACAGTTTAGGACTCGTACTTCAGTGATCGAAAGACCTTACTCCTGTGCTGATAAGAGATTGTACTCCAATACTCCAATGAGGAAATCAACCATCAAGGGGGAGTGCATACTTTTCTGAAATATTATGCATCTGTCAGATATGATATTGAGGGGGAGTCAATGATTATATTTTTCACTTATAATTTTTCTGATGCATAATTTCAGGGGGAGTAAAGGTGATGACTTCTGATTATTTCTGATCAGAACTCGTACATAAATTGGTTTACTACTTTATGTCATTTCAATTTTTGTGAATAAAGTTACTTTGACTAGACCTTAAGACTTTTGCAGATTGAGAGATGCTTACAAGATCATATCTTTATGACTTTAAGTTTGACTTTGCAAGATGTGAGACTGTACTCGAAAGGTATAATTTCTTTTCTTCATCTCATCTATGGTTGAAAGAAGGACAACTTTCAATCATAAGAAAACATGTTCTTAAATGTTCAAACCACTTCCCGATTCTCAAACAGATTTCTTGAATTGGAAGTGTGATTTTAAATGTTTTCTGATTCATCATTGAGCTTTAACTGATCAAGTTAAATCATCTGAGCAACATATGCTTCATAGGAAAACATGGGATCAGTGTGCTAGGACTTTAAAGGAACTTCTATGGATTCACGTTAATCAGTGTTTCCTACCCAAGAAGTTAATCCTTTAGTGGTTTCATGTGAGGAGTCAAAAGAAATGAGTGTGGGATGTGTGATGAGAGAATATGTCAAAAGAGAGTTTGGTTAGCTGTGAGCTTAAAGATTAAAAGAAAGAGGGTGAGAGATCAGAGTAAAAGAATATCAAACTCTGCACCAACTACTTTCTGAGCCGGGCAGTCACATTTCTAATGCTTCACAATTCTTGGTGAACATTATTGAAACAGGTAACTAGCCCATGCCAACTCTTGACTTTACCCCACCAGCCACTCATTTTCTTCTCAACAAGAAAATGTTTCATTTTCAAAGGGGACGCAGCACATATGCTATCTGATTTTCATTTGGAAAATCTGGATATTGAAAAGAAGGACGTCTGCCCCACCTTCAAACTTCATTCATGCACATTGAGTCTGTGTTTAACTAACTGTTGTCTCAGTGGTTTACACATTTTGAGCCTTATAAGCAATCATCTTATGCTTAATTTATTCCATCACTTGCACGAACACACAAAGAATTTGTTTCTTTGTCATAACGTTCATAGAAATTGCCTTTGTGGTGTTTCGATGATTGAATGGAAGCCCTGGGGGAGTGATCATCACAAAAGCTCCTTTATATTGTGTATTCGTTACACACAGTGACTTTGTGTTACTGACAGACAATTTTAACTGATTCATTTGTTGATTCAGGAGTTACACTTTATTTTCTAAATTGTCTAGATTTGCAAAGATCCGGATGAACATCTTAATGAATTGACGGATAATCAGTGGTTCTGTTTGCAAGATCAATGGTGGAAGATATTTCTTGAAGACACGTTTTGATGAACTCTTTGCTCTTTTCATCAAAAAGGGGGAGAAGCATCAATCAAGAAATGCGGAGATCAAATGTTTTTGAAAGAATTTCTTAAGATATTATGAAGTTTTGCTGCTTTGAAGAAATTTTCTTTGAAGATGATTTGCTGAAGTATTCTGAGCTGAAACTGGAAGATGATTTGCTGAAGTATTCCGAGCTGAAACTGGAGATAATTTCTTTCCAAAAGATATTCTCATCGATTGGGGAGATTGCTACATTCTGAAGACAAAGAGGAAGATTACATTTTCTGAGCTTAAAGAATGATCTTGATCCAAAGGGGGAGATTGTTAAAGCACATATTTATTGGATTCAAGATCATAATTATCTAAAGATGGAAATCTGAAGTTAAAGCTGATAAAGTCGTCTCAACAAATAGTCTAGGGTCCTTTTGTAATAAATAGTCAAAGTATGTTTTCGTATTTTATTTATTAGTTAGTTTTAATTTTTAGTTAACTTAGTTTGTTTTTGGGCCAAGCATTGTAAAGCCCATTACCAAGCCTTGTCAAGCCCATTAGGCTTAGTAGCCTAAGTATAAATTAATCTTGTTTAGTGATTATTAGGGTTAGAGTGAGAGAGGATCTTAATTGCAAAATTAATTATTGAGAGGTTAGTGTGTTGGTGGTGGTGCGCTGTGAAGAGAGAAAAAGAGAGAGAGATCGATTTCAAGAACTTGTAACTCGTTGAATCGTTTGATTAATCAATATCATATTTGCATTATTGTGTTGATTATTTGTTTACTTGATTGAATGATTGCATATTGGGACACACAGAGAAAAATGCAGCGGAATAAAGTAGATGTACTCACAGTTTCTCATTATTCAAAAGCTAACAAGCATTGAAGAACGAGTCCTAGACTGACATGTCTAGAAGTTAAAGTCTTTGAAGCACGGGTTCTGAGCTGAAATACTTAGAAGCCAATTTTCTCTTACCCCCCCCCCCCTTGACATTTGATGCCTGCCACTTAGAATCAATTTGAAATTTTGGTACCCACTTGAATTTGGGCCCATGTTTGTTAGTTGCAGTTCTTATGGGGATTAACTTGTTAGATTTAACATATAAAGCACGAGAGAAATAATCACAAGAATGAACAGAAGAATCAGAAAAAGAGAAAGCATAATCATCTGAACTAGAATCAGAATCAGAAGAAGAAGAAGAAGAAGAAGAAGAAGAAGAGAGCAAACAAATTGACCTGAAACCACAAATTCGATAAAAATTCTCACACATAAAAGTTCGAAAAACACATTCTAATCACATTCAAGCAAACAAATTGATCAAAAACCACTTAGAACATGAATTCGATATTTGAACAGTTCGTAAAACACTTTTTCCAGAATCTTGAAAAATCTCAAATATGAAATCCAAAACTTGAATTTCTTGAAAATCGATGTGAAATAAAAGTTTTCTTCTATTAAAATCGAATCCAACAAACAAATTTTCAACAAAATTCGATCACAAACAAGTCCGAATTTTATGAAAAATCCAAAAACGAGATTTTCTTGAAAAATTCAAGAAAATCGATCAAAATTTCAGATTAAATCACAAATTCAGATAACGAAAACGCAAATCACTCAATCCTCTCAGATTTAGATTGGCTCTGATACCAATTGATAATCCAAGAATCCTCTAAATCTTAGAGAGAGAAAGTAGAGAGAGAGTAAGCGCAAAGTAGTAATCTGTATTAGATGTGCGTGAAAGTCTTACAACAATCAAAGCCCAAAGGGACTTAAATACCCTTGGCTTATACAACACAGATAAGCATTCTAAACACAGTATAAGACCAAGCCTATAAATACAATGATTACTATAAAATCAGACTTAACAGTGCCCTGTGGCACTCTCGCTGTCACTTTCACCCAGACACCCCAAACCTAAAAAATCCGATCTTTTTCGACACTAAGACCCTCGACACTCTTTGGAACTTTTAATAGTGTTTTCCCAACATGAATCCCACCAAACACAAGGTACTGAAACGCCTGGGTGCCCTTATACTTACCGAAAATTACGGGTGTTACAGAGAGCTAGCCTTAAAGGCATTCCTAGAGTATTGAATTTTAGTTCCATGTTTTCGGTGACATATTATAATTATATGGATTGTTTTTCCATGATTTATGAGTTGAGTATTATGCCCCACCCGTGTTTTGGGTGTTTCGGGATATAAAGTTTTAGCCGCATTTTTATAATTGAGAGTCCGTTTTCTATTCACGTTTGAGTGAGTTTTGGGTTGCATCACTTTATAAAGAATGTTTTGTATTGGGGCATTCGTCCTTAAAAATGCATGTTATTGGAAAACGAATCATTTTTATATTTAAGGTAAATCATTTTGAAAGATTGTGTTTTAAGTTGCATTCTTTTCTTTTTAACGAAATATTTATTCATGTTGAAAACTCTTGAACTCACTATGCATTAAGCCTAACCTTTTTTTATTTGTCGGCATGTGCATCAAGTCTTAGTTTGGGAATGTCATTTGCAGTACCGTGAAGTGTTGAATGCTATTTAGATGCTCGAGAATGATGTAGCTATTGAGTGATGTCTTCCGCACATTTGTTGATAGCAATCGTATATGGGTTTAGTAACACCCGACCTTTATTTAGTGTTTATATAAGATTTTAGTGGTTATTTGTTAAGGTTAAATCTAGAATTATATTTGAGGTATCCCAAGTATTGATTTGTAGAAAGGAATTTTTATCCTTCATTTGATTTATTGTTGAAAATTTTAATTAGTTGCTCTTTATAAATTGGAGGGTGTTACATAATAATAAAAAAATGTTTAAATTTTTAATTAAATTTTTATTTATTTTACCAAGCTCTTATAACAATTAAACTTATGTTCGTGGCGTACTTAGACTTAAAACTAGTGTAGATCGAAAACTTATCTATTATTGTTTTGAGTGGGTTTTATATTGGGATCAACTTGCAAAACCCATTTTATAAACTTGGTGGTTATTTTGTGTAATGTCCCTAAGGGTTGATTATTTTGTGATGACTCTTAAGACCTCTTAAAATTTTATTAGTATTATAATTACTAGTCTAGGGGAGAGATCAAATGGAAACCATTCTAATTTTGCAAGCCGTGAAAACCGTCGATTTCATTGGTTAAGTTAATGAAATTCTTTCATGAAATTGTTTAACTTGATGAAATTGTGTTATATAATTCTTTTGTTGATGAAATTGTTTAATATATTTGTGTTTTTTATGTAAAAATGAAATGTTTCATTCATTTTTATGTAAAAATGAAAGTGTTTCATGCATTTTCAAAACGCTACAAGAAGGGATCGAGGAGCATTCAAGTGGGAACACGGTTCACACGAAGTGGTCAACGATAATTCCAAAGAAGGTATGCATATTTAAGTGGAGGGTCCGGTTGGACCGAATCCCGTGTAGATTAAACTTGGACAAAATGGGAATAGATTTGGACACGACGTTATGCCTGAGGTGTGGGGACACGGTTGAATCTTTGGACCATGCGCTTTTCCCATTCCCAGAGGTTAAGTGCTTATGTAGGCTTACGGGAAAGTGGTGGAAGAAAAATCTAGAGGGGGTTGATACAATTCAAGATGTTCTACAAGAGAATGATCCAAGCGAGGACAACGGGAAAGGAGGTGCAGTATGGATGGCGATAAAATAGGCAATAATGTATTTCATTTGGTCTCAAAGGAACAAGATGGAGTTTAAAGCTGATAGGGGGGAGGTTACGGATCTCTTCTTTGAATATCAACGAAGAATTTTCGAGTGGATCACGAAGAGGTCAAACAAGCATTTGATGGGTTGGAAGGAGTGGCTCGTGGACCCGACAATTACATAACGCGAAAACGACGACAACTCGGGAATGTGAGTTGAACAGCTGAATCGCTGTTTTGTTTGTCTCTCACAAAGAGTGGCGTCTTGGCCTTCGCACCTGCATGTTTTCGTTTTGGTAGCGTTTTGCTCGTGTTCTGTAACACCCGTAATTTTCGGTAAGTATAAGGGCACCCATGCGTTTCTGTACCTTGTGTTCGGTGGGATTCATGTTGGGAAAACACTACTAAAAGCCCCAAAGAGTGTAGAGGACCTTAGTGTCGAAAAAGATCGGATTTTCAGGCTTCGAGGAGCCTGGGCGAAAGTGACAACGAAAGTGACATGTGTCACTCTCGCGGAGGGCCTTATGGCTACGATACACTCTCCGCGAGAGTGCCCGGCGAAAGTGACACATGTCACAATCGCTGGGTATACTCGCCGTCAGGGTCCAGCCTTCATTAAACCCATTTTTCTCACTTTTTCTCATTCATTCCTTAACCATTCTCTTCTACAAACTCTCTCAACCGAACCTCACTCTCCCATTACGAACTCTAACTCATTTTTGGGTGTTTTTGTCATAAAACCAAGTGTTCTTTCATCTTCTAACAAGTTTTAGAAGCTAGAATTAAGATCCTTTCATCTTCACCTTCTTCACCCAAGCTTTCTAGGGTTTCATCCAACTTTCCATCATTTTGGAAGATTGGGAGGTTGTGGCTCATTTTGGTGTCCTATAAGTGTTTGATTGGTGGATTCAAGTTGTGGTTGAAGTAATCATCTTTTATCTTCATTTATGAAAATTAGGGTTTCGATATTAAGTTGAGGTTTCATATAAAATATTTTGGGGAAAGATTATAGATGGTTGAATATGGTTATTTACGGTTAAAAATTTGTGGATCTAGGTTTTTGGAAGAAGTTTGCTCATGGATTCGGATTTCTTTAAGAAAGCTCAAGTTGGGGTAAAATCCAGATTTAGCATAAATCTAGCAAGGTGAGTTCAAGTTGATTTGTGAAAATGGTGTACATGCCAAAATGTTTATATGTTTTACATGGAATTGTTAACTGCTGATCACCTGATAAGTTTTGGTTATTTTGAAATGTTTAGTTTTATAAACATGGTGAAACACCCATTTTGGGACTTTTGAGGCATTTTGATAAATAAGCCATTAAGGAAAATGTTTTAATAATGCATTGCATAAATGGGGATTATTTGATAAAAATGCACTTTTGTGTTGTTGGAAATATGCATAGTTCGTGTCATGAGATGTTTTGAAAGTATCAACGCGTGAGTTATTGGGTTTTGGTCATTCCCGACCTCGTGAATATTTCGGACATTGTACTTCTTTTGGTTTTGGGGAAAAGACGCATTCCAAAGATTTTGATGGTCAAATCTTAAGCACCGACAATTTTAACGAGCTATTTTACGGGTACAAGTCATTTGGTGTAAATGCTCTTTTAGTGTGTTTTGGGAGAAATGTTAACCTTGTATTATGAGACGTTTTGAAAGGGGTTAATGGTATAAACTTGTTTTTGGGAAAATGATCTGTTTCAACTTAAGTGGTGTTGGAGTTTGGTCGTGTGCGTTTTATCGCATTGTACTGCTTTTGGCAATGAGTCATTTGGTTGTTTGAGCCCGTGGCTCGGTATTTTATTATGATTGGGTTTCAGGACATTTGTCCAGTTTTGATAACTCGACTTCGAGCTTTGGTTGTGATATTGGATGAGGGACTCAACGTAAGGACCTTTCGCGGTTGAAGTTGATATCCCGTGGGTGTAAGTTTAAAGTCACTGAGCCTGACATCCCTTGCGCTTGGAATCGTTACGTCCAATGATGGAACGATAGTTTTCCACATTGAGGCACGTTTAGGCATCAGATTGGGCTATAAGTCCTACGTGCTAAGTATTACGATATTGGATGAGGGACTCAACTTAAGGACCTTTCGCGGTTGAAGTTGATATCCCGTGGGTGTACGTTTAAAGCCACTGAGCCTGACATCCCTTGCGTGTACTTCTGTTTATATGACTAGTCTTAACAACATAAAATGGGCTTACTTTGTGTATCGTCACATTTTATGGAATCGGGTCTTCCCGGTCACTGAAAAGTGTTACTTTGGGTATTGAGTTTTATTATCCTAGTTTTCGGTGACGTTTTGTATAAATGGATTTTTATCCATGATTTATGGGTTGAATATTATTCCCCACCCGTGTTTTGGGTGTTTTGGGATATAAAGTTTTATCCGCTTTTCTCCAGTTGGGAGTTTGATTTCTATTCTCATTTAGAGTGAGTTTTTGTTGGGAACTGAAGATTTGTTTAAGTATGATTACTGCTGCCAGTACAACATGGTTACTACTGCTGAGCCAAATTACTACTGCTTGTAGAAATTAATACTGCTAAGCATAGTTACTACTGCTGGTGAAGATTAATACTGCTCAGAGTGTTAATGCTGCTATGACTTAATACTGCTTATGTGATAATCTTGGTAAGCCGCGCAGATCAAGGTTTGAAGATAATCATGGAAGGTTGAAGATAATTATGGAAGAATATACTGAAGATCTTTTATGTTTTGTAATTATCTTTTATTTTCAGTATATGTATAGAATTATTCATAATAGTTTGTTAGACGAGTATTCTAAGCTTTTGTTTTAAGAGAGAATTGACCTCAAGGTTTACAACCCTAGTTCTAGAGAAGTAGAATTCGTCTTGGTGAGCTTGTTCATCAAGATTGAGGTTTTGTGTGAAAGCTTGTAACTTTAATCATTCAATAAAGTTTACAAGTTGTGATTTCTACTTTACTGTTACATCGATATTTGAATATTAAAGTGTTTTTCCGCAACTTCTTTAATATTGTTTCTGAGTTTCATTATTCTTGTTAAGAATCAGATCCTGACAAGTGGTATCAGAGCCTAGTATTCTCAGAAACCTTCATTCATCATGGACAACACAGTTGAATCAAACAATACTCTTGTTTCAAAGGTTCCCATGCTCAAACCTAATGAGTTTGACATGTGGAAAATTAGGATCAAGCAGTACATCCTCCTTACAGACTTTTCTATGTGGGACATTGTTGAGAATGGTCCCTCTGCTGAAGGTAAAATTGGACAAGATGGAAGAAGACCACCTCCAAAAACTGATGTTGAGAAGAAAGTGAGACAATTGGAGATGAAAGCCTTAAGCACCCTGCTTTTGGCCATTCCTAATGAGTATCAACATCAGTTTCACCACTGCAGTGATGCTCAGATTCTATGGAATGCTTTAGAGAAGAGATTTGATGGCACCAAGAGCACTAAGAGGAATCAAAGGGATATTCTCAAGAAGCAATATGAAAATTTTACATCTTCAAAGAATGAGTCTATGACTCAAACTTTTTATAGATTCAATAAGTTAATTGGTGAGTTAGATACTGTTGGAGTCCAGATGGAACAAGATGATGTCAACCGAAAGTTCCTCAGATCTCTTGGAGATGAATGGACCATGTACACTGTTTCATTCAGACAGAATGACAAATTGGAAGAAAAGGAACTGGATGATCTGTACAATGATCTAAGAGTGTTTGAATCTGAGGTGGAAGCAAAGAAGAAGCCTACTGGATATGTTCATAATGTTGCACTCCTATCAGCATCAACTGATTCTACTGCTAACCCTGAATCAGTTAATGCTTCTAATGGAGTAAATCAAGAAAAAGGCAATGAATCTGTTTTTGAAGCCTTTCTTTCCAGCCATGGTAACTCTTATTTAATCAATGATGACTTGGAACAGCTTCATCCTGATGATCTTGAAGAGATGGATATTAAATGGCAGATGGTCATGCTTTCTATGAGGGTGAAGAAGTTCATCAAGAGGACTGGGAGGAACAACTTCTCCCAAAGAAGAGAAGATGGAGCAGGCTTTGATAAGTCAAAGGTGGAGTGCTACAAGTGTCATATGAAGGGACACTTTGCCAGGGAATGCAGAAGTGGAGTGTCTCACAACAATCACCAACAAGCTCAGACTGGAAGCTTCAACCAGAACAGAAACTCTGCTCAAGCTCTTGTTTCTCAACAAGGAATGGGGTTTGACTGGAGTGATCAAGCAGAAGAGGCCATTCAAAATCAAGCTCTCATGGCAGAGGTATCTGATCTTCCAACTGAGGTACTCTCTAATCTCTGTTCTCAAACTTGTATAGACACTGTTAAAAGGTACAGGGATCACAACCAGAGTATGAGTGATGACCTTAAGAGGTTAGAAAAGGATAGAAAAGACTATGTGAAAATTGTTGAGAGGTTTGAGGAACAAATTAAAGGGTTCCAAGCCAATGAACTTCAACACACATATGATACAAATTACTGGAAGTGGGAGAAAAATGAGCTAGAAATCCAACTGACAAAGTCTAGAGAGGAGAATGAAAAGTTGAGAAGAGAGCTAGCCAAGGTTAAGCTAGATGTGGAAAAGTTTTCATATGCTTCTAAAGCCATGGATTCAATTCTAAAGGTCCAAATCCATGATAAGCTTAAACCAGAAATTGGGTACAATACCACACCACCACCATACAACAACAACTACATCCCTCCTAAATCAGACTTGCTAGAGACCAAGGATAGGAAGGACTTGCATGAGGGAGCCACTAAGATAGATCCTTTAGATGAAGTAGTTGTTGAGGACAAGACTGAGAAAGAAGCTGGTAAGAGTAAGGATAATACTGTGAGTGGTGAGATTCCCTTAGAAAATAACATTCTTACCAATGAGGGTGGTGGAAGGGATTGGGTCAAATCTGATGACGTAGAGAAGACTGAGGGAAAGTCTAAAAAGGTCCATTACAAGCAGACTACAGTTGTGAATCATGTTCTTTGCAAACAGTGTGTGGGTAATAAGTCTGAGCCCCTAAAACATGATAAAAGGAGGGGCAATCAAAGAAATTGGAATAATCAGTGGGCTCAGAAACAAGGAGTTGATCTGAGTAGAATCATTAGACCAAAACCTTGTTTCATATGTGGCAAAATGAACCATCTTGCCAAGCACTGTTATTTTAATCCTATTAACCAAAGGATAAATTTTCAAACATCTGTTCAAAAACCCTTTGGTTATAGGAAGGATGAAAGGAACCATGTGGCTAAGAAACCTGTTAAATCTAAAAGCCACATGAAGAAAAAGACTGTAAAAGAGAGTGTCAAGATGTGGGTTCCCAAAAGCACTAAAACTGTTAGTACTGCTACCACAAATAGTGTTGCTGACAAAGATAGTGCTTCCAGAAGCAATGCTGCTGCTATCAATGTTAGTGCTGCTGAGAGTATTAGTACTTCTAAAACTAACATTGTTAGTACTTCATCAGATGTTAATACTGCTAACTCTGTTAGTGCTTCTAACAAGGTTAGTACTGCTAAACCTGTTAGTGCTGTTAACTCTGTTAGTACTTCTAAAATTAGTACTGCTTCTAGTGTTTGTGCTTCTAGACCAATCATCTTGACAAAGTACTCCAGTAAAGAGTATTCTAAATTTAAAAATCTCATCAAAAAGGAGTGTAAGTACTTTGATGAGAAAGGGAGGCCCAAGACCACTTTGGCTTGGGTTCCCAGTCAATACTAATTGATTTATCTTATGTGCAGGGCAACCAGCAGCTCAAGGGAAAGAGCATTTGGCATGTTGATAGTAGTTGCTCTAGGTACATGACAGGGAACATAGCTTGCCTCAAGAATTTCAAGAAAATTGATGGAGGGCAGGTTGCCTTTGGTAATACTCCAGATGGAGGTAAGATTAGTGGTAAGGGAGATGTAACAAAAGGTAAGATGACCTTTGAAGATGTTTACTATGTTGAGCAATTAAGATACAACCTGTTAAGTGTATCACAGGTTTGTGACAAAAAGCATAGTATATTATTCACTGATTCAGAATGCATTATCCTTGCTCCTGGATTCAAGGTAGTTGATGAAAAGATGATACTACTAAGAACTCCTAGAAAGGATAATGTCTATTGTTTGGATATGGAAAATGTTTCAAATGATTCATCCCTAAACTGTCTTGTTTCAAAAGCCTCTTTGGATGAATCATCACTTTGGCACAGAAGGATGTGTCACATGAACTTTAAAACAATGAATAAACTTGTTAAAAACAACCTTGTAAGAGGTCTGCCTTCAAAAGTCTTTTCATGTGATGATCATTGTGTTACTTGTCTCAAAGGCAAACAACACAAAACTTCTCATAAGTCCAAAGAGTTGAACACAATTTCTTCTTCTCTTCAGTTGTTGCATATAGATCTGTTTGGTCCTACAAATGTCATGAGCATAGGTAAGAAATCATACTGCTTAGTTATTGTTGATGATTACTCTAGATTTATTTGGGTATATTTTCTAAGGACTAAGGATGAGACAAGTGGACTTATCAAATCCTTTATTCTAAGAATTGAAAACCAAACAAATCAAAAGGTAAAAGTCATTAGGTCAGATAATGGTACTGAATTTAAAAATCTTGACCTAAACACCTTTTATGAGAAAAAAGGAATTGAGAGGCAATACAGTGCTCCTAGGACTCCACAACAAAATGGTGTTGCTGAGAGAAGGAATAGGACACTGATTGAGGCTGCTAGATCTCTGTTAGCTGATTCAAAACTTCCAATTACTTTCTGGGCTGAAGCAGTTAATACTGCTTGCTATGTCCAAAACAGAGTTCTAGTAGTCAAGCCTAAGAACAAGACACCATATGAGCTTTTAAGTTGGTTAAGAAAGTGGTTCAAAGAAGGTCAAAGCAAAGATTTGAGCTCAGAAGAAGGAACCCAGTGGATGATGCTCCCAAAAAGGGGGAGTCAGAAGCTGAGGTCAACATGGAGAATGCTAAGAATAAGGGGGAGAAACATGGAGATGAGGGGGAGTTTGCTGGTGGTAGTGGGGATAAGGTACAAGAAGTAGAAATAGAAACAGGGTTTGAACAAGCAGCAGTTACAGAGAAAGCAGTAGAAACAGAAACAGTGTTTGAGAAAGCAGCAGAAACAGTTAATGCTGCTGAAATAAATGAAGCAGCATAAATTGTTCAAGAGATATTAACCGACATCCTTAGCAGCAATTTGGAAGAAATTGAGATAGCTGAAGCATTAATCAAGGCTAAACATGACACTCCTAAGGTCACTTCAAAGACCAAAGGAGTTGTCATCAAAGACAATGTTGAGGTTATCAAGAAAGCTAGTGCTGATAAGGTAGCAAGCAAGGACAAAGGCAAAACCAAGATAGTGGAATCTGACCAACCACTTAAAAAGCAAAAGTTGGTTGAGTCAGATGAAGCTTTGGCTAAGAAAATTCAGGCAGAACTTGAGCAAGCAGAAAAAGATCAAGTGGAAAAAGATAGGGAGATGGCAAGAGCTCTAACTGCAGAGCTTAATGAAGCATATCAAAAGAGTTTGGCAACAGAGATGGCACAGAAGAAATCTGAAATTCTAAAGAAGCCTGTAATGATCAAAATGGGTGCAAAGAAGAGGCAACCTTCACAGACCTACCTTGGCACCCAAGAGAGAAAGAAGATGATCACTTTCCTCAAAGGTGTTGTGGGAGTCAAAAAGGAAATGTTCACAAAAATGTCATTTGATCAAATCAAAGGTTTGCAAGCCCCCTCACCTTTCTTACTCACACTTTGACCCCTTGCACAATTAGGTGACCTTTGTTTTTTAAGTGGTGCTGAAGTCTGAAGTCTGATTTCACTTCTGATTTTTAAGTGGTGGTGTTGAAGTCTAAAATCTGAATAAAAAATACTGTTTTTGCAAGCTGAAAACGTCTGAATATGTATTATTGACTATTTTGTCCCTTTCTTCCACCCTTTCTTCTGCTATAGGATCAACACCGATTTTTGCAGGAAAACAACATCAAACATGATTTTTGTTTAAGTAAATCCAAACGAATAAACATCAGAAACCAAATTTAAAGGACATTTGCAGCTCTAGTGAACTTTGCAGTCAAAGAATCCCATTGTTGTAAATTATTTTTGCTTATCTTTGAAACCCAAGAAACAAACAAGTTTGAGTTAGTTACAAAACAAAGAAAAAGACGACAAATTGATCAAAGAAGAATCTTTAATCAAAGAATTTACAACAACAAAATCCCATTGCTGTAAATTCTTTTTACTTATCTTTGAAACCCAAGAATCAAACAAGTTCGAAATTTGTTACAAAACATCAAAGGACAACAAATTGATCAAGCAAATGGAGAAGTGAAATAAACGAGCTTCTATGAATCAGATGAAAGAAAAACCCCATGAAATCAGATCGAAAATCTTACCTTGCAAACCAGAAAGTACAAACAAAAACCCATGAAATTCAACATTCAAAAACCCTAGATCTACAACCTCAGTGACGAACCAGAAGATCGAACCACAGGGACGAACCAGAAGATCGAACCACAGGGACGAACCAGAAGATCGAACCTCAGGGACGAACCACAACTAATCTAAAGGAAATCTAGAGTTGATATATCGACATACCTTGGAGATCTTGGAGAGAGATCGGTAGCAGGTGAGATCGACGATTGAATCAGGTGAGGAACGATGATGGATTGAAGGAGATAAAGGAGATGAAGGACGATTTAGGAGGCGTTAGAATCTGATGGAGGAGATGAATCATGAAAAGTGAAAAAAAGTGGTAACCCAAACACTTTTTCGGTAAGACCAAATAAGTGATAAGTGGATCTGAGACAAAGGAAAAAACAAACGGTCTTAATTCCCATATGTCTGACCGAAAAAGTGAAAAGTGGTAGATAAGTACTTAATTTTAAAAAACAAACAACCCCTTATTTTTGATGAATGTGTTGCTACCACATTGCAATGTATTTCACTATGGGATTTTGATGACTTGTCAACATGTATATCGTAATCAATGAACTATTTTTGTGTTGTGATTTTACATTTGATGATATTAAATTATGGAAATTTACAACTTGGGCGTAATTTAAAAGCTCGAAATTGGACATTGGGAAGCATGCAAAAAAAAGTCTTAGAAATTTCCAATTGAAGAATCATTTTGCTTTAATATAAACGACTGAGTGAAAGTGGTTTTGTTGTTGTACGGACGAGTAAGTAAAATCGTGAAGTTCATGAAAAGACATTGTTCCATGTTTTTATCGTTAAAATCTAAAATCCATGATAAGTTAACCAAGGGGTGTTTGTTTACCTCTTAATGGTTCCATTAAGAGGCAACCTCTGAATCGCTAAGAGGTGAATCTTGTTTGACAAAAAAAAGTCCGTCTCTTAATGGTTCTAAAACCCTCTGAATGATTTTGTATCTTGGACATCCCTTAACCACTAAGCGCCCTAATTTCATTTTGAACAATTACAAAACAACCCTATTTCACTTTGAATTATATTATACGTGTCTCTTAATCATTCTAATCACTTAATCATTCTATACAAAACCATTCAGCAACCGCCAAACAACTTAGTTTAATAAAAAGACGTTTGATTTTATAAACGAAAAAAAGTGTCAACCTTGACTTTCACGTGTATCAAAAAATGTTGGATAAATATATTTAAATTTGTTTGATTTGGATTGTTCAAGACGTTCACATGTTTTAATCCAAATGTCTACAATCAGAGACGATAAGAAGTTGCAGTCTATCACATTCAACTTATTTTTTTTTAGAAAAAAACGTCTTTGTGGACGTCTGCATGGTCCTTCCATGGACGTCCACATATTTCAAGATTTACTTTTATCTTTTGTATAGAGTTGATGCTCTGTGCGAAAATGCTAAAAAAATGCTCCTACGTCTATTTTTTAAGTAAATGAAATGATGAAACATACGATTTTTTAAAGGGTTTGAAACCTAGTTAAGTTAGGTGACTCATCCTCACATTGATTTTTATTAACTATAATTAAAAAAAAATCAAACGGGGGACATAAAAACCAAAACCCCAAATTACAAAATATATAATGATAAAAGGATAAAACCTGAATTAAGATTGTGCTTTCTTCTTTTTTAGTTTTCCCTTTTCCAAATTGAAATTAGTACAATAGAACATTTATTTCAATATATAGAACTTAAAGCTAAAAGATAAGGAAAACTATAATTAGTTTTAACTAAAATAGTAAATTAAATCAAAGTTAATGTCATAGTAAGTAAAGAGAAAAACTCAGAAAGTTACAGGTCTAAAGTTAAAGTGTAAATCTAATGTTGTAATGTCAAACATTAAATTAAACAAAAGTCAAAAGAACAATGATAAATTGTAAAATTCTTAATCTATGTTATTGTGCATTGCAAAGAACAAGTACCCAATGAGACAATATCACAATATGTTGTGCAATGTACTCCAACTGTGTTGATACAATGATGTGTTCATGTGCATTAATTGCAAATTTCAATATGCAAAACGAACCGAACGAATACGAAGGAGGTTTGTTCGTGTTCGTTCGTTTAACTTAACCGAACAAGTAAACAAACATGAATGGTCAACATCTTAATGTGTATTTGAGAGATTGTCCTCGGACTAAGGAGTGCCCACATCTAAGGGGCTGTTCGGTTCATTTTCTGTTAAGACCTGTATGGATATAGTTGTCTGAGTGGATATGGTTGTCTGGATGTTAACAGATAAGTTGGTGTTCGGTTGTTGTGCTGAATAAACAGTCTGAATGTTACAAATTATCATTTTACCCTCAGTATTTATTTTTGTCTTAATAAAATAAAACGATTGTATGATAACCAACTTGAATTGATGAACCGAAATAAAGAAAACCCAAAATTGATGAACCGAAATAAAGAAAACCCTAAATAAAAAAGGGTTTTATCATCTTCTCAATTTAGAATTGCAGACGAGATTGGCGAGATTAGGGAGATATGGAAGAAAACAACAAACAGGGAATCGTAGGTGACAAACCAGGAATCGCATAAACCTTCAGTAATCGATTCATAAACCTTCAACAATCGATTCACCTTAAGAAACCTTAAGAAATTGATTCACCTTCAGAAACCTTCAGCAATTGATTCAGAAACCTTCAGAAATCGATTCAAAAACCTTCAGGTGACAAACAGAAATCGCAGAGGAGCCCCTTGATCTTTATCCTAAAACCTCAGCAATCGATTCACTTTGAAATCTTTATCTAGAAATCGATTCACCTTCATCAATCCTACAGGGTGATGGTGGATAGGAAAGAGATGTTAGTTTTAAGATTGGATTAGGGTGTGCGGTGAGGAGGTGGAAGTAGACAGAGAAGGATGTGTGAGAAGTTAGAAGGGTACATATGGAATAAATGATGCAAGAGCTTGCTGAATCTAGAGGACTGCCTTTTCCAGGCTGAGCAATTAAGTCAACAACATAATAAATAAGCCAGAAACGAACAGCTAGATATGGCTGACCGAATAAGCCATATGTAACACCCCGAATTTCGAAAGGTATCATTTCATGTTAATGCAGAAATCAGTAATTCTAAGAGGAAAAATAAGATATAGGAATTTGGACTTGAATCCTAGGTTTCATAGTCTTAATGGATGAAGGATCCAATTACGAGTCCAACGGTCCTTTCCGGAGCGAAAACGGAGCTATAACGAAGAAGTTACGGCCAAAACAGTGAGCGGGAAGGAAGCTGGGAGAACCAGCGACAATGCCCAGGGCATTGTCGCATGGCAAAGTCGCCCAAACTGGGCAGGCTGCTGTTAAGTCGAGATTTCAGCCCTTTTCCTCATTTTCTCTCATCCAAACTTTCCCTATCCTCTCCCAAATCATTTTCTCTCTTCTCCCTTCAAACCCTAACTCATTTTTGGCTCAAATCCTTGGATTTGGTGGAAGTAAAACATCATCATGTGGTAGAATGGAAAGCTATGATCAAGGTTTCATCATCTCCATCTTCATCTTCAACCTCAAGCTCCATTTTTGGGTTTTCTAGGTTTTCATCAAAACCTAAGTAGTAAGTGTATCCCTTCCATTTCTAAACCTTGATATAAGTTATAAATGCTCCATTGATGATTCTCTAGTGTTTGATTTCTCTAATTTTCGGTTTGGAAGATTTTTGGAGTTTTGGGTCAAAATTAGGGTTTTGCCCAAAATAGAGATTTTGATGATTAAGTGCTTGGGGAATGTTCTATGTGGTTGAATATGATTATTCACGGTTGGAAATGTGTGGATCTAGGTTTTGGAAGCTCGAGTTGGAATGGATGTCTTCGGAAGGCTTTGGGGTGGAATCTATGTTGTTGGAGGCCAACGGTTGGGGATTGAAACCTAGGTTTAACTTAGCCTAGCGAGGTGAGTTCAAGTGACTTGCGAAAACGTTGTACATGCCAAAATGGTTATTTTAAAGTATTTGCATTTTCATGAAATTGTCAACTGCTGATAAGTTTGGTTATTTTGAAAGGGTTTGGCTTTACAAACTTATATAACACCCACTTTTGGGATTTTGGACATTTTGATACTTAAATCATTTTAATATGTTCCTTTGATGACTAAATGCTTATTTGGATGTCATTTTAAGTAATTGTCCTTTTGGGGCAACTGATTTCATAAATCGTTTGGAAAATGCGGGTTATGAGTCATTTTGGTAAATAAGGAAATGAGTCCTTTGGGAAAACGCTTTGTTTCAACTAATGAGGAAGTTTGGGTTAATTACACTTTCAGTCATTGTGTTTGCATATCCGTTGGTCAAACATGTTTTAAAGATTACAATGGCTTCCTTTGGCGATTTAAATAAATGGTTGAGTCTTTGACTCGATTTTGACTAAAATGAGTCGTGTGGACATTTGTCCGGTTTAATAGCCCGTAATGAAAGTTTATTTATGATGACATTTATTACGTGTCATTTGAGAGTTACATGTTTTGAGTGCGTTGGTCATTTATTTGGAGTCATGTGACGTTTTAGACTGTAATGCAGTGGATCCATAGGCATATGAGTCGGTCGTGTTATTTAAAAAGAAAATGGGCTATTATTTATATGTTGGGCCAGAATTAGTCTTGGGATCTCGATGGATAATACGGTGGGGGCTCGTGGAGTCCAAGAACCGTCCTGTATCCGCGAGTTAATTTCTGAGCCTGTTTTTATGGGATAGTCACTTCCCATTTGTAGCTAGTTGAGACATTGGACCCTAGAGGGAAACTTGGTACGGTTATGTGGGGCCGGTTACTAGCCGTGGGTAGTAAATGTAAATCCTGGTGAATGAGCATGACTAGGACCATAGGGTTGCCATCCTCCCACATCTTTATTTTGAGCCGGCGTGCTCACGGTCTTGATCCTATTATGGTGAGCTCAATAACTTGGAATATGGCTTACTTTGTGTTCCGCCACTAGCCTTGGAATTCGGGTTTCCCCCGTCATCGAAAGATGTTGTTTTGGTATTTAATTTTATCCTTGTTTTCGGTGACGCGTTGAGTTGGGTCTTTCTCCTTTCGCTATAATTTTGGAGACTTTAGTTTACTTATAATTGGGTCGCTTGGTTTATAAAGCTTTATCCAAACATCATCATTGGAGTATTTACATCTATTTACGTTTTGAACAAGTGTTGGTTTACATTATTTCATGAAATATTGTTTGGCGTTGGGGCATCCATTTATAAATTGCATATTATTGGAAAACGATTCGCTCTCATGATTAAAGTAATACATTTTCAAGGATCATGATTTAAGTTGCAGTATTTCCGTTTAATGGTTTTATAATCATGATGAAAACTCTTGAACTCACTAGGCGTTAGCCTAACCCTTTTATTTGTCGGCATGTGCAACAGGTTCCGGTTGGGAATAGTTCTAGTGACACCGTGTTAAGGCGAGTGCTAGTCGTGTGCTCGAAGAGGGTATAGCTTGATGAAGTCTTCCGCACTTATATTGGAGATAGCGATTGTTATCGGGTTATAGTAACACCCGACTTTAGTTAGTCTTTATGTAAGACTTTATTTATTTGTTGATGGTTAAATCTAGAAATGTATTTCAATTATGGACTTGTAGTAAGAGATCTTGTCCCTCTTTGAGGTGTTAGTGAAAGTTTTAATTTAGTCGCTCTTTCTAAATTTTAGGATGTTACAAGTTGGTATCAGAGCTTAAGTTTGAGAGATTTAGGTATTGACTTTTGGTTGCCTAGACTCAAACTAGCGTTCTTATAAGTGATGATAAGTGAAGTTGCACATTAGGAACCGTAAGATAAGATATTTTGGGGATGATCGAGCTGCTAGAAACGGGAAACTTGTCGAGGGTCGCGAGGATGATTATGTACGGTACGTTCATAATGCCACCTGGCCAGTGTTATGGTGAACCTACATGCTACATATGTATACTTGAACTACCTTGGTATGAGGACCGTTGGGGTTGTGAGAAAGTTTTAAGTGAGTGATCTAAGGAAGGGTGATGTTTATAGCAATGTCACTTGGAGTAATATTTAAGTACGATGAATGCGTTAAGTGGACCGTCTCTGGTCGGGTTGATTGGTTGAATTAGAACCATAGAATTTTGGAATCAACATCATTCGAGGTAAATTGTAAGCCGAACCTACGGAACCCTTGATTTATTATCCTAGGATGATTGAGTGTCGGGATGACAATAGTGTGTCGGGTTATGGAGGATCTTTGGTCTAGAGAAATCGAGGAGCGTGATTTCGGGATGTTGAGTGTCGACCAAATTCATGCACTAAATCGATTTCTAAAATAAGTTTGCATCAGTTGTTTCTCATGCATTCAAAACATAAAATGAGTTATACGACGAAGTTTTGATAAAGTGCTTATCATTCATCAGATTTTTAAACCGTGAGTTTAAGCATCCATGAAATTATTTTATTACACGCGGTTGCGGATGTTGTTATTAAAAATCTCTCCATCCCCGTTTCGCGTCTAACGTTGTTTTTAGATGTTTTAACATCCGTGCTTTAATGTTATTTGAGGTATTGGGCAAGTAACTGTGGAATTTTTGACCTTGACATTGGATCTCCTCCATGTATGTTAAGGTTTTAAAGGAGGGGTTGTTCCCATGTTTTTTAGTTGGATTTTTCTGGAAAATTTAGGTCCGTACCAATCGTGTTGAATTTTCTGGAATATTGTTTTACGTCGTTTTGGGCGTGTGAGTGTACTTTGAGATGCGTGGGTTTTAATCTTATTTCGTGTAATTTTACGAGTTTATTGGGCGTGTTGTCTCATTTAAGTTTTGTTGAAAATGGTCATTTTATTTTACGTTGTAACTTTTGAATTTCGACATTTTCTTTAGACTTATTGGCGTCCTATACTTTTATGTTGGGAAATGGAAATTTGGTCACCATTTGATTTTATTGTTTCTGAGTTTAAGAAAATTTAGTTGGACCTTAGGGTGTCTTGTTTTAGGACATTTTGCGTCGCATAAATAAATTTGGAACATGTATTCATGCATCATTGTGTGCGTTAAGTTTGCATCATTGTGTGCGTTAAGTTATGGGTTTTGTTAATAAATGTCATTCCATGTGCTCTTATGGGAAATTTCAAAACATTTTGTTTTTTTTCTCTTTTGGGTTTTAAACAATCTTTAATCGATGCATACTTTTGTCGTCGGATTAAATTAAACGGTTGGTGTGAGTAAGCATATAAAAGATTTATGTTATTTCAAATAGAGCTTTTGTTCTGAGCATACTACATGTAACACCCGCTATTTTGGAGTTGGGTGAAAAAATTGACCTTTTCCCAAAGTTCAAGGGGGTAAAATGTAACTTGGGTTATATAAATATAAATCAAGTTTAGATATTTTTCTATATATCACAAATCTGATCCTTAAGAAATCAGAGAGAGAGAGAAGGAAGCAGGAAGAAAGAGGTCGATCGTTTTTCTCCAAATCAAGGTACGAATCTAGCTTAATGCTTTGATCTGAGTGTTATCTGCCGTATAGAATCTCGTTGTGAAGGTTTTTAACCGTTTCATTTTGAGATTTACGTATTTTGATTTGGATCTGGGTTCTGTAAACGTCCCATCATAATAAGACCGGGAAGATGGTCTCGATCGGTATTAGGTTCGACCGGTATTGGTTTCGACCGGTATTGGGTTCGACCGGTGTGGGGTTCGACCGGTGTGGGATTCGACCGGTGTTGGGCTCGACCGGTACTGTGTTTCGACAGTGTGTTGTGTTTTGTAATTCGAGAATTGTAAGTCAGTGAGTTGTCTATATTTTTGGCTTACCGATTTATCGGTGTTGTCGTAGGTAGCAATCGTAGGAAGCAGACTATAAACAAAAAAAGAAATCTGAGGTGAGTCTTTTAAACTAAATCAGTCTGTATTACGAAAGCTATGTGATAAATGTATTTATTTAAGTGTGGAAAACCTTGTTTTAATATGGCTTATTATTGTTGGATAATGCTTTCTAAAATCCCAATCATTTCAAGAACCAAGATTTATGGAATTGAACCATTGTTCATATGGATTGCCTGTATATTTGATTTAATACGAGTATGTTACGAAATGACATGCTTTGGCTTTGAGTCTTGTGCAATGGATCCATAGGCATTGTGTTCCTATGTCCCCGGTTTTGGGCATTGGTTCACGTTTTAGCACGGAATAGGCATCGGGTTGCCATGATAAGTAAGGTGTGGGCCTATACGGTCGGGCAGCGTCTCATGGTGCAGTAAGGTGTAATTCCATATAGTGCTTGAGTTCCCCCTGTTTTGGGAACTCTCAAGAATAGATCCAGAGGGGTTGACTTGATGTTTTGAGCAACAGATCTAGAGGGGTTGAGCTCGTTATGTGATTTGGTGTTATTTGTACCATGTTTAATCACTAATGGTTTATTTGATTTCTTGACTTAGCTCATGGCTATACTCACCGCGTGACATCGATTTGGGTTTAGTACTCCCCTTTTTATTGGCTTGTTCTCACTAGGTTTTAGCCTAACACTTGCTCTTGGTTGTCATGTTGGCAGGTCATCTTAACAGTGGGACTCGCCGGGACTGAGGGAACGACCTTGGGGTCGTGAGTGGTCTTTTTGAGGATATCTAGTGACCATCGTACAATGATTTTGAAGATGCACATTTTGGAAGGATAGCGACACCCGACCCTAATCTAGTTACTTAATTGTAGATTAGTAGGTTGTCGTCATATGCTTCATTTATTGACCATGTTTATGTCTAACCCATACTCCGTTTGGAATAACATTGTATGTTGGGATTGTAATACCTTATTCCGCAAGTTTAGTCTATTGCAGAATTTCGATTTTTATTTCCGCTATTTTTTTAGGGTGTTACAAGTTGGTATGAGAGTCTTGGTTTAAGTGAATTAGGTATGACTGTAAGATGCCTAGACTTAAGCCGAGACTATTAAGCTATGACTCGTGAGATGGGGTAGACTTTCTAAGATAGGATGCTCTTAGGGTCAACGGAAACTTGCACAAATTGAAAGTTGTAAGATGGTAATAAGCACTCTTACGTATTATGTATTCATAATTTCACTTAGCTAACGTTATTATGAAAATGTTTTACGTGAGCATACTTAAATTACTGTTGTTATAATAATTGATAAGTGTAGTAGTACGTTCCTGGTGTTTTTCGTAATCCTTATCCCGTTCTTTTGCATGTTTGCGTTCAGAAGAACCATGGTTAATACCAGGAATCGTCCGGAAGGTCACGAGGCCGAAATATCTGCGGCCGACCATCCGCTGGTGACTGAAGTGGGTGATATGCTAGGTGGAGGACCCGAGCACATTCCTCGACGCAATTTGGAGGCTGTAGAGCCTATTATTGAGGAAGTGACGGCAGAAACGAGAATGATGGACCGTATGATGTTGGCCATGAACAGGGCCATGGCGCAACAGCAGGAAGTATTCTTGAAACTCCTTGAGGACCGAGACGCTAACAACCGTAGGCACGAACCGGTTGGCGAGAATGTGATTGTTGCAGGATCCGGGGGTGTTGGACCTGTAATTCCCCCTATGGTGACTGCAGCCCTGGGTGTCAGGCGAGCGGCGCAGACTTGCACGTTGAAAGCTTTTCTGGGTTGCCGACCCCCAGAATTTAAGGTCTCGGACAATCCCCTAGATTGTATGGTCTGGGTTCGAGAGATGGAGCAAGCTTTTCGCTCAAGTGAATGTGGGGAGGAACAGAGGGTTATCTTTGGTTCCCGAATGTTATGGGGTATAGCTCTTACTTGGTGGGATGTGTACTCTGCTTCGCTTGAACCGACTGTTCTGGACCAACTGTCTTGGTCTACCTTCAAAGAGAAACTGCTAGAGGAGTACTGTAACGAGAGGTCGTTGGACCGAATCAAGGAGGAATTTCAGAACTTGAAGAAAGGAGGTATGTCTGTGAGGGTGTACAACCGTCTCTTCATGGACAAGTTGGGTTTTGTGGGACGTTTGGTCCCGACGGAGAAAGATAAGATCAAGGCTTATATCAAGGGCCTCCTATCGGACATGATGTCGATGGTGTGTGTAACAAAGACCTCCACCCTTCGGGAGGCAATGGAAGAACCTCAACTCATGGAGGATGCTTACAGCCTCGGCAGGGATCAAAGTGGTCACCAAGTCGAGAAGAGGAAATGGGAGGGAAGCTCGATGCCCTCAAAGAACCTTTTTATGCCAACAGCAGCGCTCCGCGGGGAGCCGATCCTAGACGTGATGCCAAGTGGTGCTCCAAGTGCCGAAGCAAACATTTTGGCCCATGCAACTTTGTTCCCGGAATGTGCTACAAGTGCAGAAAGACGGGTCACACGTTCCGAGATTGCCCTCTTAAGGGGCAAATATGTTTCGAATGTAAGGAACCGGGGCACGTAAGGGCGGAATGCCCGAAGCTCAAGGCTGGGGGATTTGGCGGGAAAAAGATGGAACCTCCGCGGTCGACCGGAAGGGCTTTCCAGATGTCGTCAGAGGAAGCTAAAGCATCGACCGATGTGGTGTCGGGTACGTTCTTTCTAAATTTCGTACCTACACGTGTGTTATTTGATTCTGGTGCTAGCTACTCGTTCATATCCGATTTGTTCTGTCAAAGGCTTGCTATGTCTAAGAGTATGCTAGAGAATGCTGTTGTGGTAGAAATAGCAAATGGAGGTCAAGTTCTAATTCATAATATCCTTAGAGATTGCATCTTAGAGCTTAAGGGAAAGAAATTTCCCATTAACTTATTACCTATGCAAATTGGCGGATTCGATGTGGTTGTGGGTATGGACTGGTTATCAAAGAACCAGGCCGAAATTGTATGTTCCAAGAAAATGATTCGTTTACCTGTGGCAAACGGAGAAGCGACAATAATCTACGGCGAAGGAAGGAAAGGCGACGTGGCGATTATTTCAGTGATCAAAGCTAGGAAGTGTTTGGCGAAAGGATGTTTATCTTTCTTGGCTTATGCTATCGATACCAAACTCGACCAGCGGAAACTGGAAGATGTTAGGGTGGTGCGCGAGTTTCCTGATGTGTTTCCGGAAGACTTGCCCAGGTTGCCACCCGATCGTGTTGTGGAATTCCGTATAGACCTCATTCCAGGAGCGGCTCCAATTGCTCGAGCTCCTTATCGTTTGGCTCCTACCGAAATGCAAGAGATGGTGGTTCAACTCCAGGACCTTCTCGAGAAAGGTTTCATCCGACCGATCTAGTCACCTTGGGGATCTCCGGTCCTATTCGTCAAGAAAAAGGACGGTGCAATGAGAATGTGTATCAACTACAGAGAATTGAACAAAGTAACGGTGAAGAACAGGTATTCACTTCCGAGAATCGACGATCTGTTCGATCAACTTCAGGGAGCAGGTTGTTTCTCAAAGATCGACCTTCGACCGGGGTATCACCAAGTGAAGGTAGCAAAGGTTGACATCCCAAAGACGGCATTTAGGACACGCTATGGACACTACGAGTTTCTGGTGATGCCATTCGGCCTAACCAACGCACCGGCAATATTTATGGACTTGATGAACAGAGTGTGCTGACCGTTCCTCGACAAATCGGTAATCGTGTTCATCGACGACATCCTAGTTTACTCCAAGAATGAAGAAGAGCATGAGCAACATCTCCGTGAAGTGTTGGAGGTTTTAAGGCGAGAAAGACTTTACGCGAAGTTTTCAAAGTGCGACTTTTGGCTCCCAGAGGTGCAGTTTTTGGGGCATGTGGTTTCTAAGGAAGGAGTAAAAGTGGATCCCGCAAAGATTGAGGCAATGACGAATTGGGAACCTCCCAAGAGTCCGTCTGAAATCCGAAGTTTCCTAGGTTTGGCAGGGTAATAGCGGAGATTCATACAAGGCTTCTCGAAGATAGCCTCGTCGTTGACGGCCTTGACCCGAAAGAACGTGAAATTTGTGTGGACCGAGAGGCAAGAAGAGGCGTTCCGCACCTTACAAAAGAAGCTTTGTGAAGCTCCTATCCTATCCTTACCTAACGGGACGGAAGATTTTGTGGTATACAGCGATGCGTCGAAGATAGGTTTGGGTTGTGTCCTGATGCAAAGAGGGAAGGTGATCGCTTACGCATCAAGGCAACTTAAAGTGCACGAAGTCAACTACCCTACTCATGACTTGGAATTGGCAGCGGTGGTGTTTGCACTGAAGTTGTGGCGACACTACCTTTACGGTACAAAATGCACTCTTTATACTGACCACAAGAGTCTGAAGCATATCTCTGATCAGAAAGAGCTAAACATGAGGCGGCGGAGATGGTTGGAGTTGTTGAAGGATTATGACTGCGAGTTGCTCTACCATCCGGGTAAGGCAAACGTTGTTGCCGACGCCTTGAGTCGGAAAGTCTGTGGAGGAAATTCTCGTGCTACCTTTGCACGGATTGAAATAACTTCAACACTCATTGACAGAATCAAGAAATCGTAAGCCGAAACCTTGCTAGAGGAAAATCTCAAAGGAGAAGTCATGGCAAAACAACATCTTCTGTTGACTGAAGATAGTCGAGGGGTGAAACTTTTCAATGGGCGAATTTGGGTGCCTAAGATATGGGGTAATAGAGAACTTCTTCTCGAAGATGCCCACAAGTCAAAATACTCCATTCACCCAGGAAGCACGAAAATGTATAGAGATTTGAAATTGCATTATTGGTGGCCAATCATGAAGCTTGATGTGGCGCACTATGTGGAACAGTGTGTAACTTGTTTGCAAGTGAAGGCTGAACACCAAAGACCTTACGGAAGTTTGCAATCCTTGGAAATTCCGGAATGGAAATGGGAACACATCACGATGGATTTCGTGACGAAGCTGCCAAAGACCTTGAAAGGTCACGACACCATTTGGGTCATAGTAGATCGCTTGACCAAAAGTGCTCATTTCTTGGCCATGCGGGACACTTTGCCAATGGATAAATTGGCGAAGTTGTACATCGATGAAGTAATTTCCTGACACGGTGTGCCGCTATCTGTTGTCTCTGATCGGGATAGTCGGTTCACGTCGCATTTTTGGGACGGTTTACAAAAGGAATTGGGTACACGTGTGAAGTTGAGCACGGCTTACCATCCTCAAACTGACGGCCAAAGCGAGAGGACAATACAGACTCTGGAAGACATGTTAAGATCGTGTGTGATCGACTTTGGGGGTAGTTGGGATACGCACCTGCCTTTGGTGGAGTTCGCGTACAATAATAGCTACCACTCGAGTATAGGGATGGCACCGTTTGAAGCGTTATACGGTCGCAAGTGTCGAACTCCCGTATGTTGGCTCGAGGCGGGGGAAAAGCAGTTCGCCGGACCTGAAATTGTGCAAGAAACGGCGGACAAGGTCAAGGGCATCCGCGAACGCTTGAAGGCGGCGCAAGATCGACAGAAAAGTTACGCCGATAAGAAAAGACGACCAATGGAATTCCAAGTGGGAGATCGGGTTATGTTGAAGGTATCCCCTTGGAAGGGAATTATTAGATTTGGGAAGTGTGGGAAGTTGAGCCCCCGTTTCCTTGGACCGTTCACCGTGACTAAGCGGATAGGACTTCAAGCTTATCAACTGGAACTTCCTCCGGAGATGAAGGGAATTCATAACACATTTCACGTGTGCTACCTTCGGAAGTGTCTAGCAAAGGAGGAGAGTGTCATTCCACTCTCCGAGATCAGAGTGGATGAGGGAAATCGTTGCGTTGAAGAACCTGAAGCAATTTTGGAAAGAAAGACGAAGAAGCTTCGTCACCGGGAAGTCACAATGGTCAAGGTTCAGTGGAAGCACCATCGGGGTGCCAAAGTGACTTGGGAAGCGGAAGAGGACTTGAAGCGGAGGTACCCTCACCTCTTTCCATAGCCGAGATTTCGAGGACGAAATCTTCTCCAAGTTAGGGAGGGTTGTAACACCCGCTATTTTGGAGTTGGGTGAAAAAATTGACCTTTACCCAAAGTTTAAGGGGGTAAAATGTAACTTGGGTTATATAAATATAAATCAAGTTTAGATATTTTTCTATATATCACAAATCTGATCCTTAAGAAATCAGAGAGAGAGAAAAGGAAGCAGGAAGAAAGAGGTCGATCGTTTTTCTCCAAATCAAGGTACGAATCTAGCTTAATGCTTTGATCTGAGTGTTATCTGCCGTATAGAATCTCGTTGTGAAGGTTTTTAACCGTTTCATTTTGAGATTTACGTATTTTGATTTGGATATGGGTTCTGTAAACGTCCCATCATAATAAGACCGGGAAGATGGTCTCGACCGGTATTGGGTTCGACGGGTATTGGGTTCGATCGGTGTGGGGTTCGACCGGTGTTGGGCTCGACCGGTACTGTGTTTCGACAGTGTGTTGTGTTTTGTAATTCGAGAATTGTAAGTCAGTGAGTTGTCTATATTTTTGGCTTACCGATTTATCGGTGTTGTCGTAGGTAGCAATCGTAGGAAGCAGACTATAAACAAAAAAAGAAATCTGAGGTGAGTCCTTTAAACTAAATCAGTCTGTATTACGAAAGCTATGTGATAAATGTATTTATTTAAATGTGGAAAACCTTGTTTTAATATGGCTTATTATTGTTGGATAATGCTTTCTAAAATCCCAATCATTTCAAGAACCAAGATTTATGGAATTGAACCATTGTTCATATGGATTGCCTGTATATTTGATTTAATACGAGTATGTTACGAAATGACATGCTTTGGCTTTGAGTCTTGTGCAATGGATCCATAGGCATTGTGTTCCTATGTCCCCGGTTTTGGGCATTGGTTCACGTTTTAGCACGGAATAGGCATCGGGTTGCCATGATAAGTAAGGTGTGGGCCTATACGGTCGGGCAGCGTCTCATGGTGCAGTAAGGTGTAATTCCATATAATGCTTGAGTTCCCCCTGTTTTGGGTACTCTCAAGAATAGATCCAGAGTGGTTGACTTGATGTTTTGAGCAACAGATCTAGAGGGGTTGAGCTCGTTATGTGATTTGGTGTTATTTGTACCATGTTTAATCACTAATGGTTTATTTGATTTCTTGACTTAGCTCATGGCTATACTCACCGCGTGACATCGATTTGGGTTTAGTACTCCCCTTTTTATTGGTTTGTTCTCACTAGGTTTTAGCCTAACACTTGCTCTTGGTTGTCATGTTGGCAGGTCATCTTAACAGTGGGACTCGCCGGGACTGAGGGAACGACCTTGGGGTCGTGAGTGGTCTTTTTGAGGATATCTAGTGACCATCGTACAGTGATTTTGAAGATGCACATTTTGGAAGGATAACGACACCCGACCCTAATTTAGTTACTTAATTGTAGATTAGTAGGTTGTCGTCATATGCTTCATTTATTGACCATGTTTATGTCTAACCCATACTCCGTTTGGAATAACATTGTATGTTGGGATTGTAATACCTTACTCCGCAAGTTTAGTCTATTGCAGAATTTCGATTTTTATTTCCGCTATTTTTTTAGGGTGTTACACTACAGTTATCGATTTTACCATTAAGAATTCCCGCAATGCATTAAACAAGTTATCGGTATTCACGCTGTTGTTGTTGCTGTTTTGAATGAATGTGTTTTATTTGTGCGGTCCGGAAAAAAAAATTGAACTCGATTTAGAATTTGCTTATGTGTCAATCGTGTTGCTAAATTTGGGAAAACTTTGTCGCGTATCTTTTGTTACCGTTTTATTAATGTAAGTGCTGATCAAACGAATTTTGAAAACGATTTTATGTGCGTAACGTCGGCGATCAATTTTAAAACCTACATAGGGAACGGTAGTGGATTTTACCGCACGATTTTTGGTTATAAAGTTTATGTATTCAAAGGTTTTATAAAAGTTCAAATTGGCAAATTAGTTAAAAACCTTGAACTCATTAAGCTTATGGATTAAAACCCCGTCGTGAAAGGAGTTATATTTAGGGACTAGAGGAGTCCTCGGGATTGGAAGTGTCAGATGATCCGACTCGCGGTCAGTATTGGATTTCGGGTTTCGGTGTTTGAATCTGTGCGCACATGATTAATGGAGGTAGTAGATTTAAGTCTTCCCAGATATTTAAGGGGTGATTTTATACTTCGGTAATCATGCAGGATAAAGTCTTATGTGATTACATGCGCTTATTTTGGGTTCGATTTGGTGGGTTTCTTGTCGGTGTGACATCATGGTATATGTTGATGGTGTACCGTCTTAGTGGGTTTCGCAGTCAAAGGAATTCTTGTGGTCCGTTTGTTAGAAATGCAAAATTTGGAATATTAGCACTCTGTTAAGTGTCAACCTTAGTGCGACCATCTGTCTGGAATGAAATTTTGGGCGGGATGCCCACGTTTTCGAGGTCACCGTTTAGTCTTAGGCGTCGACTTGTTTTCTTGAAGTCAATGGATCTTGGAAGGTATGGAAGTATCCCGGTTGGATCATGGGAAAGTTGACCCCTTGGCGATGAAAATTTAAAGGAGGATTAGATATTAGTGATGAAGTATCGATGTGTATAAGCTTTCCTGGCATAGTGAACATCTTGTGATGGATTGTTCGAGGTTGGAAGTAGGTTGGATTTGAGAGATATCCGGATCTGCATTAACCAGTTTCAGGGAGAACGTATTGACACATCTCGGAAGGACGACCTCGTCAATATCAAGGACCGAGTATTGAGGATTTAGATGTTCCTTCGGAAGTTGATGACGAACTTTGATTTGGGGTTCAGAAGTATGTTGGGGCTGAGGTGTATTAGTCAATGAGAAGTTGAGGTCATAAACTACCCTGGCGGTAGTAGTTGTCACCTAAGGTTGGGAGACAACCGCAGTCTTGTGGGTAAAGACTGCTTTAGTGAGTCAAGTGCTCACTCGGATGTAAGAATGATGTGCCCAATGGGACACTTATCGTGAGGATCGGCATAAAGTTATGGGGATAGTTTTGACTAGCGGAATATGATCGATCTTTTTTGCGGGTAACGCTTCATGGGAATCTAGATTTCGAGGACGAAATCATCCTAAGGTTGGGAGGATTGTAACACCCCGAATTTCGAAAGGTATCATTTCAAGTTAATGCAGAAATCAGTAATTCTAAGGGGAAAAATAAGATATAGGATTTTGGACTTGAATCCTAGGTTTCATAGTCTTAATGGATGAAGGATCCAATTACGAGTCCAACGGTCCTTTCCGAAGCGAAAACGGAGCTATAACGAAGAAGTTACGGCCAAAACAGTGAGCGGGAAGGAAGCTGGGAGAACCAACGACAATGCCCTGGGCATTGTCGCATGGCAAAGTCGTCCAAACTGGGCAGGCTGCTGTTAAGTCGAGATTTCAGCCCTTTTCCTCATTTTCTCTCATCCAAACTTTCCCTATCCTCTTCCAAATCGTTTTCTCTCTTCTCCCTTTAAACCCTAACTCATTTTTGGCTCAAATCCTTGGATTTGATGGAAGTAAAACATCATCATGTGGTAGAATGGAAAGCTATGATCAAGGTTTCATCATCTCCATCTTCATCTTCAACCTCAAGCTCCATTTTTGGGTTTTCTAGGTTTTCATCAAAACCTAAGTAGTAAGTGTATCCCTTCCATTTCTAAACCTTGATATAAGTTATAAATGCTCCATTGATGATTCTCTAGTGTTTGATTTCTCTAATTTTCGGTTTGGAAGATTTTTGGAGTTTTGGGTCAAAATTAGGGTTTTGCCCAAAATAGAGATTTTGATGATTAAGTGCTTGGGGAATGTTCTATGTGGTTGAATATGATTATTCACGGTTGGAAATGTGTGGATCTAGGTTTTGGAAGCTCGAGTTGGAATGGATGTCTTCGGAAGGCTTTGGGGTGGAATCTATGCTGTTGGAGGCCAACGGTTGGGGATTGAAACCTAGGTTTAACTTAGCCTAGCGAGGTGAGTTCAAGTGACTTGCGAAAACGTTGTACATGCCAAAATGGTTATTTTAAAGTATTTGCATTTTCATGAAATTGTCAACTGCTGATAAGTTTGGTTATTTTGAAAGGGTTTGGCTTTACAAACTTATATAACACCCACTTTTGGGATTTTGGACATTTTGATACTTAAATCATTTTAATATGTTCCTTTGATGACTAAATGCTTATTTGGATGTCATTTTAAGTAATTGTCCTTTTGGGGCAACTGATTTCATAAATCGTTTGGAAAATGCATATCATGGGGTTATGAGTCATTTTGGTAAATAAGGAAATGAGTCCTTTGGGAAAACGCTTTGTTTCAACTAATGAGGAAGTTTGGGTTAATTACACTTTCAGTCATTGTGTTTGCATATCCGTTGGTCAAACATGTTTTAAATATTACAATGGCTTCCTATGGCGATTTAAATAAATGGTTGAGTCTTTGTCTCGATTTTGACTAAAATGAGTCGTGTGGACATTTGTCCGGTTTAATAGCCCGTAATGAAAGTTTATTTATGATGGCGTTTATTACGTGTCATTTGAGAGTTACATGTTTTGAGTGCGTTGGTCATTCATTTGGAGTCATGTGACGTTTTAGACTGTAATGTAGTGGATCCTGTAACACCCTCAAATTTGGAAAGAGCGACTAAATAAAAACTTTCAAAAATACCTTAAAGGATAATAAAATCTCTTACTAATAGTCCAAAATCGAAATACATTTCTAAATTGAACCATCAACAAATAATTAAAGTCTTACATAAAGAATAACTAGAGTCGAGTATTACTAAATCCCAATGACAATAGCTATCTCCAAATATACGTGCGGAAGACTTCATCAAGCTAAACACCTCTTTGAGCACAAAACTAGCACTCATTGCTTCTCAGTGCCGCTAGAACTAAACCCGGAATGAAACCTGATGCACATGCCGACAAATAAAAAGGTTAGGCTAACGCCTAGTGAGTTCAAGAGTTTATATCATGATTATAAAGGAAAAACGTAAAAGGGAAATATCGTAACTTATAATCATGATTCTTTAAAAATGATTTAGTTAACAAATAAGAGAACAACTCATTTACTAATAATATGCATTTTATAAATAGATGCCTCAACGCCAAAATATTCTTTCATGAAATAATGAAATCCAACACTTATTCAAAACGAGAATAATGGTAATGCTCGAATAATGAAATTCGAGTAAGCTTTATAAAATAAATGACCAAAATATAAGTAAACTCAAGTTTCTAAGATTATAACATAAGAGAGATAATTCAGACTCAAAACGTGGATATAAATTGACTCCCAATTTATGATAATGCATATAATACTTCATATCTCAAAACACCCCAAAACACGGGTAGGGATTAATACTCAACCCATAAAACATGGAATGAACTCATGTATGCAAAATGTCACCGAAAACAAATGTATAAAAGACTCAGCCCAAAAACAATACCTTTCGGTGACGGGGGAAAACCCGATTCCGCATAATGTGACGTGCACAAAGTAAGCCACACATTACGTTAAAGTGGTATAAGTATCGGGCTCAACATCTTTCAGAATACACCCATAGATACTAGCACGGAGGACTTACACCATACCAAATAAGCCAACCGCGCCTCAATGGGGAAAACCAAACGTTCCCCCATCGGACAAAGCAATAAATGTATCGATCTCAGCATCTTTCAGCATACACCCATTTGATACGAGCACGAAGGACTTATAACCCAATCCGATGTCGAACGTGCCTCGATGTGGAAAACTAGTCGTCCCAACACCGGAATAAAATACAAAAGTGCTCATGGATCCATAGCAGACGGGGCTGAAACATTACATGACTCAAAACGAATGACCTAATGCATTCAAAACATGTAATTCCCAAATAAGATGCAAAAAATGCAAATCATAACCAAGCGCTCAATAATGAGCTATCAAATTCGGACAAGTGTCCCCAAGACCCAACAAAACCCAAGCCGAGACATACGCTCAACAAATCCAAAGACTCAACGTTAAAAATCATAAAATGAAATCAAACGTAAACGACCCGAAGTAATGCAACCCATGCTACAACACACCCAAATAACTTGACATGATTTAGATTGGGACAAAACATTTTCCAAAATGGGTTTATACCTTTTATTCTTTCAAACCATCCCATGACACCCAATAGAACGCATTTATACTCAAAATTATGCTCCATGAAATAAATCATTTAAATACCCAAAATATATGATTTATTTATCAAAATGCCCAAATCCTAAATGTGGGTGTTTTATAAGTTTATAGAACTGAATACTTCCAACTAACCACAATTTATCAGATGATTAGCAGTTAACCATTTTCATACAAAACATGCAAACACTTTAAAATAGACATTTTGGCATGTACACCGTTTTCACAAATCAACTTGAACTCACCTTGCTAGATTTAGGCTAAATCTAGATTTTACCCACTTAGAGATTTCCTTGAAGAAACTTGATTCTTCAAACCAAATCTTCCAAAACCTAGATTCACAAGGTTCCAACCATAAATAATCATAATCAATCACTTAGAATCATTCCCCAAACATTTTATACCAAAATCCCCAAATGTGGCAAGAACCCTAATTTTGACCCAAAACTCCCAAAATTATCCAAACCGAAATTTAGAGAAATTAAACACTAGTAAACCATCAATGGATCATTTATAACTTATTTCATGGTTTAGAAATGGAAGGGATACACTTACCACTTAGGTTTTGATGAAAACCTAGAAAACCCAAAAATTCTTGAAGATGGAGGTGATGATGATGAACTCTTGATCCTTGCTACCACTCCACCACCAAATACTCTTGGATCTTCCAAAACTAACAATCTAACCTTGAAAAGCTCTCAAATACGAAACCATAGCAAGTTGAATCGCCAAAAACGGAGTTGAAATGAGAAAGTTATGACCAAATGAAGAAAAACCCGATTTTATGCACTGCAGGTTTGGCACGACCCTGACATGCGACAGTACCATTGTCACTGTCGCGGGCACTGTCGCGCGAAATGTACCGAAAGTCATTAACACTGTTTCGGTCGTAACTTCTTCGTTATAGCTCCGTTTTCGCTCCGGAAAGGACCGTTGGACTCGTAATTGAATCATTTATCCATCAAGACTATAAAATTAAGGATTCAAGTCCAAAATCAAATATATTATTTTTCCTCAATATATCGGTTTCTGTATTAACTTGAAGTGATACCTTTCGAAAATCGGGGTGTTACAGATCCATAGGCATATGACTCGGTCGTGTTATTTAAAAAGAAAATGGGCTATTATTTATATGTTGGGCCAGAATTAGTCTTGGGATCTCGATGGATAATACGGTGGGGGCTCGTGGAGTCCAAGAACCGTCCTGTATCCGCGAGTTAATTTCTGAGCCTGTTTTTATGGGATAGTCACTTCCCATTTGTAGCTAGTTGAGACATTGGACCCTAGAGGGCAACTTGGTACGGTTATGTGGGGCCGGTTACTAGCCGTGGGTCGTAAATGTAAATCCTGGTGAATGAGCATGACTAGGATTATAGGGTTGCCATCCTCCCACATCTTTATTTTGAGCCGGCGTGCTCACGGTCTTGATCCTATTATGGTGAGCTCAATAACTTGGAATGTGGCTTACTTTGTGTTCCGCCACTAGCCTTGGAATTCGGGTTTCCCCCGTCATCGAAAGATGTTGTTTTGGTATTTAATTTTATTCTTGTTTTCGGTGACGCGTTGAGTTGGGTCTTTCTCCTTTCGCTATAATTTTGGAGACTTTAGTTTACTTATAATTGGGTCGCTTGGTTTATAAAGCTTTATCCAAACATCATCATTGGAGTATTTACATCTATTTACGTTTTGAACAAGTGTTGGTTTACATTATTTCATTAAATATTGTTTGGCGTTGGGGCATCCATTTATAAATTGCATATTATTGGAAAACGATTCGCTCTCATGATTAAAGTAATACATTTTCAAGGATCATGATTTAAGTTGCAGTATTTCCGTTTAATGGTTTTATAATCATGATGAAAACTCTTGAACTCACTAGGCGTTAGCCTAACCCTTTTATTTGTCGGCATGTGCAACAGGTTCCGGTTGGGAATAGTTCTAGTGACACCGTGTTAAGGCGAGTGCTAGTCGTGTGCTCGAAGAGGGTATAGCTTGATGAAGTCTTCCGCACTTATATTGGAGATAGCGATTGTTATCGGGTTATAGTAACACCCGACTTTAGTTAGTCTTTATGTAAGACTTTATTTATTTGTTGATGGTTAAATCTAGAAATGTATTTCAATTATGGACTTGTAGTAAGAGATCTTGTCCCTCTTTGAGGTGTTAGTGAAAGTTTTAATTTAGTCGCTCTTTCTAAATTTGAGGGTGTTACACCATACATGTTATTAAGCCCAATAAGCCATTACCGAACATGCCCTAAATAAAGTATGAAAAAAATTTGAAAAATAAGTGAGAAGAGCTTGGTTTAGCCTCCTCAGCTTGGTGTCATCAAGGATGATCTAGGATCACCCTGGGTACTCCCACCTCCTTTATTCACCTTAGGAGATATGGAAAGTTCAGTCGTACAAACGAACGATAAACAAATGAAATTTTTTGTATTCTTGTCCATTCGTAAAGAAAATGTGTTTGTTAATGTACGTTCGTTAAGATGCTAAACAAATGAAAGTTTTTGTGATCATATTCGTTCATTAAGAAAACTTGTGTGTTCATGTTTGTTCGTTAAGATGTTAAATAAAAATCAGCTTGAGTTGTTGAAATGTTGGACTTTCACCGTTTCACAATGCGCATTCAATATCCATCACTACTAGGCCTTGGTATGTTTTTATAGTTAAAACCAGTTGTCCAATTCCCAAATTATTAAACTAAAAACTAGTAATAGATGACAACTTGATGCCTCATCAGGCTTTGATGCTCTGTGCGGTGGCACGGACTGCACGTGGCCAGGGCTGACCCTGTTTGCATATAAAACGACTTCAAAACCTCCTTTTTGAGATTGAACACCTCTCTCATCTTAAGCATATACTCATATTGATATATTTTGACATAAAAGTGGAAGAAGATTCTTTTTATTTTATATTTTTTATAAATAGTGTTTTGGCAAATACTCCATGAAGTCCCCTATGTTGATGATTATGATACTTTCATAGTGAAAAAGAACCAAAATAATCACGAATCATTCTTTGTAGAAAAAAGATTGAAATACAAACAAGCAATTTCAGAGAAAGTTAAGGGCGGCCTTTCTGTTTACTAGTGTTTATGTACCAGTAAAATAATAGTGGTGGTAATAAGTCAATGAACCAAAGTAGATTGGATAGACGCTAGAGTTCGTTGAACCGGTTGTAAATATGCATCATGTTCACCTTCCATTTACTATACTAAGACAACGATGATTGAAAGAAGATGAAAACAACAACTACGTGCATTCCAAGAATAAAAATTCATAAACTTCATTTCAAAATTGCTTGTGACATTTCATCAAACAGGTTATGTGATTGAAAACCAGTGTTTGAGACAAAATGCATACATAAGGTGTGAACACTTGACCAACAATTGTAAAAGGTGGAATTGTTGATGTTGATGATTACACTATGATGAAGGAACCCTCAATTGTGAGAATAAAAGGGAGTTTGTTTCGCAGAACAGTGCAATTCGAAATAATTAAAGTCAAGCATATATGTTCTATGAAATAATTAGCGGTTTCATTTATGTTATGCCCTTTAAATTCTTTTGACTTAATTTTTTTGGTAGTGTATAATTTATACAATGGAATAAATTTAAAAGGCCGTTACTATATATATATATATATATATATATAGAGAGAGAGAGAGAGAGAGAGAGAGGGGTTCAAGGGAAAACTTAAAAAAAAAATAGAATACTGACGAACACTCTGGTAGCCTTAGATCTGGAAGCGACGGTATGTACTTGTGCATACAAGTAATTAAATTGTTTTTTTTGTTTTGTTTTTATGCACGTGTACATGATGTACTTGTGTATATTACAAATTACTTTTATACACATATGCATATTACAAATTACTTGTATGGACAAGTGCATACCGTCTAGATAAAGAGTTACCAACGTGTTCCTTAGTTTTCCCCTTTTTTCTTGAGAGTTTTTCACCTGACCCTATTTATCTATATGTCTTAAATCAGATTAAATCATACATTAAAATTTAAAAATATAAAAAAGTAAAAAAGAGACCGAATAAAAAATGTTTGAGAGAATATATAAAATGAAAAAGAAAGAGATTACCTTCGTTGACGCCTAGGCATGGAAATGTGCCCCGACCCGTCGGGGAACCCGGTCAACCCGCCCCGATCGGGGATGGGGATTCCCCGCTAAACCGGGGATGGGGATGGGGACGGGGATCCCCGTTTGTCTCAAGCCGGGGATGGGGACGGGGACGGGTATCGCACTCCCCGCCCCGCCTCGCCCCGTCCCCGTTATATATTTTAATTAATATTTAATATATATTATTTATTTAAACTAAATTGATAATTCATAATTTCCTATTTCCTAACTAGGTTTATAATATAAATTTGTTATTTTTTGGATGTTAGTATGTATTTTGGATGTCAATCAAAATACAATTACTCGATATGGTTTTGAATACTACTCGATATCTTTTGATACATGTGAAGTTAAGTTTTTTTTTTCCGAATTCGGTTGAATTTCTTTTGGTTTTAAGTTATTAATTATTATATGATGTTGTGATTTTTTATACTAAATTAAATTTATTTCGATTTTAGGTTTATTGGAAATATGTGATATTTAAACATGTACGGTGTCTCATATATTTGATTTAAATAGCTTACATAAACAGAAAAGAAAATCCCCGTTTCCCCGTTGGGGATCTCCGTTCCCGTTGGGGATGGGGATGTGATCATATTCCCCCGATGGGGACGGGGTGAAGATGAGGGATTGGGGACGGGGATGGGGATTGAGGTCCCCGCCCCCATTTCCATGCCTATTGACGCCAGAGCATGCATCAGATCCTGCAAAATGACCCCACCACCGACCTTGCTTTACCCCAAAATAATCTCTCAATCCCAGGGAGACTTTGAGTGAAGATAACCCCTGCAAAATCACTTTACATCAACACCGGAGCTCGAGGAAATCTTCTTTAATGGCCGGAATCATATGGAAAAAAAAGCTTTGAAAATTGTTTCGAATCATCAAGCCAAACGCCGACCACTTCTGAAATGACGGTTTTTATTTGATGGCGGTGTCATATTATACTGTACCATCTTGTCGTAAAGCAAAAAGTGGAGAATAAACCCCTTTATGGCGTAGGGTTTATGCAAATTTCTTTCTTAGTTTTATTTATTCCTAGATTGAATTTCACGCTTGTAAAGCTTATCATTCCTACTCAGATTTTGGTCTTTATCTTCTCATTCAAGCAAATCTCTACAAATACCTTTGGATATATTCGTTATATGTTAAGAATCTCTATTATCTGAAAACCGATTGCTGCTATTTGGAAATTAGAAATTGAAGATGCTATCGAGGTGGTTGTGAAGCAAGCAGGCAAGAAGATAAAAAAGGTAAAAAAATGGAGGAGGTCGGGAGATCGAAATCATGGACGGAGGAGCTAGCGAGTCTCGTGGAGGACACCGGAATACGATATACCGGCGGCGATCACACTGTTAGTAGCCTCTCAACGCCGTCGTTTGAGTCGAAGACGGTGTTGGAAGGGGAACGAGTGGAATCCGAGAGTTTCAAGGATCAAATGAAAGGATTTGTGAAAGCTTGGGGAGAGATAGCGATTGAATTAGGGAAAGGTTGTAAGGATGTAGTTCTACAGAGTGTGTTGACTGATGATTCTTATATAGTGAAAAAAGTGAGAGGGCCGTCTAGAGTTGTTGCCGGAAAACTGAGTGTTTTGAATGACTTTTTGCCGGAGGATCGTGATCCTGTTCTTGCTTGGCCGGTGATATTATCCGTTTTCCTCATTGCTCTGTCAGGTAATTTCGATATTGAGCGACTTCATTTGAATCATATCTTGTTACTCATATGTTGTTTTTTTAAGCTTGTTCAATGTCAGCTCAGTGTGTGAAATCTTATATACTGTAAAATTAGGGCATATAGTAGCAAAAACGGATATTGAAAGAGGATTTCCTTACAGGAAATTGATTTTGTTGAGTTTTTAGGATGTCCAAAAACAAGTATAATCAAAATCAATTTGGCAGTATAAATGAGCTTTTCCTTTTGGTTGTCTACATGTGGATATTACTTGATGAATGTTTAGCATTACACTTAGATTTGCCATTTGAAGGTTTAGAGCATGTCTTTTTTGTTAACTTTCATTTTGTGCCATAGTGCTTCATTTAATGATAAATTCTTTGGTTCTTGCTTCTTGTGGTTTTTTTGTTTCATCTTGTTCTACTTCCAGTGTATCTAAATTCTAATCCACCCATGAAAGTGCCTGCAAATATTCATCTAATGTATTGAATGGTTGGGTACCATTCAGATTGCTGCAATAATGATGTTAGCAGGGGACACTGATTATTTTCAGGTCCATGCTTTTAGATATTTTCTTCTCTAGGCAGTATGCAACTCTGTTGCAAGGGTTTTAGCAATTTGTTATGATACCATTTTTAGGTTTTGGTATTCTTTATTCCATAAGTTCATTGCACCTCTCTCTCTATATATATATATATATATGTATGTATATATCCACACTAGTTTGTCATGTTTGATAGTTACTAACATCTTGCAAAGAACAGGCAAATGCAGATAGTTTCTTACAGAATCTGGACAGTAGAATACTTGTAGGGCTTTTGTAGAGATAAAACTTAATATTGCGAGGATGACTATTATGTGTAGTTAAGATGAGATTGCTCAAGTCCAAGGGGAATGTTAGTGTATGTTAGTGTTTTAAAATATAGTAACATCCTCTGGCTTATCAGCATATTCATATTGGTCCGGTTTGTTGGAGTCCCACATCGGCTAGAATGGACCATTTATCCTTGATATATGTTGGAACCTCCCTTCTATCCTAAAGGGCTTTTATGGAAAGTACTCTTAAAATCTAATGGGGTTCCGCATATTCTCACATGGTAATATGGTATCAAAGTCAAGGTTTACACCTCTAGGGACTCCACACTCTGGTGCAATCTGTACTCATCTGACCCCACACACATCTAGCCTCCTCTTGACGGTCTTGGACAATCTGTGCCTGTCTAGCCTCTGTTGGAGAGGGCGCGCTGGAGTCCCACATCAGCTAGACTTGGACCAGTTATCCTCGGTATATATTGAATCTCCCTTCTACCCTCAAGGGCTCTTATGGAGAGTAACCTAATGGGGTTCCACGTATTCTTACACATTTGTTTGTTTCTTGGCTAATATAGCGAGTTGGAAACTGATGGTTTAGAACTTTCAGAACGTATGCATCTTCAAATACCAAGGAGGAAAGTAACAGGACATAAATAGTTGGCCTATCGGTTTAATAGAAGGTATTGTCAATTATTTGGAAGAATGCTCATCTTATTTGATGAGTTGATGTCAGTTATAGCATCGTGTAGCTTTAATCTGACCCTAATATTTCTTTTCTCCCTTTTTTGAAATGTTCATAATACCTACACCCTATTAGTGGCAATTCTCAGGCTCACAGTCACTGATATGTAGAAGTACTTTCCCAGATCATCATGTTGGTTTAAATATTTAGTTCATGCATTCATAACATTTGTTACTGAGTTTTGTCCTTTTTCCATTCATCACTAGTTGGACCAGTTTAACATCTTCTCTATGTTGTTACATGTTGCAGTTATAAGTGTGAATATTAAATATGACAACGCTCCAGTGCCACTGGTTCGAGTACATCCTCCTAGCGCTAGGCGGATATTGCTTCCCGATGGTAGAAACATGTCATATCTTGAGCAAGGAGTTTCTGCTAACAGAGCTAGATATTCCCTAGTTGCCCCTCATAGCTTTCTGTCTTCTCGGCTTGCAGGTAAAAATGGTTACTGAACCACTGTTTCTTGCAATTACATCAAAGAAAAACCATTTGTTTCCGGGGACTTCTTTGCTGCAGAATGTATATTAAGAAGGTAAAGATAACTCTCCTTTTACAGGAATACCAGGCATCAAATCGTCACTGCTGGAAGAATTTGGCGTCCGATTGGTAACCTACGATCTTCCTGGGTTTGGGGAAAGCGATGTGCACCCAAATAGGACTCTTCACTCATCAGCCCTGGACCTTTTACACTTAGCAGAAGCTGTTAAAATTGACAATAAATTCTGGGTGCTGGGATATTCAAGTGGGGCTATGCATGCTTGGGCTGCCTTAAAGTACATACCTGGTAAAATTGCAGGTGAGTTTACCTTCCTAGACTTTTTCAGTTATGAAATGCTAATATTCTTATAGACTGCTTCAAACCTTGAGGGCCAGCTTAATTGGCAAGTAAAGGCTAGGCCTTGGGGCTTCTCCCCATAGGTTCTCAGTTCGAGTCTCCTTAGACTTAGGCCATTGAGGATTTTTTTTGGGTTATTTTCATGGCCCCATGGATTAGTCGAGGTGCACACCACAAACTGACCTGGACACCCATGGTTACCAAAAGAAAGATGGGAAGAAGAAAAGATGACAAATTTTGGCTGCTAATATGAATCTCTCTCTCACCCACACATTTCCTTAAGGAAGGAATGGTGATCACAAATGTAACTTGTAAACGTGGAAGGATATCACATCGGGAACCTTAATGTGATTTTTAACAACAGGTGCAGCATTGGTTGCTCCAATGGTTAATCCATATGACCCGGGCATGACAAGGGAAGAGAAGTTAGGAACTTGGGAAAAGTGGACGAGAAGAAGGAAACTAATGTATTATTTAGCTCGACGATTTCCTAGATTTCTCAGATTCTTCTACCGACGAACTTTCCTTTCTGGAAAACACGGGCCTATTGACAAGTGGCTGTCTTTTTCTCTTTCAGAAAAGGTGAGCTCATTTTAACCTTGTAAATATATTTCATTTTCTTAAAGGTGAATGAATCGATATTTGCTGTCTTGGAGCAAACATAAAGCTTACTACCCGGCATGGCGATCTTGATTTCCACAGGATAAAGCTTTGACGGAAGATCCAGTTTTTAAAGAATTCTGGCAAAGGGATGTGGAGGAGTCGATTAGGCAGGGAAATGTGAAACCGTTTTTGGAGGAAGCTGTGTTACAAGTGTCGAATTGGCCATTTAGTCTGACAGATCTACAAGTGCAGAGGAAATGCCCAGAGAAAGGCTTGTTTCATTGGTTCAACTTCATGTCCAGTGAAGCAGAATGCGAATTAGTCGGGTTCCTTGAACCAATTCATATATGGCAGGTTTGCAGCTTTTTCAAAACTCTGTTCAATCCATTTGGCCATTGTTTTCATGGTGTTTTATAGATTGATTTGTGAATTAGGGAATGGAGGATCTGGTTGTGCCAAGCTCGATGACCGACTATGTGGCTCGTGTTCTACCAAGTGCTATCGTGCATAAACTCCCAAATGAAGGCCACTTTTGGTACTGGTACTTGTGCGATGAGTGTCATAGAACCATACTGTCGACACTCTTTGGAGAACCACAAGGTCCCATTGAAGCTTCTTTAGAAGAAGAGGATCAAAATGAAGAACCCCCGATCCTCCCCAACTAAACTGACTTAAATTTCCCCTTTTAAGTACTTTGGTTACATAGTATATACCTCAGGTTTTATTTCGAAAGAGGTTTTTGCGTTTTTCTTATTCTTTAGGAATCTGTTTTGACGCTGCTCGTTTGTGCGGGTTGTTTTAGGCTTTTAAATGAGGAGTTGTAATTTATGCTATGTTGTTGATTTCAAATTCCTACTGTTGAAAGATGAATCAGGTCTGGCTTCATTCCAATTTAGAGTGTATTTAAGCCGACTTGTGTTATTTTGGTTTAGAATTTTTCTCAAGGACAAGTCCATTCAATAAATAGGTTAAAATTGTAAAAGTAATTTAGGTTTTTTTTTTTTAATTTCAAAACTTTCTTAGCCAGTAGCAAATTTTTTGGGTTAAAAGAATATAAGTAACCAATTTATAAAAGTTCAATCATTCAAAATGGGAAAGCTCAATGGTTTATTTATTTATGAAAAAAGTTTAGACATTCATCATTCAAACCGCGATATACGTAATGTATGTATATATACGTAATATATAAAATTTAATATATAATATGCAGTGCGGTTTGTATAAACCGTAAACCACACCATGAAAGTTTTAAACCACACTTTGTGGTGTTGTGTTGATGGTTTGTACGGTTTAGAGGAACACCTCCAGGTAATACACCAATACTCAAAAATTTCAAAGTTGTTTCTTCCTTCCCAGTTATTATGAATCATCATACAGAAACGCAATGGAGCCTAAGAAGGCCTTCTAATTGTAGTTGCACAAATAGAGATAGAGATCAAGATCAGAAAGCAGAGTCGGTGTTCTTCGACTTCCTCGTCATCATATCTTTGGCTTCGTTAATTTTGGAAGCAAGGTAATGACTGCCGCCAGCATCTGGATGGTTCGCAACCATCACCCTTCGATGAGCTTCCCTAACCTTATCCATCGCGGTACTTTCCCTATATGGAAACAAATGTAAGGGGAACAGTGCAAGAATTGATTGGAATCTCAATCGAGACAAAAATCCAAAAATCAAACCAAACGAACCCAATATACCCTTACGTGGATTGGGAATCAAGAAGCTATTGGCAATATATATATACCTTACTCCAAGAATAAGAGCAGCTTCTCTTCTTGTCATTTGAGGTTGGAAACCCCCTTGGTAGAATTTGCGGAATGCGGGTGAAGCTGGTCGAGCCTTGAAAGAGTTCCAAGCTTGGATGCCATATCGACCAGCATACGCAGCAGCAGCAACTGCAAGTCCTGCCATGAGTGGTGTAGCCTGTTGGAGTGAAGGTTCTAGTGTCAGACTCCATATCTATAACTTGCTTTAATGCTACTACAAGCAATACAATCATAACATCCGCAGGAGATGTATTCGATTTCATTCAGTTAGAAGCAAAAAACCAAACCAAACCAAACAAACCCAGCGAGTCCCACATGGAGGGTCTGACGGTAAATATGATTATTGAATCATTTTGAAAACGCACGTCCAAACACCACCAACAAAGTATGGTAGCTTTAACCGGATAACTATTGGCCCAACTAGTAGTCTAGTACCAATTAAGGCTCTTAAACCGGTGGCCATGGGATTGATATTGGCCTCCGATGAGGTGTAGTTCGACCATTTAAGGATATTCATCTAGCATTAATAATGAATAACCAAACCAGTATACCCCATTCGAAAATAGGGTTAGGGGTGAAATATACACAAACTTGTCATGTCATCTACCCCAAAAGAGTAAGGCGCCTGTTTTTGTGAAAACCCCCGACTTGTGCAAGAGTGAGCAAAAAGATAAGAGAAACAAAGACTAAGCATTTAGCAAGCACAAAAAATGCAAAAAAGAAAGAGTAAGAAATGGCGACGGATATTTATATCGAAACATAGAAAACGTAAGGATCCGAAGGGAAGGCAAGACACCATCATGTTCATCCTCGGCTGCTCAACTTCCGTGCTTGTCGGCCTGCCCCTAAACCGCTTTATGACTCTCCTCAATGGCGCAGAGACGGATTAAATCTAATCTTTATCATTTCTTTTAGCCATTTGGGCTCTCTTTATCAACATAACTTGAATTCTCCTTGAAGTTTCAAAATTCCATTTTTTTAACAAAAGGTTATCTTTCTTGGAGTGATGTTCATGCATCATCTAAAAAAACCTTATTATCCTACAATCATACATCAATTCAGCAATATGAAGAGAAATTAAACCTACGTTTTCCCATGAAAGAAGGCGTTGCATTCAGACATGTTACAAACATAGCAATATTTATGTATTTGAATTGATTGTTTTTGCCGCCATAAACCCTAATCTCACAAAACGAATGGTTTATAACGGAACCGAAAAAATAGAATTCATAATCACAACACATACGAACACGGATAAATCTGATAATGGAGAAACGAGTATGATAGATGACTAACCATTTAATTGGGTATCTTGGAGCTCGAACGAATCGAAAATTTGAAAAGGATTGCTGGGATTGCAGTTCCTCAAATTTAGGGTTTTTTTAATCGTTGAACAAACAGTAGATTAGTCGCACAATCGCAAAAACTTTTTGCCCAAATAGCAAATTCGAGGACTGGGTGTGCCCCGTTATGTCGAAAGTAGAAGATTCGTGTGAGGAATTTGATCGGGGTTTCTATGATAAATTAGAAGAGAGGGGATGGGATTATGTGTTGTTAATTTGGTTTTCAATTGGAGGTGAATTTGGGGGTGCGACGCCGATTTTCTCGCTTGTTGCTCAAGTTATAATGTTAGCCCTAAATCTAAAGAAAAAAAAAAATACTATTCATATACTATTTTGAGTGAATTGTGGATTTGGTTCAGGTGGTGGTTTTGTGATTTCTTTGACCATGATCATTATTTTATGTTTATTGTGGATTTGGTTCTTGTGGTATTCAATTTGTCTTGGTCATGGTCCTTCTGGCTAACATCTCCGTTAACTTCGTTAAATCAAGAACCATATTCGTCATTTGCCATTTTTTTGTCCTTTTACAATAAGGAAAAAATAATACTTTTATACACACACATATAACGATATCAAAATAAATAAAATAGAATATTATTGTATGATTTGATTGTTTAACTTTTTTAAAAGATTAACTATATTAATACGATTTAATTTTATTATTAAATTATAGCATAAATAATGGAAATACTTTCATTTATAAAATTATTGAATATTTGTTGACTTTTATATATTAGGCTAATATAAAATTTGTCAAAAAATATATTTCAAAAAAGGGGTGGGTGAGGCCAATTACACGCCTACCTATTATTTTTCTTCTCTTATGCATTTACATCAAATTTTATTTTTTACATTTTCAATATAATTTGATTTGATTCGAACATTTAAAAAAACAGGAGGAAGAAGGTGCATATAACATTTGTGATAGCATTACCCTTGTAAAAAAAATTGAAGAGAAATGACTAGCATGTACGGCGGTGAAAAAATATGTAAGTTGTCATTATCGGTTCAATAATTATAAACATTCAATCGATCGATGGAATGAATAGAATTCTCTAGCAGTTGTGACAACTATGGTTTATTTTATATTTACAAAAAATGTACAATGATAAATATATCATTTGATTTAATTTTATATTTTAAAAAATAAAATTCAGTCTAATAAAGAAAAAGAAAATATCACCTGTAGCTTTTGTCCTTCTCAAATAGGAAAATTGAATTGAAATAAACTAACTTTGAACTTGGACTTCCGAACTAAATTTCGAAGAATAGTATTTCTCAAAAGAGGGAATGAAAAAGAATTGAAATTTCTTACTACAATGCAAAAAATTTAAATTCCACTATATGCGGAATTGGACTTCCGAACTAAATTTCCAAAAATGAACTAAGCGCATATATGTAATTTGGTCAATTTCCAAATCTTTAAGATCTCACCGGATTCCAACCAACCAAATACTACGATAAAGTTCGCTACATATTGAATCCCAATACAAGATCTCCATCCTAAACAACCTGGGTTTTTCATCATCCCCATCATCAGGGACGAACCGAGAATTTTTTTCATACAGTAGCACCATATAATATAGAATTTTTTTTACAAAAAACACGGTTTTAATCGATGTGTCTTCATCTTTTTACCGACGTTCAATATTGGCTGATGTGTTTTTAGCCTAATTTCATGATTTTGAGAGATTTTTAAAGTTTTTTGCTATCGAATTCCATTATTTATGCTATATTTATGCTATTAAATCATATTAATAAAATTAAATTGTATTAATATAGTTAATCTTTTAAGAGAGTTAAACAATCAAATCATACAATAATATTATATTTTATTTATTTTGATATCGTTATATGTGTGTATAAAAGTATTATTTTTTTCTTATCGTAAAAGGACAAAAAAATGGCAAATGACGAAAATGGTCCTTGATTTAACGAAGTTAACGGAGATGTTAGGTAGAAGGACCATGGCCAAGACAAATTGAATACTACAAGAACCAAATCCACAATAAACATAGAATGAGGACCATGGTCAAAGAAATCACAAAACCACAGGGACCAAATCCACAATTCACTCTACTATTTTTAAGGGAAACTAGAAGCGTACTCGCACAATGCAGCGAGATACATCACGATTTTAGTGTTTCATTTTATTTTGTTGTTGATTTACAGTACGATTTTGGATGATTTTGAGAAAGCGATAATGTTTTTTTATAAATTTGTTTAATTTAGACTTAATAATATAATGTTTTTTATATAACTATTTTGTTAGAATTCAATGATTATCTTATATATTTTAATGATATATAGAAAAAATAACCAATTACATATTTAATAATATAATATAATTAAAATAAAATTATAGTAATATAATATATTAATTAATAGTGACACATGAAAATGTCTGCATAAAATGAAGGTCTTGCACATACCAAATTGGTGGGTGTTAGAAGTCTGCAGTACTAATATGTATTTTGTGTTTTGATACTTGTAAATTAAGAGATTTTTAAAATCTTGCATAAAATGATGGTACCTTGTGCCTAATAATTTGTATTTAAGAGTTTTTTATCCGTGTTTTATAATATAGTATAGCTATCAATTTTTTAAGAACAAATTCACCAATGTATTGGTGTATGCTAATTGGTATGGTTAGGAATGAAAATGTTTCTAGAACGAAACCAAATCGATTTTAATTTAGATCGGTTTGATTTCAGTTCTATTTTTATTTTTTTGTCTAAATATAATTCTGATGAACACGACACACTCACCCATAGTTACAAATAAGCTAGAACTAGTTGGAAGTGGGAACCATCAGATTGCTTTTGGTGCATGAGACATGACAGAATAGGACGGGACAAAACTCACTGTCTCACGTTTGTCATGACATGAGACATGACAAAAATTCAATGTCCCACGTTTGACACGACATGGGACAAGGACTGGGCAGGGTGGGACAAAATATGACAAAAATGGTTTTTTCTTGTTCCACCAAAATAGATAGACAACATGGGACAAAAGTGAGACATAAACTAAAAATTACTGAACTATCATTATTTGATATATAATCCTAGTATGATATTAGTCTTAAGGGTCACCGCTACCCATAGTCGCCGCCACCACCATCGACGGCCACCAGTAGTCATCACCAACCATCGTCGACCACCTCTACCTATTCCTCCACTATAACAATCTCCTCCGCCACCTCCACAACCATTGGCCATCGCCACCACCACTACCATCGTCAACCACCACCCATGGTCGCTACCACCATCGACGATCACCGGTAGCCACCGCCAACCATCGTCGACCACTTCCATCTCTTCTTCCACTACAACAACTTCCTCCACCACTTCCACAACCACCGCCTATCGCCATGGGCGGATCCACCGTTTCAGGGAGTGGTTGCATGTGCAACCATAAAATTTGGGTGTTAAGTGTAATTTTTTTAAGGTTCTTACATGTAAAACCATAAAGTTTTTGGGGTGAAACCATAAATTTTTTTAGAATGAAACCATGAACTTGAAGACTTTTAGGGGTTATATATGAAAATTTAATAGGCAAAACCGACGGTTTGACAAATTGAAGATAATGGTTGATAATAAATTACGGTTTTCACCCTTTAAGGACTTTAATGTTTTTAGTTTACATCATTTCTTTTTTCATTTTATACCCATATCATATTAGTTAATTAATTAAATTTTAGCTAAAATACATTAAAACAATACGTATTTTTTTTGTACAAACTACACCGTTAGAAATGTCTCGTCGATAGCTTCGAAATGAGTCCAATATTTATTGAATATAATGTGTACATGATAAATGCAAGTTTAATCATTATTAAATACATATTTGTCTCGAGGTTTGGCGTTGATTGTTTTTCTTTTTTCAAATTTTCGAATAAAATTTAATGTGAATAATAAGGTGAAACTATTGTTTTCATACAATTTAACTTAAATACAATTTTTTATTAGCGTATTTTTTCTTAAAGTTAATTTATTTATATTGATGTAATTATTTTAACATAATAACATATCAACCAACTCGGTAGGGTTATTTTATGTATATTTGACCCTCGGTGTAGACTTTGGGGTTATTTGTTTGGAGTTAATTTGGGTTAAGTTTTAGACTTTTTTTTTGATTAATTATGAACTCTGTAGGTTAATTTGTTTATATTTAGGTATATTTTCCAGACATAGTTTAATTTTGCTTATGACCCTTAAGAATGTTATAATTTTATTTGGGTGTGTGCGATGGTGGTACCATAAGGATATTCTTCTCGATCCACCTCTGCCCATCGCCACCTCCACCGATCACCACCACCCATTGCCCCCTCCACCACCGACGCTCACCGCCAACCATCGTCGGCCATCTCTGCCTCTTTCTCAACTACAACCTCTTTTGCCACTGTCCACCGCCACAACCACTACCATCGTCGACCACCTATACCTCAGCCACAACTATCTTCTGCACCACCACTATGCACTATCTTTCACGTCCTTCACCAGCCACCCATCACCTTTATCTTTACCTGTCGGTGCAACTATGTCTCCGCCAATTCATAAATATCTTCCAAATTGAATCAAATATTATATTTTCTTTGTATGAATCGGAATTTTTCCAACTACCATAAATTATTTCAGATTCTTCATTCAAATTTCGTACCATTGTTTTTGCATTTATTATATGTATGAAAATTATGTAAAAAAAATAAATATGTTTTTTTAATTAAATTATTTAAAGATATATTTTATTTGTGTCATTTATAACTATTATATGACATATAAATCATCAAACAACTTTTAGGGAAACTCGTTCAGTTTTATCCTATCAAGTCATAATCGTATCAAACACAAGACAAACATTTGTCTTTTCCAATCCTAGCCTCTTGTCCTGTTGTAATAACCGGGTACAAATTTTAATAACGTAAAAGTGGAGAGATTTTTTTGATCAAGACTCAAAGGAAAAGGGGATAAGAGGTAACTTTGAAAAAGGGGTTTAACCCTAAAAACTAGGGGTCTTCGCGGTCCGGTTTGGGCGGTTTAACCCCTCAGACCACAAACCAAACCGAAAGTGGCGGTTTATTGATTTTTCAAACCGAGCGGTTTGACATTAAGTGCCCAGACCGGTCAAGTCGGACCGCAGTTTAGGCGGTTTGGTCGACCGGTTTAGGCAGTTTAGGCCTTTTAGTGGGCTTTAAAGTTTAAACATAAAAACATATAAAACTTTGAATTTTAAAGGCTAATTGGATTGAGTCCACTTGAAATAAAGAACAAAGTTCACAACAAAATAACAAAGTCCACAAAAGTTAACAAAATATCCCAAGATAAAACACTAAAAAAAAGTAATATGCAAAGTGCAAATAAAATCTACGACTTCACTTCTTCATTTTTCCGTTCTTTGTATTCCACAATCCATAAAGATTTCAATTTGTTAAAATACCTTAGGCCTTTTTGTATATACTTGGACATTTGGGTTTTATATAATCTATTCTTTATAATAAAGGTATATATAAAAAAATAAAAAATTTATATTTATATATTTGGCGGTCGGTTTGGTCCAAACCGCCCAAAAAAACCTCTGGACCGCCCGGTTTGGCAATTTTCCAGACCAGACCGGACCGCCAGACCGCTTAAACCGCCAAAAACGGTCTGGTTTGACTTGGTTCGACCGGTTTGAGCGGTCCAACGGTTTTTTTGAACACCCCTACTAAAAACCTCTCTTTTGCCATAGGGCGGCTGAGAAAGAGATAGAGAAAACGAACGAAGTTGGGGCGATCGAGTGAAGAAGAGGGCATTGATCGAGATTCAAGTTTTTGGTTACTCCTAAAGGTAAGCTTTCTCTTAGTTACAATCTTCAATCAATAGTCTTTGATATCAGTTTCTTTTGAATCCTTGGAGATTGAGTCAATGGATGTAACCTGAGGGTTTTGTGGTGTTGGGAGGGTTGGATTTCATTTTGGTAAATATGAGTATAGATTGCTAGTATTTTGAGATTGTAGTCCATCTTTTTGGTTAGGGATGTGATCGTTTCCAGCAAAGGGATTTGGTAGTTCGATCGAGTCCCGACCTCTGTGGAGTGGGGAGTTATCAAAAACCCTTTGTTATCGAGACTTGGCACCGGTCGATGGCTAACCCAGGTCTCGAGAGAGTGAGAGACCGGTCGACATTTGATCAGGTCGCGAGGGAGTCCGGTCGTTGGGGCTCCGGTCGCTCCTTAAGCATCGGTCGACTTTTTGGATTCACACCGGTCGGCGAGGGGAAGTCGACCCCGGTCGTTTAGGCCACCCCGATCGACTCTTAGGTTCGGTCACGGGGCTCTGGTGTATGGGCCGAAGCCCAGGGTTGCGATGTTTGGGCCGAAGCCCAAATTCTAATCTAAGTAAATTAAATTAAGATAGTTTGAAATATTTTGGGGTTGGGTTAAGTGTTGTGGTCTGGTCCGATTCTATATTGTGGGATTTTAGGATTTGTGAATCGTGTATAGAATTGGATTTTAGCAGGTCGGGTTCTCTTATTTATTAGGAGACCGTTGAGAATTATTGGGTTTAGAGTTGTTTTTGTTAAATAGTTGAGATTGAGGATTCACCGATCGATGTTCCTTTATAGGTTCTGGTTCAAACCGTGAGAGTAGACGTCAGATTGAAGCTAAGGACGCCAGGTGAGTTTTTCTAACTAAACCTTTTGATGGCGAAAGCAAGTAAAGTTTAAATTTTCTTAAACTTTGATTCATTTACGATAACATGCGAAAGTTTATTTTAAACTTTGATTTTATATGATGGCATGAGTATTATGGAAATTATATGCGAGCTTTGTTATGATGTTGCTTTAGCACTTACTTGCGAAATTTATTTAAATGCTAAAGATGATTTTTATTATTATTGTCCAAGTGGAAATGTATGCATACATGGTCCTAAGTGAGAAGGCTCAAAATCGGGGTGTGTGGCCAGCCTGTGCTCATACCGGGAGGTGTGTTCCGTTTATGCCGTTGGGGTGTCCCAACAAAGGCAGTATGAGTCACAGACACGCTGTCACCTTAGGGTGGCGATAGTGTGAGCGGAGAAGTTTTACTAAAAGTTAAAGGTTTCCTGGAAGCTGAAAATGGTTTATTTTTATGTTGAATTATTGAATGTTTTGTTGAATTAAAAGCTGTTGCAAGAGGGGACTCACTAAACCTTTCGGTCTAACTCTCGCTCTTTTCAAATTTAAAACCCCTTTTCAGGTAAAGAGTAGCTGTAGAAGGAGCGGTTAAGTTTTAGGAGAAGATGCGAGCTGGAGCAGAATTAGAGGACCTCCATTATAGATCCAAGTTGGTGTATTCTCAGTTGTGTACTATGTTGTCTTTCCGCAAAACCTTGTATTTTAGTTGTAGTTTTGGCCTTTTGGGTCGTTTGACATTATTATTTAAGATTTAAGTTGCTATCTTGTTGTAATTAAGGATGGGTTGTTATACCTGTTTTGTTCAGTCTTGTCCAACCCCGTCGAATCATATATGCATACCAAATGCTACATCATTAAACTGTTTTTTTTTTTTGAATTTGACACAACGTCAACACCATTATACTCTTTTATTTTACTTTACATATTAAGATTTTTTATGATTGATGTCGCTCCAATTTACAACTCCCAACATTTTCAAAACATTCTATTTCTTTTCAAGTATAATTAGAACATTCCAACAAATTATCTATAAATTCTCTAAAATAAAGAGAGAAAAAAAAGTTAAATATTTTTTAAAAATTTATATTTAACATCAACATATTTTCTATTTTAGAAAATTTACATATATTATTATTTAATTTTACCAAAATACACTTAAAAAAACTTTAGAATTTTTTTTTTAATCTCATAAGTAAAAATGAATAAAAATAAACATTTCCTTTTTCTTACATCCAGTTTTAGATAATTCTTTAAATTTAAAGTTTTCTTTTGATTTATCAGATTTAAAAAACAATATAAAAAATCCATTGAAAGTAAAATATAGAACAAAATATTCAAATTTTTCTATTTTACAAAATCAGTTAAAAATGTTTTTAGAGCATCTCCAACCATAACACTAAAAAAACACAAAAAACACTAAATTTTGTGGGCCCATCAACACCAAAAAAAAACCACACCTCCAACCGTCCTCTAAAAACACCAAATTTATAAAAAAAAAAAAAAAACAAATTTATATTTAGTTACCACACAGAATGGTGGGTCCCCCAAAAAAAATTGGGCCGGCAAATATGGCGTATGGAATTCGTGACCGGCAAAATTTTTTTGATTTGCCGTGCGGTTGGAGATGCTCTTAATAACCCCAATTATAATACATAACGTAATAATCCTTCCTGGATAAAAAATTAAAAGCTAAAATAACAACATACGAAATAATTGCATAAATTTTGATACAATAAGTAAATAAATAGTGTGTCACATATCATACATATACATATATAGAGTGGTTTCACCTCCAAATTCTACATTTGAAAGTATCGTTTGAATGATTGTTCTTATTTTCAATCTCAAATAAACATTTTCTTGCATCACTTTGCTATACAACAAGAAATCACTTCAATTCATTGGCTTCAACCTTGGGTGGCCCCGAATGCCGCCTCGGCTTGGCCGGTGAACCCGGAAAATCAAGCTGTTTCTTTGTACGCCCACCGGTAGCCGCCGCCGTGCTCCCACCACCGTTCTCCGACAAACCCTTTTCCCGTGCTTTCGCCTTCGCCGACTTAGTAACCGCGTGTTTACGAGCAGCCGGAGAACCACCCAAACTCTCATCAGTTTTCACCATAGACCCCGCGACGCTATGCCTTCTATTCCTCTCGGATCGAACACTAACAACACTCTGTGAGTCATCATCCACGAGGTTAGCCTCGAGCCCCGAAACAAAAGCTTGTGGGCTCGGACCAGCCTTGATTTTCCGTGAAGCCAACGGACCACCCGCTTTTGACCGAGGAGTTGAAGGGGCGGAATTGAGTTGGTGACGAGCATACGACTTTGCAATTTCATTCCTAGTAATCGTGACACCGGTTTTAATGGATGCATGATCGTTTCCGGGATCTTTCTCGGCCCGTGCCTCCCACGGCCGGGCCGCCATATACCTCTCCGACCAGCTCCAACCCCATTGAGGATTGGTTGGGTCCATGAAAAGCAAGTTTGGCGGCCCTGCCGACTTCTTCCACGGTTGCTGTTTCAATAGAAACTCCGATGAGCTCAAATCAGATGCTCAAATATTCAAGCTTATGGTTCACATTACTTAAATCACTAGTCTTTACCTGGTGAGAAAACGAATAAGCCATTGCTCTTTCTCTTCTCGTGGTAGCCTCATACTTGCTCAGAAGCTTCGCTTCCATCTGTTCTTTAGACTGCACGCTGTAGTTCCATTCATCTCCGTTCTGTTTCAATACGTGTATCCGGTTATGAAAAATATGATAGTTCGATAAATAAATAATAAGTTAGTTTATTGAAACACTAAATGAAGTTTTTTTTTTTGAAATAGTTAGTTTATGGCTAAACAAACGGGGGGTTTTCAAATTAAAACATGAAAACTGACTTGCAAGTTTGCAAGTTCTTTAGCTCGTTTCAGTAGGAGTTGTCTCTGAAGAGCTTGATTCTCCTCCGACATCCGGATCCTCCTAGAATTGATCTGCGACTGTACATGAGATGCATTTTGTGTGCGATTGAGCGTATTGGCCGTCTGCCGCTTGACACTAGGCCCTTCGACCACTGCTTTCAATCTAACAAGCCCTCGCAAATCCCACAACACCCTTCTTGCCTGTAAACACACCAAAGAAAGATAATCACAAGCATGTACTGTATGTTTTATGTTATTGATGGAGTCAGTCTCACGAAACAACCACTGTACTTCACTCTTTTGGGGTAGAGGTCAGGTCTGTGTACATGGAAATGAGGTCAGGTTGGAATATATTGTGTCGTTTGGTTCCATATTATCGACTACTTATTCACAATGGATTAATAGCACAAATGATCAATTTGATTCAACAAGAAAATACCAAGTAACCACGAAAAGTGGTTTGAATCCTAATGGCTGCTTCTTCCGCCATTGATTTTCCAGAATAGGGAGTCATGTTGGCTGCCACTGCTGTTGAGGCAACAGCGGCACCAGTGGCGACTGCAACTGAAGATGCACTTTTTGGCGGCGGTTCATCATCCACCTCAATCGGTTTCACCTCTTCTGGTTGAGGAAATGGATGAGAATCACAAGAACCTCCTACATTTTCTACAATTGATGTGCCGGGTATTGAAGGATTTTCCTCCACAAACCCCTTCTTCTCCGATTTCTGGTGGTTAAATAACACAAAATTCATTACCTAATGATAAATTAATAGAAATCTAATGGATTATGGTTGTAGATATATGTTCAAATGAGAATCATAAATATTTTGAGAGCAAATGAACCAACTATTCATGTTTCATTCACCATGAATGCAGTAACAGAGAGTCATAATAAAAAAATATTCATGATGAAAATGCATGATATCATGAACTATGAAAAAGGGTTATTCGTCGTATATATAAGATATGAAATAGTTGGTTCCCCATGTTCTCAAAATATTATGGTTCTCGTTTGGAACTTTCCCCTATGCTCGTAAAGAACCTGGCTTTTCTTTTCTTTGGAGCTCGTACTCAACGTCTTTTTGATCGAAGAAAACCAGCTCCCATTCCCATTCCTCCCCATTACTGAATCACTCAGCAAAGAGCCTGTTTTCACCACAATGTTGCCAGATTCTCCATTTCCTGCCAAGAGATACACCTTGACATTCAAGGTCAAACATATATAACTATTAAAATTCAAAAAATTGATGTGCATCATGAGATTGAGACCAACATTTTTTTGTATTTTGTAGTATATTTGTTATAAATATCAATGTGCTTGTCATCAGGATCTTCAAATGTTCGAATATTTCATGTCAATTAGGAGTAGCAAATTAATCCATTTGACATTAGAAGTCAAACTGTCAGTGGAAAGTGTAGAATTCCTCATCTTATTTATATGAATTTTTCTAAATCTATAAATATCACACACTCAGATGTACATAATCGGTGAAGAACTGCTGGATTACAAGTTTTAAATCCCAAAATTCATAAGGAGATTCTAAGATAACTCTAAATCAAATCCTGTGGAGAAATTTGATAACAGATTGATGAAGCTTGAAGAAATCAGTAGGATCCACGAGATTATGCAATATCCAAATGCCAATTGGCGACGAACTTCAAGTAATTCAACAAATAAAATTCAAAACTGAGATTTAATTATCAGAAATTTTTATTATACAATAACAGCTTATGCCTCTTTGAAAACCCTAACAGGATCCAAGCAATTATAGCAGACCTAAACACCAATGAATGAATTCAGTAACAATACTGAAAGAGCAGAAAAGATTGAGATAACAGCAGGTAAAAATCTGTTTATTTACCTATGAATCTGGATGGGATCTTTGAGAGCTTGTGGTTATGAGTAGCAGGTGTGTTGTTTGGAAGGAAGAAAAAGCCAGATCTTGTTGATGGAAGGCAATGGGAAATGGCAAAACTGAAAAAGAGAATTGAGAGGAGAGGAGAGGAGAGGAGACAAAATCAGATGAAAAACAGCTGGGTTTTGCTTCGATGGAGCCACATTGTGAGGCGGGGTCGAGAAGGAGACGGATATCCCCTAAATATTTAAAATCTACTCTTTTATTACATTGACAACGTTATCGTGTTAAAAGTTGAGTGAACGGTGAGTAACGTGAGGAATGTATCTGAACCGTTGATCTCTTTTAATCTCAAGTTCTCCTACGAATTGGGGTTTAGAAGATAATTGATCTGGTACATTTCATCCTAACGTGCGTCCATTTCTCATCCAACGGTCACCGTTAACTCAAATTTTCACCGAAACCCAACCCTATTACCATTTCCTTATTTTAGTTTGTCTAAAAAATAAGTATATAATTTTACGTTTTTGTCATATCTGACTAGATCATTTGTTTTTTTTAATTATTTTTTATATGAGGTTTAAAGTATTTTACGGTCTCTTTACTGGATCAGATGTAAACCCATCACTTATTGGAATCTTATTGTGATCTTATTTCTTGAAATAAGAAAAAGGAACTCTCGCTCTCTCCCTCTTCCCTACGTCTCGCCTTATTTTCCCGTCGTTTCCATCGAACATCGATCTGGTGTGCTCCTCCTCAATCAATTGGTGCCTTTGTTCGAAATATGATGTGCTCCTCCTCAATCAATCGACGTTTCTGTTCTTGATCTGGTGTGCTCTACTCAATTACTCAACTCTCGATTTGTTGAGAAAATAGGGTCTCTTTTTCTCTCTTTGCTACTATGGTACCGTGTCTTTCTTTGCCCTTGTTTGCTTAGGTGCCGTTTGTTTTTTAAGAAGTCTAAAGTCTAAAGTCTTATATTAGTTATGATTAATAAGAGGTGATGTGTAAAAAGGTCTGAACGATTCAAACTTAAGAGCCATTAAGAGGGTTTTTTAAAAAAACAAAAGTGATTTTAGAGAAGTTAAAGTGGTTAATATAACGATTGAAAATTAATAAATTAAATGTGGTATAAAAAGCTTTAATGATTGTTTTTAAGAGATTTTAAGTAATTAACATTAAATAACGGTATATTATGCTCTATAAATTATTTTTAAAAATTTTATCCATACTTTATAATATAGTATAGATTATAATGTTGAATTTATATTAAGATGGCATCATTGTTCATATACATCTGCTCAATCAAAACATTAACGTTGATGAAAAAAATTATTTAAAAGAAAAATACCATCTGTTTCATATGGATTTGGTCTGTGTAGAACTCTCAACCGAAAAAACACCCAACAATTCATTATTTTTTAATTTTTATTGATGGTTTTTTAAAAGTAAAAAAAATAGGGTAAGTAAGTCAATGGTGTGGAGTGGTTTGCCATATAAAAAGGTGAAACAACAATAGCCATAAAACAGCCTACTGTTTGAAACAAATAAGTTAGGTACTGTTTGACGGTTGCTGAATGGTTTAGTGTAGAATGATTAAGTAGTTTGAATAATTAAAATGTTTTTATGGTATAGTGTAAAATGAAATATGGTTGTTTGTTAATTGTTCATAATGAAATCAGGGCTCTTAATGGTTAAGAAAGGGTCAGTTAAGAGGGTTTTAGAACCATTAAGATACAACTTTTTTTTTGCCAAACAAGATTTACCTCTTAGCGATTCAGAGGTTGCCTCTTAATGAAACCATTAAGTGGTAAACAAACTGCCCCTTATAAGTGCTCATTAAGAGCTGAAATCGAAAAAACCAATGTTTTAAAACCCGGGTTGACCAGGCCGGTTCAACCGGTTGAACTAGGAACCGGTGAAGAGACCGGGTCAATTACGATCGTTTTTTAGGAAATTACGACCCGGATTGAACCGCCGGTTTTTTGATAGAACCGGTTGAACCGGTCTAATTGAACCGGTAAAAACCCGGGTTGACCCGGTTAAAAAAATCAATTTCTTATATTTGTGTTTTTGAATTGATATAAAACTTGTTGTTAGGTGTTTTTTAATGTTTTTGGATTGATGTAAAACATTTTGTTATATGTATTTTTAATATTTTAACTTGTGGACATCAAATTCTTGGTTTTATATATACATATATATGTATGCAAGAAAATGAAAAATACATAAAATTTCTTGAAACCGGGTCAACCACCCGGTTGAACCGTGACCCAGTCCCCACCGGGTCAACCAAAAAACCGGTTTTTAAAACATTAGAAAAAACCAACAAGACTTTATATTTAATAAAATCACACATGACAAGGAATCGACTAAGAAACGATTATCCAACCAAGAAATATCATCACCCAATTTAAACGTTGTATTCCATGTAATAAGGTCTAATGACCCCAAACAACCAAAATATGAAAGTACCAAAATCACTCAGTTTTGCGCCACCGCCGGTCAAGCACATAGATATGCCGCCGGAAAAATAACAAAACCACCATCCCCAACAATGAGGCTAATCGGAAACCATAAAAACAAACAAAAACAAAACACTTCACTTTCAGTTTCAAACTCATAAACCGAACCATTCATTTCTTCTTAACAGCAGCTTTGGTGATCTTGGCTCCAGTAGGATCCTTCTTATCAACACTCTTGATAACACCCACAGCAACCGTCTGCCTCATGTCCCGAACCGCAAACCGCCCCAACGGAGGATACTCAGCGAACGTCTCGACCACCATCGGCTTCGTCGGAAGCATCTTCACCATCCCCGCATCACCGTTCTTCAAAAACTTCGGTTCCTTCTCCATTTCCTTACCCGACCTTCGATCAATCTTGGTCAAAAGCTCGGCAAACTTAACCGCAATATGGGAAGTGTGGCAATCGAGCACGGGTGCATACCCATTCCCAATTTGGCCAGGATGGTTCATGATGATGACCTGAGAAGTGAAGCTGGCTGCACCCTTGGCCGGATCATCTTTCGAGTTCGAAGCAACGTACCCACGCTTAAGATCCTTAACAGCAACATTCTTAACATTGAACCCAACGTTGTCACCGGGCAGAGCCTCGAGCAGAGCTTCATGGTGCATCTCTACAGACTTAACTTCAGTGGTTAAACCACTTGGGCCAAAAGTGACAACCATACCAGGCTTAATCACACCGGTTTCGACTCGCCCAACTGGCACGGTTCCAATTCCACCAATCTTGTAGACATCTTGAAGCGGAAGACGGAGAGGTTTGTCCGATGGTCTCTTCGGTTCATTGATCTGGTCAAGGGCTTCAAGTAGAGTTGGACCCTTGTACCAATCTAAGTTGGTTGACCTCTCAATCATGTTATCACCCTCAAAACCAGAAATTGGAACAAATGGGATTTTATCAGGATTGTATCCAACCTTCTTGAGGTAAGAAGACACTTCCTTCACAATCTCATCATACCTAGACTTTGAGTACTTGGGTGTAGTTGCATCCATCTATAAACAAGTAAATATTAGAGTGTGTTAACATCAAACAAACACCATCTTAAAATGAGATAACAAAGATACATATACATACAGAGTATTACTTTTGTTTTATGATAGAAATTAGAGTAACACTAAGTGAGGGCTATATTTTTTGCATTCTTTGGCAAATACCCCTAAAAATGTAAAATTAGGCCCTGATGAAAAGGCAAATTTATCCAAGAAAGTACCTTGTTGCAACAACAGATCATCTGTTTGACACCAAGAGTGAAGGCGAGCAAAGCGTGCTCACGAGTTTGTCCATCTTTTGAAATCCCGGCTTCGAAGCCACCAGTAGTGGAGTCGATGATGAGAACAGCGCAATCGGCTTGGGAGGTTCCGGTGATCATGTTCTTGATGAAATCACGATGGCCAGGAGCATCGATGACGGTGCAGTAATATTTGGTGGTTTCAAATTTCCACAATGCAATGTCGATGGTGATACCACGTTCACGCTCTGCCTTCAGCTTATCCAACACCCAGGCGTACTTGAATGAACGTTTGTTCATCTCGGCGGCTTCCTTCTCGAAACGTTCGATCACTCGCTTGTCAATACCTCCTAGCTTGTAGATCAAGTGACCGGTGGTGGTCGACTTTCCAGAGTCGACATGGCCGATGACCACAATGTTGATGTGAAACTTTTCCTTGCCCATGATGAACCTGGATGGTTTGAGTAAATTTTAATGTCATGCTCGTTGTGTATCATAATGGAAACTTAATATAATGAATCATACTTATTAAAAAAATTCAAAATTTATGTTTAAACCAATAGACACCATAGAAACTGTATAGATACATATAACCAACCTCTCTCTATATATATATGCTAATTGAATCCATGAAATTGTAAGAACTAATGCATTATATGTTATCTCATATAAATTTTTCATCCAATACAATTTGATATATTGGTTAACATATATTTATTTCACAGTTTGTTTATTAAATATGTATTTCTTTCACAATGAAATCTTTTTTTACCTGTTTACAAAACAAATTTTACATAATATGTATCTTTTTTGACTTGTTTATGAAACAAACTTCACATGCAAGAAAAGGTTTACATTGTAAACCAAATACATTATGAAAAATATATTAATCAACACATTAAATACTAAAGTTGGATGGAAAAAATCAACTGAAACAATGCCTTAACTTCTTATGATTATCCTATATATGAGGTTCTCATTTGATTACCTCCATAGATACATATGTATATATAATGTGCGGAACATCTTAAGATCAAATGGAAAGCATTGCATTCTAAAAAACAAACAATTTGTAAAGCAAAAAAACTAGTAAAAAACCATGCATAATGCATATTAATATTCGCATAAACTCGTTTTGCAGAGCCAATGCAAGCACCGACTTCCACAGAAGAAAAATTCATATGTTATAGGAGCGATTAACATTAACCCCCTTAAATTAACAACTTCACATCAAATAAACCTCTGTTACTTGGATGATTACTAAATTAATAATCCATAACAATGCTTAAATCATGTAGAAACACATCTTATAGTAATTCATAAAAGAATCAACAATAGCTAAATTGCTAACAGAAACCATAATCAAAATCAAAACCAAAGAAGAACGAAACACATTTAATATAATCCCGAAACAAGGTCTAAGACATCAACATCTACAAACATCCGGATCAACAATTTCAAAGCAAACTATTGATTGAGAAAATCGAACCTTGAGAAAATAAAGAAGCTCTCGTCAAAGAAGAAGAATGGAGAACGGCGACAAGAAGTTGAATTGAATTGTGAAGTGTATGTATATGAGCTCTTTATATATTGTTGGTTATGGCACAAACACGCGGCGTAACTCTCTCTCACAGTTAGGGTTTTCCAGCTCGCCGTTGGATTTTGCTTGATCCGACGGTGTAAAATAGCCATCTGCTACAACGCCACGTCAACCCTTTCTTGGACCTTTTTTCGCACTTTACAGCTGTTTTTCACTCTTAAACGATTTCCATAAAGAAAATATTTTTTAAATTACATTTTATATATCCCGGAAAAATAGAAATTAGATTTAGATGTACAATAAATAGTCCAAGGATTACTTTAGATTTTTTTTATTTGTATTGTCGGAAGGAATGGGAAGAAAGGAAAAGAAATTATGTTTATAAATATACTTTTATTTAATTTACAAGGGTTTGTAATTAATGATGATTTTATAAATTTTAATAAGGATTGTTATTTATTTCCTTCTACTTACCTTCACATCTGAATGGAAAGTTTTGAATAAAAAATCATCTTTTATTTTCTTTTTATTTTCTTTTCCTACTTAAAAAAATAAAAAATAGAGGATTTTTTCTTATCCTTCATAAAAAAAGTCTCGGTAACAAAATGAAAAAAATTCGTCGCAAACGTGCCATCAATGTTTGTGTTTCACGTCACGTTAAGCTCGTGACACATCATGACCTAATATACAATTTCGTAATTTAATATTTGATTTTTCTACGTTTTTAATATATATATATATATCATAATTTAACTTACTATTGACTCATTTAGTAACACTACAAAACATATGGTTTTATATATAATATTATATATGAATTAGAAAAATGACGCTATAAGTCACGCATTGAAAACGTCATGGCTTCTAAGGCTTGAGGGTTTGGTCTCATCACCACGTCACGTCTCACGCCTTTTAGAACCTTGGTTTAGATTAAAATAATATATCTTTTAAAATAATTGATAAATAGTGAATTGGAGCGGGTCGGGATTTGCCGCCTCGTTCCTCGTGCCGAATCGGTGACGTTGTTTAGATTACAATTAACATATTTTGTTATTTTTTTCAAAAAATAAAACAAAATAAATTTTATATTAAAAAAATAATAAAATTAACAACTTGGCAATCTATATAATCAATTTGACATTATAGTTAAAAACTTGACATCCACATCACTTATATTACCAGATCGATAGACCACAGGTTAAAATATGTATAAAGTAGGAAAAGTTACAGTTTTGTTACGCTGATTAAGAAAAAAGTCGTGACACAAATATAAACCATACCCAATTATGTTACGTTTGGCACATTTTATCCTTTATAAAATGAGTTTACAAGAAAAATATGTATTAGTTATTTAATCTTAATATGGTTTGAAGGTTGTTTTTTTTTAAGACAATAAGGTTGAAGGTTAAATATAATTAAAGACCGTTTCTTTCCTTCTTAGCTTCCTTCTTGCAATAATATTAAATATTTATTAAGTTTTATTAAATAAAAACTTTTGTCCAATAAAATTTGTGTTAATTTTTATAAATGTGCTAAAAACTTTAGCATATTAAATATAGTTAGTAAAAATCTAGAGTTATACCGGCCAAAATCGAAAATTGTGGCTTAATTTTTCCATCATGTTACTGCATACATTAAGGGGGCGTTTGGTTCGTTTTAAGGAATATGAATGAAAATGGGAATCCATATATTAGGAAAAGGGAATGGAATATATTCATTACAATATATTACAATCCATTGTATTTCTTTGTATTGTTAATGTTTGTTTTATGAAAATATTATCAATGGCATTCAACATCATAGCATCTCCATTAACAAATAGATCTGCATCTTCCTTAGCAAGAGACCAACAATAACCAACTTCTCCATCACCAAGAAATCATTTCCAAGACATCATCCCCATCGCCATTTCCATTATCAAACAGATCTGCATCTTTCTTAACAAGAGACCAACATTAACCAACTTCTCCATCACCAAGAAATCATCTCAATCACCAAGACGGACAAAAAAACCCAGATCTGCTTCTCGATGTTACATAAGTCAAATGGAGAAAAACCTTCGATCTAATGGAGAAAAACCCAGATCTGCTTCTCGATCTCGATCTGCTTCTCGATCTCGATCTACTTCTCGATGAAGAAAAACCTTCGATCTAATGGAGAAAAACCCAGATCTGCTTCTCGATCTTGATCTGCTTCTCGATCACGATCTGCTTCTCGATGAAGAAAAACCTTCGATCTAATGGAGAAAATTCTTCAAAAAACTTGAGGATAACATGAGGTGTAGAAATATGGATGATGAAGGTAAAGAAAGATGGAGAAAACCCTAACTGAAAATGGAGAAAATCTTTAAAAAAAAGCTTGAGGAAAAATTGAGGTATAGAAAGATAGATGAAGATATGGTAGGGGGAAGACAAGGAGACAACCTGATGATATATTTCTATTCCTCCCAACACTACTACAAAAATAGGTATTTTAAACGGTTGTTTTGGACATTTTTAAACGGTTTTACAACCGTTTGAAAGGGCATTGTTTGAAAAAGTCAGAGGTTTTTTTAAACGGTTTTTGAACCGTTTAAAAAAGTTACATTTTTAAACGGTTTTTAAACCGTTTAAAAAAATAAAAGAATGCTATCTGTTGCACATAGGACTAGATCTCAGAACCACAGCCATGCAAACCCACGACACTTACCATTCCGCCACATCTTCTTCTGTATTTATGCAGACGACCAACGATGGCAGGGATGGCCGACGGTGGTGAAGCAGAGGGCAGGGACGACGGTGAAGCAGAGGGCGGACGACCGACGATGGTGAGACAGAGGGAGGAGACAACCGGCGATGGGAGGCAGAGGAAGGGACGATACTTTCTTCAATAGTTTGTCGATTTGAGGGGTTTCATAAATGGGTTAAAGTATCTTCAATGGTCTGTGGGTTTGAGATTTTCATAAATGGGTTAAAGTGAGGAGGGGTAGGATGTGTCTTTTTCATGGCTGAATGTAGAGGACAAATAATTTTTGGTTGACCGATTCAGCCATTGGTTGAGCGAATAAGCCACAACCGAACAAATATTTATGGCTGAGCGAATAAGCCATATAAGCTATACAGCACATTAAGCCACAACCGAACAACCCCTAAGATGAATATTGGTAAGGACTTAATCTGTATCGACCGGTTGTTTTTAAGTAAATGAATTCCCTATAAAATGGTTGTTTGATTAGTCGACTAACGGAAGTTAGGGGTTGTTAAATAATCACTAATCGATAATTGTTGAGTTTAACAGTTGAGATCTAAATGGAAATTTGGTTTTGACTTGGGTCAACCATGAAAATAGATGTTTTGATCATTTCAGAATAATTTGTCTTGCTTAAAACTTATTTTTAGAATTAATCGATATGGAAATAATCAGTTTTCAATTAAGAAAGGTTTTTATCGCCTTGGGAGAGGGACAAAAGTAATGTTTGAATTGGACAAATCCCACTTTGAAAGGTCTAAACCGGTATTCACCATTTTAGATAGCCTAGTGTAGAACTTAATGTCTTTCAAATTGAGTCCTAATGCTAATTAATTTGTTATTCGATTCTTGTTTTAGTTGTTAATCTAGTCTTACTTATCCCCTTGATTAGTTTGTTTGCTAAGTCTTGTTTGATTCTTAGTTTCGTTACGTTTAACGTAGCTTAAGTACTTCGTTGTGTTTATTTGATTTTTAGCGTTAATCAAATATTTGAAAATTGATTGCGCGCAACTAGCTAATATCGTGAGTAAATCTGTGTTTATTCTCTTGTCTCCCCGTGTTCGACCCGTATGCTACGACACCGTACGCTTGATGCGGTTACAAATGATTTTAAAACTCAAACATCTTTCAACAATCCTCTAATCCTAAATAGTAATTTTACGACATTCAAACATTAATTAGATGGGTCGAATTCTCTCTTACAAGTGTATCAAATGTTGGTTTGAAATACCTAAAACCATATCCCTGCAATAATGTCTAATAACTGATAATTTCCTCAACATTATTTATAAGTTGTTTGGACTAACTTCGATAAGTGTGGGTTATCAAAGTACCCAAACAACAACCCTTCTTCCATCACCAAGACACCAACTTTGTTGTCATACTTCATTTTAACTCGACATCATCACTCAAACTAGTTCAACTTGTATCAATCTGTGTTTGACCCAAATTCAAAGAGGTCTTCGTTTCAATACAAATCTTTTCACACGTGTTATTTTTACGTGAACTCTTCCTGTCCCGTAAAAAACAACACCTTTTTTGTATACACCTTTTTCTTTTCCACTCAACGATATAGACAAAGCATAAAATTTTCAAGTGTGTCTTTTTCAATGATCAACAATTACTTCAACAACATGATTGAGATTTGGGAATCCATGGCCTTGGAACCAACGTTTGAACATTAGTGATTAGATCCGTCTCAAAGCTAAATAGGTCTAAGGCGAAAAAATTAAAGCAAGCCTAATATTTTCCAAAATATATTAAAGTATTATTATTATTTTTTTCTTGCTTTTTGAAAGATAAATTTGTTTTAATCTTTAGTTCCATCATTTTTTTCTTTTTTTAAGACGAGTTCCATCATTTTTAAATAAACCAACCATGTTTTATCATGTTTTTCACCATTTGTTAATTTCTAATGTAATAAAGTTATGAAAAAATTGTCGGCAATCTCAAACACCTTAAATAACAACTTATTAATTTATTATGTTTTGATACTAGAATAAGCTAATTCAAACATTTTTTATAAAACTAATTTTTATCACCACATAAGTTGATAAACACTTTTAAGAAAAAGCATAAGTTGTTTTAAATAAGCAATCCCAAACACCCCCTAAATATGTTTCAAGACATTTTTGTGTATTTTTTACTATTTAAATTTTCCATTTGGGCTTTTATGTTCAGCCCATAAATTTGAGTTTGGGCCTAAAGCGTGGCATTTGTTGAATCCACAAGCTTTAGAAGAGGTTATTTCTGTTAAAATGTTGGAAATCGTAGTTCCGAGTTCCAATTCTGAGACTTTATCGGAAACTTCAAATGGTATCAGAGCAAATGTGAACCACTTTGGACAATCTGTACTCGTCTAGCCGCTTGTTAGACTCATTTCATCAACGCAAGACAATTTTTTTTATTTCATGCATCAAACAACAAACTTTGTTTTACATGGATCATCATTTCCTGCTACTTCTTTGATAAAAACAATATCTCTATCCAATCTCATTATTCAATCAAGGATACCAATATTTAATTTTGATCCTCTATATTATTATTGTAATATCTTTTTTGTTTAAAATTATTCTTGTCAATATTTTTTATTTAATATTCATAAATAGGTTGATTTGTTTCTCTCTTAATGAGGTACAATTGTATGTATAAATAGCCTTCATAGTTGTTAATAAAATTTATCAAGGGTGCGTTTGTTTTTTTGAAATAAGCACTTAACAACCCCTTATCACTTTTTCGGTCAGAGGTTGCCTAATTAAGGGGGTGTTTGGGATTGCTTATTTGAGGTGATTATTAACTTGTTGCGTTTTCAAACAGCAAATAAGTTATTTTGAGTGTTTGGATTGAAAACTGCTTATGACTTCTCCACTCCGCTAATAAGCAGTTTTTGATAAGTCATTCTTAACTGACTTATTTGAAACTTCTTATTAACTTATTTAACCAAATTACATATTTGCCCCTTGTTCCTATAAGTTAATAAGCAATTTACAAATAACCATAAGTTAATAAGCACTTTTGCAAATAAGCATAAGTTGTTTTAAATAAGCAATCCCAAACACCCCCTAAGTGTGTTTGTTTTTTTCATCAATTAAGATCCACTTAACACTTATTTTTCACTTACCGAAAAAGTGATAAACCTATCACTTTTTTTCACTGAATTCCTCTTCTCCTTGTGTCCGCCTCTAAATTTCATAGCATCTTCTTCCATCTCCAAATCCTTATCGATCTCCAAAATCGTCCTGATTTTCATCTATGGCCTCCTCCCTCACTGCTACCCAAAATCGATCGAGATCTCCTCTCAAACTTCATACCGTCATTCTCGAGTAGCTCCAAATCAATCTCAAGCCCCTCAAATCTCGAAGCTATGTCACTCCAAATCGATCTCCCTATGTTCGATTTTCTGCTGTATTCTCGAAGCTATGTCACTCCAGTCTCTTGATTTTCTTTTGTGTTCTATTGATTTTCTGCTGTATTTCTCGATTTGTTGTTTGTGTTCTTGAAAATCGTTTTGCCATATATGTTGCTGCATACGATTTGTTGTTTCTGCAAATAGTGGTGGTGGGTTTTTTTGTTCTTGGTGGAAGAATTGATGGTGCAAACAGTGGTGGTGGTTTTTTTTCCTTGGTGGTGCAAACAGCGGTGATGGTTTTTTTTTGCAGCGGTGGTGGTTTTTTTTTTCGTTCTTGGTTTTTTTTTGTTCTTGAATAAAGAGAGACAAATGATACTATAATTTGATTAAAAAGAATGATGTTTATCAGTTTATAAAAACAAACAGTCTTATTATTTCAGATTTCAGACTTCAGCACCACCGCTTAAAAATCAGAAGTGATATCAGACTTCAGACTTCAGCACCTCTTAAAAAACAAACGTCACACAATCTTTCATCCTTTATACTTTTTATTCGAATCATATTCAAATTTAAATACACTCATCAGAGATACGGTGGAGTGATCGGAGATCAACCGTTAGCTTTAACATTCGTCTGAATGTGGACAGCAGAAACCCCTTCATTGATTACAGGAGCAACTCCATCTGAATCTTGAATGGTGAAATACCAATTTTCTTCATATTCGTTCTCCATTATCTGTTCTTCTGCTACCATTTGCTCGGATGGAAGCTTATCATCCTTGCTTTTACCCCACACAACAAAATAAAGCCCAATAACTATGACAATGGCTCCAATAACCCTGTGAAAATATTAATCAGTTACCTTATCATTATTATATGTTTATCAGAATATATGAAACCCCATTAGATTACTCTCCAAAAAAGCCTTTACAAAAAAATATGTATACAAGTTTTGATGGTTTGTATCTAGCTAATGTGGGACTATAACAAGGGTGTGTTGAGTTCTGCTAGATCTTGGCTCTGATATCAAATTAGAATATGTGGAACCTTGTTAGATTAATGTCCAAAGAAGCCTTTGAACAGAAAAAAGAGGTTCAAACATATATTAAAAAAAATGGTCTATTTTTGACAATGTTAATGTTACCAACCAAGTGATCTGAAAAAATACCTTCCAAGGTACATTTGCTCAGCTAGAATAATGGAGCCCATCACAGCTACAATGATCATGCTCAATGGACAAAATGCAGTCACAAAAACAGGACCTTTGACTTTCATTATTCGTCCTTGGATGTAATATGCTAGACCAGAAGATACTATGCCCTGCATACACAATACAACACAAAATCAGTTTCAGATTACTCTCCAAAAGAGTCCTTAAGGAAAGAAAGAAGGTTCCAACATATATCGAGAAAAAATGATCCAAATCTAGCCGATTTGAATACTTTCTTGATGTGATTTAGGTCGACTAACGCTGTAGATAGTTGCTACTAGTGATATATCCCAGTTTATAGCCCAGACTGTTGTTTTTCCGCCCTCCATTATCAACGCCACTATCGCTCCCTCGACTGATCCCAACAAGCATATCCAAGCGGTTAGAGAAAGCTCGGCAGGATAAGACTTTAACGTGATCGCCTATAGGTACACACGATGAGTTAGAGACCGGAATTCCCAAGAAACATCTATGAACTAGCTATTATTACCATTAAAGTCACGAGGCCCGTTCCTAACATTTTGTAGGCCCTGGACGAGTGGTAAAAAGGGGCCCTTGATAAATACGCTCTTTTTTCAATATATTTTTTATCACGTTTTTCTAGACAAACTAGTTTTAGATTTGGGTAGTAGATAAAAAAAAACTTTTGCGAAACAATAAGCAAATAAGCTACTAAATGAACAACCAACTTTTTACATATTTTCGTCTCCAATGTAATTAATTATTACATGTTGGGGGACTTAATATCATGTTGAATTCTTCTTGGATCCTATTAGATACTAAAAAAATGTGTTTCTTTTATTTACTAATGTTTTTTTAACTACTATTATATACTATATAATACACACTAAAAAAAATTGGGCCCCTATTTTTTATGGGTCCTGTCGTCCTCCCAAGGACGATCCTAAAAGTCACACAAATCAGCTAGATTTGAACCATTTCTCCACCGTATATGTTAGAACCTCACCTTTCTACTAAATGACTCTTTTGGAAAGGAATCTAATGGGGTTTTGACATATATGAAAGAGAAATTGTCCGAATCTAGTTGATGTGAGACTCTAACATATTCTCGTGACATTTATTATTAGTTTGTAGGGATTAATCTTACTTGCAGAACCATAAAAGCAGACGAACAGAAGCATCCAACTGTGATCATAATAGCACCCATAAGATAATGATGGAGATCTACATCTACACCATTGTTTACATGAAGTTCTTGGTGGGTTATTTCTTTTGTCCAAAATAGCTCCAAAATTGGGCCTTTCATAAGGGTCATCATCATGGCTCCTGCAACAGTTGTTACAGTCCCGATCACCTTCGCTTGGCTACGAATGCTTTTCACATTTAGCTTCTCGAGCCTGCGAGAATTAAGCTGAATTCATGAACACCTTCATACATGCACATATTGACTACAATAAAATCAGTTATACAGGACAACAAATATGTATAAATGTTCTAATAGATCGCTTACATTTGTGTGTATTTGGGCCTCCTTACAAATTTTCTAGGACGCTTTTGAAATGAAGTGTCATATTAGTTTTTTTATATGACACTTTTGAAACATGTCTTTTTTTTTATGGAGGCTTGTTTTTCAAATAATGTTATTTAAAAAAAACTAATAAAATGTTTAATTTCAACAAAAAAAAAAACTGTCAACTTAGTGTAATACCTTTACATAGAGTGCATAATTGTGTGATTCTATAAACTTAATAACTATTAGGATATTTAGACGTATTTAACATTTGTTGTACGATTTTCACCTTAGAAAGCATGCCATCACAAAAGTTATTGCAGGAAGAACATTGTACATTGCGGTTGCAAATGTTGCTGTTGTCGCTTTCATTCCCATCAAATAAAGGTTCTGATCGATGACCGTCTACATGTTAAGAGTCGTGGAGCTCGTTATTTGATCATTGAATCAAACATCTAACACGGGTTTCGTTAACGATTGGAACCTTACTCCAATAATGCAAGAACCATAAGCTTAATGAAAATCAAGCATGTCATCTTTGGCCTTGTATTCCTGGTTTAAATGAAGTAAATATGGTTTACTAACACGAATGCATATAGATATATAGGATAGGTTTATTTGAAAACCGTAAATATTTTGAGAACCAGCTATTCATGAATTATTCTTGATGAATATTGTGATAGTATTCATGATGAATATCATGAATAATCAAATTAAATGCATGATGTTCATAATGAATAATTGATGAATAGTTGGTTCTTATGGTTTTCAAAATATTTACAGTTCTTAAATGAACTTTAATGGAGATAAGTAGAGACTTGTCAAAAACAATGGCGAAAGGGGCGATGACGATGGTGGCAACAGCATGGCGATAAACACCATATACGTAATTGCTCATCCCTTCATTCAACGCGACTTTAGAAATGATGTCCATTCCCGCAAGCCCTAACTGCAAGAAAATAACTGCAAAAAACGTCTTCCCCTGTTAAAGAATTTGCTCATACCCGTGTCTTTACTCATCTTGCTATGCGATCAATCTAACAAGATTCGTGTAGATTGTGTAGAAATTGCGTGCCTGTTTCTGTTGATATACAAAATTTAGTAGTAAGAATAATCTTTCAATTTGCATCAACTAGTGTTGCCACTTTATTATCCGACACATCTGTTGTGCAACCTCGGGGAAAAGTTGCAAGGATCGAAAAAATTAATTAACGAATCTTAAAATTTAAACTGATTTAAACAAACTTAAAAGAGGAAGAGCTTTGTTTTTAATATAAAATATTAAAATACTAAGTCATACAATACATGTTTTATAAAAAAAATTATCACAAATCTCATGCACACAAATATTACGATAAATGAAAAAAAAACAAGGAACAATACGAACATTACACAAGATTTACGTGGTTCACCCCAAACTTAGGGAGCTAGCCTCCACACAGAGACAATTATCGAGGAATTTCACTATTGTTGTTATTTATGGTAGAACAAAACTGTATAAATCAATTTTACAACGAAGATATATATTAAAAAAAAAACTCAACGTTGTCGTAGAGAGTTAACACTTAAACTCACACAATATTTAAAGAGTTTTAAAGATGATGAACATATTATCATTGTATTGGAAAGTCTCTATTCAAGGACAAAATTTTTTATTGCATTGGAAAGTCTTTCTTTGAGGGTGTGCTTGGTATCAGATAGGACAGAACAAGATAGAACATGACATGGAAGTTGTTCAGTGTTTGGTAAGACATAGCAAAACTGAACAGGACAGAATAAACTCGATTAAATGACCAATTTATTTTAATAATAATCAATCTAATTGATAATTAACAAATAATATTTAAAATACCCCAAATTTAATGAAAAATCATAACCACACAACCTCCATCTGAAAGTCAATTTTGAAGAACTCGGATTTCAGGTCGAAGGTGTGGGTTTTTCAAAAACAGAAAATCGGTGTTGAAAAACTCAGAAGATCGATGTTGAAGACCTCGATTTTGCAAAAAGAAATTGATTTCCAGATGTTGAAGGTGTGGGTTTTTGCAACCAAAAACAGAAAATCGATGTTGAAGAACCCAGAAAATCGATGTTGAAAAACTCGATTTTGCAAAAAGAAATCGATTTGATGTTGAAGGCGTGGATGCTTGCAACCAGAAACAGAAAATCGATGGTGAGATATAGAGAGAGAGAGCCGACGAGTTTGTTGGTCTCCGGTAGGAAAGATGAGGAAAATCAGAAGAGGGAGGCGATGGTGAGATAGAGAGAGGCGACAGAAAATCGACGGTGAAGTGAGATGAGGAAGGCTACAAAGTTGAGAAAGAAATCAGGAAGACCGATAGTGAGAAAAAATAGGACATAATCCCCATGTTCTACTTAGTTCCAGGGGAAAGGGAGAACACGCATGTTCCATGTTTGTTCAAGTTGGCTCTTGTCTGTTTCATATAAAAACACGCAAAATATGATACAAGTCTGTTCTCTTTCATCCTGCTAAGGGACTTAAAGCCAACATTATATCTTTTTTATGTAGAAAACATGTTTCCTTATTTAATTCTTCTACACTCAAAGATGAATCTCTTTAAAAGAAACATGATAAAAAGTATTTTTGAAAAAAGGTTAATTATTGTAAAGAAAAGAAGACGTTAGATGATATATATTTTTTTAATATTTGTATAAAAGAGAAGATCGTTTATTAAAATAAAAAAATTCATAGATTTTTAACTTTTTTTAACATTTTATTTAATAGTTTTAGAAAAATATCAAAATTCTCCGAGTTTCAGCATTAGCATACTTTAGCCCTCAGAGCTTCAACACCTCAACTTTTTATTCCTTCAGCTTTCCTTACTTTCACCTCTCATTCCTTCAGCTTTCAGCTAGTGACTTTTTAAGCATATAATTTTGAGTTTTCATAACTTATACACACTTCGTGTAAATATTAATGCAAAATACAATCGTTTATTTGTAATCATCAAAACAAAGTATGTGTAATAAATATTTATAGACGTGATACACTTGCCCAAGGTTCTAATTAACGTGAGGCGTGGTGTGGCGGCAAGGTCAAGCCTCAAGCCTTACAAGTTATAGCAAGGTCATGGCGTTTTCCATGGCGTGGCTTAAGGCGACAAATTTGTATATAAATTTTATGTATATATGTGGATGTGTGTGTTTTTATCAGTGTCTGGAACAATAATGAACGAGTTATTAACAGTTTATATTCATATAAAACGATAAACAAAAAACAATTTAAACTATAATCGACACTAATACGTAAATTCTAATCGAATTTCGAAGTACACATATGTTGAACATATCAAGTGGAAAGCATTGCAATCTAAAAAAGTAACAAACAAACAATTTGTTAAGCAAAAAAAGTAGTTAAAAACCACGCATATTAATATTCGCATAAACTTATTTTGCAGAGCCAATTAAAGCACCGACTTCCACATAACAAAAACTTCATATGTTATAGGAACGATTAACATTAACCACCCTAAACAACTTCACATGAAATAAACCTTTGTTACTTGGATGATTACTTAATAATCCATAACAATGCTTAAATCATGTAGAAACACATCTTACAGTAATTCAAAAAAGAATCGACAAAAACTAATTGCTAATACAAACCATACTCAAAATCAAAACTAAGATGTTTAATATAATCCCGAAAAATCGAACCTTAAGAAAATAAAGAAGCTCTCGTCAAAGAAGAAGAATGGAGAACGGCGACAAGAGGAAGGAAGAAGTTGAATTGAATTGTGAAGTGTATATGAGCTCTTTATATATTGTTGGTTATGGCACAAACACACGGGCGTAACTCTCTCTCACTGTTAGGGTTTTCCAACTCGCCGTTGGATTTTAATTCATCCAACGGTGTAAAATAGCCGTCTGCTCCAACACCACGTCAACCCTTTTTCAGACATTTTCCCGCACTTTACAGCTGTTTTTCACTCTAAACGAATGCATTGAGACTTGTAATCTCATCAACAATCAAATCAAGTACATAATATATTTTGTTTTATTATTATTATATTATTATTATAATAATATATAGTTTATATTAATTACTATTATTAAATATATATATATATGTCTTATATATTGTGTTTTATTAAACATATTGTTATATCATCTTATATATAGTAATTAATATAAACTATATATATATATATATATATATTGCGATTTTTTTTATCTATTTTAATGTGTATATATATATATTTATTATATTATATTATATATAGTTTATATTGATTATTATTATTAAATACATATATCTTATATCTTATGATTTTTTTAAATATATTAATATTATCATATATTTTGATACTCAAGAACATCTGTGATACTATTGTCCTATTTTCGGTAAACTTATTCTGGTCAAACTTATTTCGACATACATCATCGTGATATATATTGTGATACCCATACTTTAGGGGTGTTCACGGATGATCGCGTTGAAGACATTTCAACAACCCAACCCAATATTGGCGGTTTGATAATTTTCAATCCAACCCAACCCAAAGAAAAATTCAACCCAACCCAATCCAACCCGTTCGGGTTGGTCGGATTGTGTTTAAATAAAGTAAAAACAATATTGAAAACATAAAAATAATGAAACTTTTATTTGAATTACAATTCATCATTCAAAAGAATATACAAGTTCATCAAATATTAAGGTTTTACATATAACTTTCCAGTAATAACGAGCAATGGAACACATAAGACGACATTATTGGAAACTTATATGTAATACCTTAATATTTGATGAATTCGTATATTCTTTTGAATGATAGATTAAAATTTTCATTATTTTTATGTTTTCAATATTGTTTTTACTTTATTTAAATACAACCCGACTAACACGAACGGGTTGGATTGGGTTGGGTTGGGTGTTTCTTTGGGTTGAGTTGAAAATTCTCAAACCGTCAATATTGAGTTGGGTTGTTGAAATGTCTTCAACGCGATCAACCCAACCCGTGAGCACCCTTAAGTATGAGTATCACAATATATCAAGGTGATGTTAATGTATGTCGAATTAAGTTTGACCGGATAAGTTTACCGAAAAGAGGTCAATAATATCACAGATGTTCTTGAGTATCAAAATATATGATAACATTAATATATTTTAAAAAATTATAATATATAAGATATATGTATTTAATAATAATAATCAATATGAACTATATATAATATAATTAATAAATATATATATATATATACATAATAAAATAGATAAAAAATCGCAATATATATACACACATACTTGCATTGTATAATATAGATAATATATAATATATTTAATAAAACACAATATATAAGACATATATATATATATATATATATATATTTAATAATACTAATTAATATAAACTATATTTATATTTATACTATATTATAAAGTACGGATAAAAAACTCTTAAATATAAATTATTAGGCACAAGGTACCATCATTTTATGCAATATTTTTAAAATCTCTTAATTTACAAGTATCAAAGCACAATATACATATTACTACTGCAGATTTCTAACACCCACCAATTTGGTATGTACAGGACCTTCCTTTTATCCAGACATTTCCATGTATCATTATTAATTAATATATTATATTACTATAAATTTGTTTTAATTATATTATTAAATATATAATTGGTTATTTTTCTAGATATCATTAAAATATATAAGATAATCATTGAAATCTAACAAAATACTTAATTTTTTTATATAAAAAACATTATATTATAAACCTAAATTAAAAAAATTTATAAAAAAAAACATTATTATTTTCTTAAAATCATCCAAAACCGTACTGTAAATCAACAAAAAAACAAAAAATAAAATGAAACATTAAAATCGTGATGTATCTCGCTGCATTGCGCGAGTACGATTCTAATATTAGTATATTGATTGGTTAAGAGATTTTGACATATATATATATATATACCTCTATATATATAATTGGTGATGATTTGTTTATTTTTAATTGTTATGTAAATAAAAATAATTGTTTGTGGATTCTAATTTCTTTTATAAAAAAAAAAAAAAGATAAGTATAATTGAAAATTTCTCATTGAACCACATCGGTTCTTAGCTTAATATATTTTTAATATTTATATTGATATATTGATTCATTGAGAAATTCTGATATATATTGATTGTTTTGATGTTTTGTTTTTTAAGTGTTATGTACTTAAAAATATACATGTATTGATGTAAATAAAAAATATATATAGTTGTATATATTTGTGGATCCAAAATTCATTTATAAAAAAATGACAATGAAGTTTAAAAAAAGTAGAAAAATGAAAGGGTTAGAAATTAATGTGTTGATTGTTTACTGCCAAACTTTCACGTCTCGCAGAATATTTCCCTACCAATCCAAATGGACAATTCATTTTCCTGCTTCCGGTATGTCTACTTGATATTTTATCTCTTTTGTATACACCACCACGATCACATTTAAGGGGTTGTTTGATAGTTGCTGAATGATTTAGTGCAGAATGATTAAGTGATCAAAATGATTAAGAGGCTCTTATGATATAGGTGCAAAATGAAATATGATTGTTTGGTAATTGTTAAGAATGAAATCAGGGCATTGAATGGTTAAGGGAGGCTCATGATACAAAATCATTCAGATGTTTTTTGAACCATTAAGAGGCAAACTATTTTTTTGTTAAACAAAATTCATCTCTTTGTTAGCCTTTTTGTTATGTTCTCATTTTTTTATTTTACTTTGTTTAAACACAAATGCTCGTTAAAAAAACCAACATTTATGTTTGGGAGGACACTTGTGATGAAAGGAGTGGGTAAGATACGGTTTGTGAGTGTCTCAAATATGTAAACTTTTTAGCCAAAACAAACTTCTGTTAAAAAATCATAAAGTGACAATTCACTTTCTTATGTTAGGGTTATTCTATCATTTTTAGTAACTTACACAAAATTGTCTTCTTTGTTTTGTCCTTCATTGGAGTTGATAAAGAAACAATTTTCTCTTGGTATTTTGTCCAGTTAATATAAATATTTGCATTATTGGTCTTTGATGAGTTGTAGTGATTCTAAAATAAGCAACCTAAATTAACATACTTTTTAAAAGCAGTAGATGAACCATATACGTATTTCATGTCTGATTAATAAGTTGGCGTTTATTTTTTAAGAAGTCCGAAATCCGAAGTCTTATTTCACGTCTGATTAATAAGAGGTGACTCTTGTTTTCTTGGGTCACCGCTTCTAGTATTATTATAATAATAATAAAATAAATATATTATGTACTTGATTTGATTGTATATATATATTTAAAAATACTAATTAATATAAACTATATATTATTATAATAATAATACAATAATAATAAAATAAATATATTATGTACTTGATTTGATTGTTAATGATATTACAAGTCTCAATGCATTCAACAACCTTGTCAAAGGGTGTCAATAACAATGATTAGGGTGTCATTAGTCTCCCAAATCTGAACCAATGATAACAAGTTTTGTAAGACAAATTGTCATGTAACCTTTTAATTTTTTCAAGCCACTTTTGATGTTTAATTGAACACATGTTTTTTTATATAACATGCATTCAAGTAATGTTACATAAAACATCTTAATAAAACGCTTTACTTCAAAAACATTATAAAAGTTTATTAATATGCACTAAAACATCTTATAAATTTATTGCAACACTTCTACCTCGGACGTATAAATGTTTAGTCCTATAAACATAAGTCTTATAAGACAATCTATTATAATATTAGATATTTTTGGCATTCTTAAAAACCGATTTTGTTGTAAAAAAATTAACTGAAACAAAGAAACAATAAATAAAATATAATATGTAATAGATTCATGGATTAAGAACCCCATTCACAATCCAGATCCAAAACATCAAAAGTTTGGGGCTATTCTTCACAAATAGGTAGAAACAACACCTGCCTAAATTGAATACAAACACTTATTTCAGCCAAAACATCCATGGAGAGTCTGTTTTTTTGCATTTTGGAAAATTGTGTCATTGGTTTTGTAATTAATTATGAATTTAAAAAATGAGTAAAACTTGTTGGCAACATATGTGTACGTTGTAAAGCAACAAACGTAAATTGGTATTACTTGCTATAAACCTTTTAGTTTAAATAACAAAAGATTCACCCACAAACACCAAAATAGAGGCGTATGCCTCTGCCTTGCCTCACCGCTCGCCGACTCACATAGCTCCTCACTAAAAGAAGGCGTAAAATCCAACGAAGTAGTAAGAGGTGACGCCTCATGTGCATCGTATATATGAATTAAAGAAAACCCCCCATTTTTAAAAAAACATATAATAATATTTTATAAATACAAAATTTAGACAAAAGAATAAATTGCAATACGAAATTGAACATGAGGCCTAATAAAAAATTGAAAGAATTAGATTATTATACCTTCCGAGACCACCAATTCCAACCTCCATTAACAGAAACACTATTTGCCAAAAATTGAAATGTTGAATCTTTGTTCCTCATAGCATCTGAATATTTGCAAAAACATGCAAGTAAATGTGAAGGCTTTTATATATACAAAAATTGAAATGTTTTTAATTATTCCTAAAACCTAACTAATTTTGAACAGCTGCTAAGTGTTGGTTTTATTATGTATCATATCTCCAGATACCATTTATATTTCCTAGCTATTTTGTTGATAACAAGTATACATACCCAGCCAGGTTAAGATAAGTGATGAGAGCATATTCATGGTTTTCAAATGAAAACAGAAACAAACCAATTTACACCTGCAATGTATCAGTAACATAAATATGAGTTCAATAATATATATATATATCACGAAAAAGCAATAAACTTGAACTAAAACAAAACCGGGGTTTAAAGATACCAGCTTCATCTTAGTACGGTTCTTTGTAGAGCTAGCTTTGTGGGACTCAATTGATTTGGGATTCAAGCAAGGGCATTAAATTGATTTGCGATTTGAAATTTTAAATGGAGTAGAGGTTTCTTTTATGGATGGTGGCGGGAGGTTAGAGAGAAAGAGCTAACGGGTGATGACCTCACATGACTACCCCTGCAAAAAAAAACCACCCCCTCCCCTCACATTGAATTTTTTTTTTTTTTTTGCCTTTTTAATTCATAGTTACATTTTTGGTCCCTAAACTTTTTTGATTGATTTACTTTATACCTTTTAGTTTTACATTTTACAATTTACATTTTCATTATATTAACACATATAAACGTATATTAACTAAAATACGTTAAAAATAATTTTTAATTTTAATAAGTTACACCATTATAATCGTCTCGTCGATACCTCCGAAATGAGCCTAATATTGAATATTTTTTGATTTAATTATATTATTATATGTCATATATTGTACATTGGTTAATCGATTTTTTTTTTAAAAAATAGAAAATGTATCACATCGAACTTAAGTTTTTAACATAAATATAATAAACATAATAAATATATTGCATATTTTTTTATTCCAACAAATTCCAACTTGTGTTTTTAATATATGACGGCGGTTTAATTGTGTTTTGCTACAGATCACATATGATTTTGTTTTCACCTAAAAGTTTTGTTTTCAAATCAATAACTTTATTTTATTTCAAATCAAATATATATATATATATATATATATATATATATATATATATATATATATATCATGTCGATTGCTCAATCGTACTTTGGCTATCTTATGTGGAGCTGAATTAGGTTGCCTAACTACAAAAGATTAGAAATCGTATCTCAAATATATATATATATATATATATATATATATATTGATTATATCCTTTTATCAGGTCAACATTTGCGGCTTTGACCGTGAAGCACCGGATAATTTCTTTTGTGGTCTGTAGAAGATGGAGGGGTAGTTTCGTAAAATACGCAGAACGAGTTCATATATGAACCTGTATGATTCACATATGAATTATATGTTCATATATGAACAGTGTAATTCACATATGAACTCTTTTACTTAATTCATATATGAACCTTTGTGATTCATATATGAACTATACGTTCATATATGAATCAGTTAATTAGTTCATATGTGAATCACAAAGGTTCATATATGAATCTGTTAATTAGTTCAACTGATTCACATATAAATTTACAATTAATTAGTTTATATGTGAATCAGTTAATTGGTTCATATATGAATCACAAAGGTTCATATATGAACCAGTTAAAAGAGTTCATATGTCAATTACACTGGTTGACATATGAACATATAGTTCATATATCAATTCGTCCTGTGTATTTGTAAAAATTACGAAACTGTCCTTCTATTTTTGGAATAGCCGTAACTTTTGACCAGTCAAAGGCGTAATTGTTGACCAGTCAAATACGCAACATTTGACCAGTCAAATACGCAATATTTGACCAGTCAAAGCCGATCTTGACCGAATGAAAAGTTAAGATTACTTTTCTATTTTTCATATATTTAGGCATTGTTTGGCAAAAAAAAAAGTTAGCTTATAAGCTATCTTTTTTTTATACATGTTTGGATGATCATAAACTAGCTTAGCTAGTTTATTGAAAAGCTACTCATAGTAGCTTTTTGAAAAGCTAGTTTATCAGCTACCAGCTAGCTTATCAGCTAGTTTGCCAAACATAGCCTTAGCATTTCTCAAATAAACCTCTCCTTATATATATACACACTAGAAGCGTACTCGCGCAATACAAATAGATACATCACAATTTTAATGTTTTATTTTATTTTCTGTTTTTTGTCGATTTACATTATGATTTTGGATGGTTTTAAGAGAGTGATAATGATTTTTTTTTAATAAATTTGTTTAATTTAGACTTAATAATATAATGTTTTCTTATAAAAAAATAAGTATTTTGTTAGAATTCAATGATTATGAGTTAATTATTAATTGAAACATATAGCTTTAGAAATTTGTATTCATGCATCATGACTTGTATTCTTGAATTTTAGGTAGTGTGTATCAATAAACAGAAGTTAATGCATAAAAGTACAAAAACGACGACCAAAAAATCAAATTGGTTCTAAAAATATAAAACCATAACTTATTACAATAAATTATAAATTTAAAAATACATCAATAATAATAGAATTAGGGGTGAGAATCGGAAGCGGGTACCCGACTTTGGAACCAGAACTTATTCGGAATTGCCGGTTCCGGAACCGGAACCGATGTGATTGGTTCCGGTTCCTAAAACATGGAACCGATCGGGACCGGTTCCGGTTCCGGTTCCGGTTCCAGTTCTCAATTTTTTGGAACCGTTACCCGATGGGTACCCAGCGGGACTGGGTACCCGGCGGGACCGGGTATCCGGTCCCACTAGATACCCAGAACCGGAACCATTGGGTACCCGCTAAATTTATAATAAAATATAATTTATTTATTTATAAAAATTTAATAAACTACTTTTTTGGGAAGCGTCGTTTGTAGTATTTATTAGCATCAACTAATTTAAATGACGTAAAGTGTTTTGAAAGTACCGTTTGTCGTATTTATTTGTTTTGGAAGCACGGTTTATAATATTAATTTGTTTTGTAAGCATCGTTTGTATGATTTATTAATTTTTATCATATTAGTTTTCACGTTTGTGATATTTATTTTTTTACGTTGAACTTTGTAATATGTTAATATATAATTTTTTATAATATGAATGATAAAAAAATTAAAAATTAGATAGCGGGTACCCGATACCGGAATCGGAACCGGAACCGGCGGTTCCCAAATATAAAGAACCGGTGTAACCGGTTCCGGTTCCTTTATTTCAGGAACCGCCGGTTCCGGTTTCTTTATTTCAGGAACCGCCGGTTCCGGAAAGTTAGGGCGGGTACCCACCTTTGCTCACCCCTAAATGGAATGGCGATCAGATTGTGGGCTGTAAATTTCTTCTTATTTGGGCCTTGTCTCACCAAAGTTATAAGGGATATGCTTGGATTTTTTTCGAAGAGATGGATATGGCTTGTTCAAAATTTGTTTTGGGCTTGGTCTTATTTGATGGGCTGCTGTGAGGCTTGGGCTCATTTTTTCAACATTGAAATGGTGGATTATAAAGTGGGCTCTCATTTGGTGTTTTTCAAGGTGGTCCGATTTACGAGGACTTTATTTTTTTAAAGTGTTGGATTAGTCTTTTGGTTGTATATGTCTATTATGTTTGTTGGGTTAAATCTTTTCTTTGGTTTTTCCTAAGCATACTTTAAGCTTTCATAGTAAAACCTCGGAGTATGTCCCTCGTAATTTGTAATCTTTTTTTTCGTTTTCAATAAAAAAAAATTTGGGGGTTCTGTCCCCTTTTTTCAAAAAAAAAATAAATAAATAAAAATCGAATAGCGATATATTAGATAGTAAAACATAATAATTGAACTCAATTACAAACTTAGCTATTTTGGTTTAATAATATAATGTTTTTTATAAAATATTATGTTAGATTTTTTAATTATATTTTAGACTTTTTATATTTAAAATTTGATTTTTATTCTATATTTAGTTATGCTATGAGTGATTTTAGGGGAGTTAAAGTGGTTAGAGATAATGATTCAAAGTTAATAAATAACATTAAATGTAGTACATACAGTTTTAATGATTGTTTTTAAGAGATTTTAAGTAATTAACATTAAATAGCGGTACATTAAGTTTTAAAACTTGTTTTTTTATATCTGTTTTATAATATAGTATAGATATAGATATACGAATGATCGTGTGAGAAATTAAGGTTAACATGAGAAATGGATCTAAACCGTTGATCACTTTTAATCTCATGTCCTCTCATTAATTGTGCCTTAGAACGGAATTGTCCGGTATATCTTATTTCGGGTTGGGTTCACGTTAACCTCAACTTTTCACCGGAATATAGGGTTGGGTTCATGTGATACCAACATTCGTGAGACCACGATTTTACATTTGAAACTTCACAGTAAAACACTGAAGGTAAAAAAAAAATATGAACCTTCAATGTGTTTTGTTGTGAAGGTTTTTACCTTCATAGTGTTTTGTTGTGAAATTCAAGTGTAAAAACATGGGCTCACGAAAACAGGTTGGTCTCTCGTGATCCCAACCCAAGTGTGTGTGTATATATATAGGGGCCTAATCAAATGAAAACTAGGTAGTTTGTGGTAACCGTGAGATCCAATGTGAATCACTCATTTAATATAATTAATTTTGTTTTTAAAATAATGTAAAAGGATAATTTGGTAATTTGATAATTTGAATTTATTTTAATAAAAAAATCAATTCCTTATTTGACTTATTCCAAATTTAAATGATTTTAATTTACCGTAATTTATTAATTTAAACTTAACCGCCGACCGCAATCTATTGGGTATCACACTTTGTATCATAGTCATATAATGTCTTGCTGCTACAAGTTATTGGGTATCACAGTGTGTATCATAGTCATTTAATGTGTTACTGTTATAAGTTATTGGGTATCACATGTATCATAGTCATTTAATGCCTTACTATTCAAAGTTATTTGGGTATCACAATATGTATCATAGTCATTGTAATGCCTTACTGTTAAAAGTTATTGGGTATCACAATGTATTTTTCTTGTTTTACGAAGTGTATCACATAGTATCAGGTAGTTTTTGCTTTACTAAGTGTATCACAATATATCTTTTCGTTATTTTATTAAGGGTATCACAGTGTGCATCATGTTTTTGCCGGAATAAAGTTTGTCGGGAAAAAGTTCGTCGGAGAGAATAGAGAGGAAGGAGGAGAGAGACTATTTTTAAAATACCTAAGTTGTCCTTTAATTAAAATCACAAGTTAAAATTACCAAAATTAATAATTTCCTAATTTATTCATTGATTTGTTGTTGTATATATAGAGAGAGAGAGAGGGAGGATCATTTGTTAACCGTGTGTTTCTTGCTAACTATGTGAACCGTCATCAACCAATAAGATTGCAAGGTTTGTTTATGTTTTATTTTTTTATTTATTTAATAGAAAAGGGTAGTATTGTCATTTTGATATGTAATCTTATGTCATTAATTGTATAGGAGTTACAAATATCAAGATTCCAAATTTAGGTGTAGGTTACGATTTCATAATTGTATCATTTTTCCTATTTTTTTTGAATATTTTGAATATTTTTATAGTAGATTTGTTCATTTTTCGTTAAATCCGTATATCGTATAGTTGGTCTTTTCGAGAAATTTGTCCGATATACGAGATGAACATACATGTCATGAACCAAACAAGGACATGCAATGAACTGTAATGAATGATCATAGATGTTCATTCGTTATATACATGCCCATATATGTTCATATACGTTCAACAAATATGTCAAATGAACTCTAATGAATGATTATAGAGTTGATTTATTTTGTTAACCCAATTTTTTGTACTAATTGGGTTAACAAAATAATTGAGTGGAAAAGACACATTTGAAGTAATTGTTGATCATTGAAAAACACACATTTGAAAATTTTATGCTTTGTCTATATAATTGAGTGGAAAAGAAAAAGGTGTATACAAAATAGGTGTTGATTTTTACGGCACAGGAAGAGTTCACGTAAAAATATCATATGTGAAAAGATTTGTATTGAAACGAAGACCGCTTTGAATTTGGGTCAAACACAAATTGATACAAGTTGAACTAAAAATGAAGTATGACAACGAAGTTGTTGTCTTGGTGATGGAAGAAGGGTTGTCGTTTGGGTACTTTGATAACCCACACTTAACGAGGTTAATCCAAACAACTTTTAAGAGCATCTCCAACAGCTTCCCTAAAATTTCTCCAAAATGGAGAACCAAAGTTCAAAATCCCTAACAAAAATTGCATTCATCTCCAACAGATTCTCCATTTTGGAGATGAAATCATTACTTATATTATTAAAATAATATGTATATCTAATAAAATATTATTTTTCTCTCCTACACATTTCTTTTCAAGATTTCTTATTGGTGGGATACAATAAAAAACCATTTCTCTCTCATGGTAATCATTTTTGGAGAGTTATCCAAATTTGGAGAAAATTATACTCTCTCTCTCCTAATTTCTCCATTTTGGAGAAAGATTTGGAGAAGATGTTGAAGCAAAAAAATCTCCAAAATCTCTATTTTCTCCATTTTGAAGAAGCTGTTGGAGATGCTCTAAAAATGTTGAGGAATTTATCATTTATTAGACATTATTGGAGGGATATGGTTTTAGGTATTTCAAACTAACATTTGATACACTTGTAAGATAGAATTCGACCTATATATACTATATTATAAAGTACGGATAAAAAACTCTTAAATACAAATTATTAGACATAAGGTACCATCATTTTATACAAGATTTTAAAAATCTTTTAATTTACAAGTATCAAAGCACAAGATACATATTATTACTGCAGACTTCTAACACCCACCAATTTGGTATGTGCATGACCTTCTTTTTATGCAGACATTTTCATGTATCACTATTAATTAATATATTATATTACTATAAATTTATTTTAATTATATTATTAAATATGTAATTGATTATTTTTACTAAATATCATTAAAATATATAAGATAATCATTGAATTCTAACAAAATACTTTATTTTTTTATATAAAAAACATTATACTATTAAGCCTAAATTAAACAAATTTATAAAAAAAAACATTATCACTTTCTCAAAACCATCCAAAATCGTACTTTAAATCGACAAAAAAATAAAATGAAATATTAAAATCGTGATGTATCTCGTTGCATTGCGCGAGTACGTTTCTAGTCTATTTAATGTTTGAATGTCGTAAAATTACTATTTAGAATTAGAGGATTGTTGAAAGATTATGTGATGCACTAGAAGTATTTAAAAATAATACAAGCAAATTATCCCATAGTTTCCTACATGAATTTACAACTAATAAATATTTCAAAAAGTTGTCTCAACCTTTTACGTGTGTCGTTCGACCATAATCATTCACATAGTAGAAGTTTTAATAAATGATATTGTTAACGTCATAGGTTTAACAAAAAAAAAACACACAACCTTTGCACAATAAGTTTACTAGAGCATCTCCAACAGCTTCTACAAAATTTCTCTAAAATGGAAAACCAAAAGTTAAAATCTCCAAGAAAATTTACATTCATCTCCAATAGATTTCCTATTTTGGAGATAAATCATTTCATTTCAAAGTTTCTCATTGATGAGAAATAATAAAATATAATTTCTCTCTCCAAAACATTTCATTTTAAAGTTTCTCATTGGTGGGAAATAATAAAATATAATTTCTCTCTCTTGATAATCATTTTTGGGGATATCTCCAAATTTGGAGAAAATTATACCCTCTTTCTTATTTTCTCCATTTTGGAAAAGCTTTTAGAACAAAAAATTGCTCAAAATATCCATTTTCTCCATTTTGGAGAAGCTGTTGACAGCATTGCTATAATAGAAAAAATGACTTTTTCTTTGCTATTTCTCTCCAACAGCTTTGCTAAAAGGTTTGCTAAAATAGAGAAAGGGCAAAAAATCTCTAAATATAGAGAATTCTCTATCTATACTATATTATAAAAAAGGTATAAAAAACTCTTAATTACAACATTTTAAGCACAAAATACAACTAATTAAAGTCAATTACTTAATTTACAATTTCATAATACATTGGTACAACTTATCCAAGCACAGTATCTCACATCATCATCTATTTGTGGAATGAATACTCATTTATTAATATAAATATTTGTTTTTTATATTTAATGGACGATTTGATCAATATTATCTACTATTATCAATATTTATTTTTTATATTTATTGAACGATTTGATCAATATTACTATTATCAATATTTATTTTTTATTTTATGATTTGCTCTTAATATATCTATATCTATATTAGTTATAATCTTATAACTAATATATCTATACTATATTATAAAAACATGCATTGATCTAATAAATATATTTAAAAAAAATAAAATAGGTAGTTTATCTCATAGTGTTTATCCTGTATTTAATATGTTTATTTGCAGTAGTTATACAAACAAAAACATGGGACTTTAATAAGTTATAATTATGTTTCATTAACAATTTTGAATTTTAACTAATATATCTATACTATATTATAAAACATTTAAGTTAAACTCTTAAAAACTAATTTTTATGCATTATGTACCACTTATTAATGCATATTGCTTTAAATCTAAAAGTACAAATTGATTAAACATAAGTACAACTTATAAAAGCTCAATGTTTGAATTCGTGTAACTAACTGCAGATAAGCACTTATTTTTATTTTCTAAAATATCTAAAATTTTTAACTATTGATATAACTAACCGATAAATATAAGAAAATTCGAGATAAAACACCTTATTTTTATTTTTTTATTGAAGTATGTTATCTTTTTAATTTTAAATATAAAATATTTTAACTATAGTTATCATTTAAATTAAACATTTTTTGAGCTGTAACAAAAATTATTATTATTATTTTTTATAAAAAACCATAATTAAACTAAACTAAAATATATTTTTGTTTTAAATCTAGGTTTCTCAAAATCGTAAAATAAAATAAAAAAAAAGACTAACAAAAAGTATGAATAATGATCGAGGATTCGAATTCTAGATTTCAGAAACCCGCTGCATTGCGAGGGTACATTTTTAGTAATCCCTAAAGTAGAGAGATAAACTATTATTTTAATCAATCCAACCAATAAGATTCAATTTTTAACATTTTATTTTAAGTTTTTTTTTTTAAAATGTATTGGGATGATAAATTATGGAATATTATAATAATATAAATAATGATTGATTCTCTAAAATAAAAAAACTGTTGGAGTTAGAAAAAAATGTTTTTAGAGATTTTGACTTTCCATTCTCTATTTTAGAAAAAATTTAGAAATGTTGTTGGAGATGCTCTTAGATTCTTATAATAAACGTTTCATAAGTCCAAAGTAGTAGAATGATCCAATAATTCTAAATCAACTTAAAATCATGGTAAAATAATCAACCAAATAACAAATATATTATTCTATCTATGTAGGACGAGTTGCCATAAAAACACATTGAATAGTGAGCCTGATACGAAGAAAATATTTATACTTTATAATAAAATAATCAACCAAATAACATTGATCGAAAACCAAATCCTCCCTCAGTGAATTAGGTTTTTATATGGAATAAAAGTATAAAATTTGTTATGTTTATGAGGGTCAAAGATTTTGATTTTTGAAAAACTTAATGTATGTATTAACATGATGGAAAAAATTAGATCTGGTAAACGTGTCGTGTTGGTCTCAATGCTAAACGAGTTGAAATTTTCTAACCCTAACCCGGCCCGTTTAATAGACGGGTCAGAAAATCGCAACCCTAACTCGACCCGCCTAACCCGTTTAACATTTATAAAACTAAAAATTAAAAATCGAAAATTCATAAAAAAGTATAAATCCAAAATTCAAATGAAAGCATTATAAATCCAAAATTTATACTTCAAACTTATAAATTATAACCAAATTTGAAACATTAAAAAGAAAACTTATAATATTATATATATATACACATATACATATAAATGGGTTATTCAGTTCATTTTGAGTTGAAATTTTCGACCCTGACCTTACCCGTTTAATTTTCGTGTCGTGTCGTGTCAACCCGTTTACTTAAACGGGTTGAAATGTATTACCCAAATCCATTTATTTCGTGTCGAGTTAGCGTGTCGTGTCATTTTTTGCCTGATCTAGAAAAAATAAGCCACAATTTTCGATTCTGGCCAGTATAACCCTGGATTTTTACTAACTATATTTATTATGCTAAAGTTTTTAGCACATTTTTAAAAATTAACACAAATTTTAGAGTACAAAAGTTTTTATTTAATAAAACTTAATAAATTTAATATTATTGCATGAAGGAAGCTAAGAAGGATAGAAACCGTATTTAAAAAACCCTTCGATTAAATAGCTAATACATGTTTTCCCTCTAAACTCGTTTTATAAAGAATAAAATGTGTCACGTATAACAAAATTGGGTATGGCTTATATTAGTGTCACGGTTTTTTCTTAATCAACGTAACAAAACTATAATTTTTCCTACTTTATACATATTTTAAGTTTTCAACCCATGGTATATATACCGATCTGGTAATATAGGTGATGTGAATGTCAAGTTTTTAACTGTAATGTTAAATTGATTATATAGATTGCCAAGTTGTTAAATTTATTATTTTTTTAGCTTACGAAAATCTCAATCGGCACCCCCCCTGCGTGCGGGTAGGAGTTGGAGTAAAACCAATCAAAAGAGCTTGTAAGCCCCTCCGACATTCATGGTTATAAATCACAAAATGTTTACTACTCCTTCCTATATGGGACATGTTCCCACACCCACTTGATTTTTGTCAATTTCATCCCAAACATTTAACTTTGAGCATCGATATCTCATTCACACATATTCCGTTTTGGACACATAATATATCGTTTCGAAGCTCTCATATAAGAGAACACAAACCCACTAAGAGTTCGATATATACAATACATATACATGTATTTAAAAAACCATATTTTTTACTAAAATTTTCCAACAACTCCAAATCTTCTTCGATGGTTTGTGCCTTCTAATGGGATGATATCTGCCTTTTGATATTGTTGCTTTAGCTTTGAATTTGAATTTTGGATCAAGATCTTTGAATTTGAATTTGAATTTGGCCAGAAACAGACAAAGCATCAAATAGTTTTGCATATATTTTTCATGTAAATAGGATTTACATAAACCTGAAACTTTGACTAAACAAAAGAAAAGTAGGGAAGAAGAAAACAAAAACATAAAAAAGAGGTGAGAAAACAACTGAGACATAAAATAGGGAAGGAAGAAGAAATTTGTGACCATTTTTGGAGGTGGGGGTGCGTGAAAAACAAATTCAAAACAGAAACATAAACATAAACATAAAAAAGGTAATCTGATAAGTTACCATTCATAAGATTAGATGGCATCAATGACTTGTACATTGTGCTTAAAGAATGGTAATTAAGAGATTTTTAGAATTTGTGTTTTAACATGTAGTACTCAATGGATCGGATCAGATTGAAAATCTCAACATCTAATTTGGTTCGATCGGTTCTTGGATGGCAGTCCAGAACCGACCAAAACCGACCGAACCGAACCGGCCAACATCCAATTACCCATCCGATTACCATCCAGTTTTCCATCAAACTATCATCCAATTATTTTTTTTGCAATTTGCTTAAATTTAAATTTGTTTTGTGTTGGTTTTTGAATTTTTAGTCTCACTTATGTTGGTTTTAACACAAACTAAAAGTAATTAGTTGGAACATTGCATTAAATTAACACGTTGGATGGATTCGATTTAATCATCCACTGGATGTCGGATGGATCCAATGGATATCCTATAAGAATATCCAATTGATATCCAATCTGATCCAATGGATATCCAATAAGAACATCCAATGGATGGAACCGAACCGAACCGATCCAATCATCCATTGGATTGGAAAAATCCAACATCCAATGGATGGTTGGATCGGTTCGGTTCCTCTCACATCCATTGGATGTCAACCGATGAACACCCCTAGTATCTAATATGCATATGTGCACATTGAGTATTGTGAATATGTACATGTTGTATATGTAAATATGTCCATGTTGTATATGTGCATATCAGGCTATCAGCTGTCTATTCTGCATTGGTTGAGATACACACTGACATCTAGACATACATATATGCACACTCGAAATATGAAAATACATTAAATATTATACTTAATATTTAGATAACTACCATATTAATAACTCTTTGGAATATGGAAATCATTAAATATGGAAATATTATATTTAATATTTAAATAACTATCATGTTAATAACTCATTGAAATATAGAAATACATTAAATAGGCGTGAATTATGAAATGCCCATATTACCCTTTGAGAATTAATAGGATTGAACCCATGATATATATAAACTGTAGGATGATTCTGATTGGTTGAAAATTGGTTAACATCAATGACGTGGTTAGCAAATGAAAATGACCTTTAATTAATATGCATTTAAGTAAAAACTCTTTAAGTGTAATATTTTATGCATTGTGTACTACTACTTTATGCATGAATTCTTCAAATCTCTTACGGGGGGTTTGGTTCGCAGGATTCCGCCGGAATTTGGTGGAATTGGAATGGTCAATTCCATTGATCGAATTCCGTCGTGCTGTTTGGTTGCCAAGGGAATGAAATTGAATTCCATGAAATCCTTAGATTAAGGAATTGGTCATTCCATTTGAAAATGGATGAAATTGAATTCCATTCCATCATGGTTTTTCAAAAAGACAAAAATACCCTCCAAACATTTTCTAACAAAATTAAAACCCATCAGATGTGGATTTTGGTTTCCTCTCTCTCCTCTCTCTCTCCTCTCTCCTCTCTCTTCTCTCTCTCTCCTCTCTCTCCTCTCTCCTCTCCTCTCTCTCTCCTCTCTCCTCTCCTCTCTCTCTCCTCTCTCTCCTCTCCTCTCTCTCTCCTCTCTCTCTCTCCTCTCTCTCCTCTCTCTCTCGGCATTTAAAAAAAAAAAAAAAAAAAAAATAAAAGGGTATTTTTGTCATTTTTCAGAATTCCATTCCAATTCCTTTGTAAACCAAACAGACATATTCCAATTCATTTGACTGATTACATTTCATTCCTTCCAACCAAACAGTTGGTCAAACCTAAAAAAATTTCATTCCAATTCCTTCCAGATTCCAATTCCATTGACAGATTTCATTCCATCAGAAATCATTCTGCGAACCAAACGCCCCCTTAATTTCATAATATTATGCATGATGTACATGAAACTGTTAAGGCATGGAATAACATCTCACAGTCACAACCACCATCGATCAGTCTGTGGCTCTGTGTTTCTTTCTTTAGAAAAAAAGTAACCATTCTATTCTAAGCTTTCATCCAAAACTTAATGTGGATTTTTCACGGGTTTAGGGTGATTCCCATCTCATCCCTGTTTATGGATTCAAACTTTTTAAAATGGACGAAAATAGCGTAAATAACTCTTTTCACAAAAGACAATTAAACAAATAGCCTTCTTATAATTTTTTTTCTTTTTCAAAATGGCACTCCATTTCGCCTCCACATGATATGGTTCATTTATGTGATAACACGTGTACATATGACAAGTTGACTACCTATCACTATGTAAAACTTAGAGCATCCATAGTGTACGAGTTTTTCATCGAACTTTTTCATAGCTTTTTTCTTACATATTATTGTCACATCAAAAACTTAAAAACCTTTATATACCTCCACTATGTGAAAAACTTCATCCAAGTTTTTTCATTACTTTTTTAAACTATTCAGGGTCCCACTCTTTCAACTTTATATCATTTTTATTCTTATTTATAAAAATAAATACATTATGTGGGTCCACAATACTATCAAGTTTTATAGATTAACAACACATTAACGATTACCAACCTATATTGATTAATAGAAATGGTTACAATGTTCGGTATTGATCGATTGAAGTTTTTCTCTATGTGTTCTCTCTTCTTACATCTTTTGTGTGTGTTCTAATCTGATCTTATGTGTAATCTGATTGTAGAGAGTTGAGAGATCTGATATTAGATCTAGCTTCTACAACACACTACCTAATCAACCACTTGCAATATTAAACTAATATAACTAAATAATATCTAACATTTAGATATTATATCTAACTAATAACTAACAAACTAAACTAAACTAACTAATAACAATAACAAACAACTATAACTATTTTATTACAAACGAAACATTAGACTTTAATATCGAGAGTCGACGTTTCTGTTTTAGCTTCAGGTTGCGATCTTCAGATTGGATGATCTTGAATCCAATGAGACTGTGGTCTAACAATCTCCCCCTTTGGATCAAGATCATTACTAAAAAGATTTTAGCAATTTGGTCTTCTCTTTCAGCTCAGAAGATGCAATCTCTTTCTCTAGCTCAGAATGCTTTAGCAAAGTATCTTCAAAGAAAATTTATCTGAAATCAGCATGTCTTCAAAATACTTTGATCTCACATTTCTTTGTTAGTTTTTCTCTTCTTTCATCTTGATGTAATGGACTGGACATTTCTTCAAGCTTTATATTCTCCCCCTTTTTGATGAAAAGTGCACCGACTTCATCAAAACTTTGAGTAAGAAATGTCAACCACTTGGAGCCTCTGATCCGTCAATTCAAAAGATATTCATCCAGATCTTTTCAAATCCAGACAAAATAGTCATGTAACACCTGAATCAACAAATGAATCAGTTAACATGCCTGTCAGTAACACTAAGTCACTGTGTGTAACAAATACATATTGTAAATGAGCTGTTTGATGTTGACTCCCCTAGGGCTTCCATTTAATCATTGAAATACCACAAAGGTAATTTCTATAAACGTTATGACAAAGAAACTAATTCCTTGTGTGTTCGTGCTTGTGTTGAAAGAATTAAGCACTTGATGATTGCTTATAGGCTCAAAATTGTGTAAACCACTGAGACAACAGTAAGTTAAACACATACTCAATGTGCATGATTGAAGTGCGAAGGTGGGGCAGACTTCCTTCTTTTCAATATCCAGATTTTCCAAATGAAAATCAGATAGCATATGTGTTGCTTCCCCTTTTAAAATGTGAAGCATTTTCTTGTTGAGAAGAAAATGAGTAGATGGTGAGGTTTGATCAAGAGTTGGCATGGGCTAGTTGCCTGTTTCAATAATGTTCACCAATGAGTTGTGAAACACTAGTAATGTGGCTGCCCGGCTCAGAAAAAGTTGGTGCAGAGTTGTGATATTCTTTTAATTCTGTTCTCACACGCTCTTTCTTTTAAACATTTTGCTCACTCTAATCACACTCATTTCTTTTCGACTTCTTACACTCAATCACTATGGATTAACTTCTTGAGTAGAAATCACTGGTTAAGGTGATTGCATAGAAGTTGTGTTAATTCTTAGCACAATGAAATCTTGTTTTCCTATTATACATATGATGCTCAAATTGGTTTAACTATTTCAGTTAAAGCACAAAGTTGATCTTGAAAACATTTAAAGTCACACTTCCAATTCATGAATTCGTATTGAGAATCGGGAAGTGGTTTGAACATTTGATAACAATGTTTTCTATGATTGAAAGTTGTCCTCTTTTCAACCATATATGAGATGAAGATATAGAAGTATACCTTTACGTACGATCTTCCATCTCATGAAGCTAAGCTTAAAGTCATAAACATATGATATTGTAAGCATCTCTCAAAAATTCTGCAAAAGTCTTATGTCAAGTCAAAGTAAAATTTATTCACTTAAATTGAAAAGACAAAAAGCAGTAAAACTGTTAAAGTACGAGTTCTGATCAGAAATAATCAGAAGTCATATCCAAACTCCTTTGATCTTGAAGAGCTCCCCCTAAAATCTTGCATTACAAAAATTTGACATAAAAGGTAAATGCAGAAATCTTATGAGCTCCCCCTCAAAATAAGATTGACCAACTTGTCAAATTCTTCTCATACTCCCCCTTGGATCATAAACAGTATATAGAAGTGCAGATATCTTGCGAAAATGAAGAAATGATGAAAAAGTATACAATTAGAAAACTTTGATAGGTAATTATTGATTAAATCTTTAGATTTAGCATACCAAGATTAGAGACAAGAAAGTTAAACCTCTTTTCGTCTAAAGGTTTGGTAAACAAATCGGCAAGCTGATAATCAGTTTTTACAAAGAAAAGTTCAATTGTTCCTTTTTCAACATGATCTTTAATAAAATGATATCTGACGTCTATGTGCTTAGTCTTGGTGTGCTGAACAAGATTCGTTGTTATTGCGATGGCGCTCTTGGAGTCACAGTATATCGGGATTTTGTTGAAGTGGAAACCGTAGTCGCGCAATTGAGTTCTCATCCATAAGACCTGAGAACAGCAGCTAGCAGCAGCTACATATTCTGCTTCGGCCGTGGAAGTTTAAACACAAAGTTGCTTCTTCGATGCCCAACTTACGAGTTTGTCACCGAGGAACTGTACATGTCCTGACGTGCTCTTCCTGTCTAACATACAACCAGGCTCGAGGAGCTTGTTTCAGACCGTAGAGTGCTTTGTTGAGAATGTAGACGTGATTCGGCTTCTCTTTATTGACAAAACCTTATGGCTGAGAGACGTAGACTTCCTCCTTCAGAATGCCATTCAGAAAGGCAGTCTTCACATCCATTTGAAAGACCGTGAAGTTCTTGTGGGTTGCGTAGGCTAGAAACATTCTAATTGCCTCTAATCGCGCCACATGAGCATATGTTTCGTCATAGTCGATTCCTTCCTCTTGTCTGTATCCTTTGGCTACCAGTCTTGTCTTGTTTCGGATAATGGTACCACATTCGTCCTTTTTGATCTTGAAAACCCACTTCGTACCTATAATTGTTTTACCTTGAGGTTTTGGTACGAGTCTGCAGACTTGAAGTGCATCGAACTGATTCATCTCTTCTTGCATTGAGATCACCCATTCTGGATCAGCAAGTGCCTCTCATACGCGAGTTGGCTCGAACTTGCTCAGAAAGGAGTCATGCATGCACATGTTTATTGATGCTGACCTAGTTTGCACCGGTTTTGATGGATCGCCAATGACCTGGCTTATCGGGTGCTCTTTGGTTCATTTATGTTCATGAGGTAGTGGATTATATGAATGTAAGTCAGTTGTATCATCAATAAATCCACTTGTACCTTCTTCAGTTTGTTCAGGAGGAATGATGATTGTAGTTGAAGTGGGAGGTGCAGAAGGCTCAGCAGGTACAACTTGTTCTGGCTGTATATTGATCTGAATAGGACATCCTACTATGTCAGCTACTTCTGTCTCTTCATCACATGGCACTTCTTCAACTGTCGGAGTCGGCATTTGAATTGGAACTTCTTGTTGAATCGGGGTGTTGGATTCAATAGGAATATCTGAACTTCTGTTTCAGTTGCCACTGAGATTTAACTTCTGGCATTTGCTTGCTCAGATCTGAAATATGTGAAACTCTTGAGTTAGACTTCTGAGCAACAATTGAATGCTTCTTCTTCGGATGACCAGTAGTGTTCGGTTTCTGTGAATGCTTATATATAATCTTACCTTTAACACTTTTAACTTTCACAGAGACTGAGTTATCAACTTTCGTTGATTTTGCACTGTTAACAGGCATACTGGTTTTTCCTAAAGATTTCTTAACAAAGGATGAATGGTTAGGAAGTTTGGCATTAAAGTCAAATTGTTCAAAACAATCATCTAAACCACCGTCAGAGTTCAGAAAATCAAACCCTTTATTTGATGAACCAAACATATCCTTAGAGTTTGAAGCCTTTGAAATAATAACATTTTTCAGCACGGTTGAAAAAACTTTTTGTTGAATCTCAATCAAAAGTCTTTCATCTGTTAAAGAATTCTCGAGTTCAGAAATTTTACGTTCTAAAACGAGAGGAGGGACATATAGTTTACCTTGAATAGGCTTCGCCTCCATTTCTTTTTCAGAATAACTTTGAAAGAGGTCATTTGAAAGAGATTTCTTCTTTTGATATATTGGATTCTCATTATAACTATTATTCATCTCCGCATAATAAAATGGAAGATAAACTTTAGATGATTTTAAACGTTTTTCAGTTTCGTCGGCTTCATCCTTTTCAGATAGTTTATTCCAGAAAGTTTTAAACTCAGGGATTCTTCGAGCTAATTTCAAAGAAAGATGATCATAAAGTGCAGACACTTCAGATATTCCTTTTTGAAGACACTGAGGATTCTTATAACCGATTCCTCACGTAGGCTTTGCGTATTGAGTTTGTTGCGCAAAGTAGGTTACGCAAAGTGGGCTTTGCGTGAGTTCTTCCTCTGGTTTGCGCAAGTTCGTCTGTACTTCGATAAAATCGATTTTTCAACCTGTTTTTCCAAGATTAACAGTACCAAACTCTACCAATATGTCTAAAAACACTTATAGAATAGATTGTGACCACTTGATCTCGATAAAAATCACTTTTTCGAAAATAAATCGATGGCACAGTAACTTTTGAAAACTCGAACTCAGACAACAAAATCACCAAAATGGAACTCGATTAAAGCTCTATACTGAAATTAATCACTCACAACTCGATCTAGCATGTATATCGATCACAACCTGATCGATTTTAACACCTAAAACATCTTAAATCACTAAAATGATTTTTCAAATAAGAACACATAGTCGTTTTTCAAAAACTTGATTTTGATCTCTTATCAGGCTCTGATACCAATTGTGGGTCCACAATGCTTATCAAGTTTTATAAATTAACAACACATTAACGATTACCAACTTGTGTTGATTAATAGAAATGGTTACAAGGTTCGGTATTGATCGATTGAAGCTTTTATCTATGTGTTATTTCTTTTTACACCTTAAGTGTGTGTGTTCTAATCTCATCTGTGTTATATGATTGTAGAGAGTTGAGAGATCTGATATTAGATCTAGCTTCTACAACACACTACCTAATCTAACCACTTGCAATATTAAACTAATATAACTAAATAATATCTAACATTGAGATATTATATCTAACTAATAACTAACAAACTAAACTAAACTAACTAATAACAATAACAAACAACTTTAACTATTTTATTACAAACGAAACATTAGACTTTAATATCGAGAGTCGACGTTTCTGCTTTAGCTTCAGGTTGCGATCTTCAGATTGGATGATCTTGAATCCAATTAGACTGTGGTCTAACACATTAAAATTCATACAAATTAATAAAAATTAGGTTATTAAGAAATATATAAAAGTTGTATTAAAGTTTGTAAAATAAAAATTAAAAAATGTTGAATTTAAAAGTATTTATAACCGAAAATAAAAAGTGGGTCATTAAGAAATCTGTTAAAATTGTATAAATATGTCAAATTTGAGATATTATTTTAAAATATAAAATATAATTACTTTCATTATGTATGTATTTATTTATATTATTTATTTAATAATTATATTTAAATAGGATTACTTTAAATATATTAATAAATAAAACTGATTAAATACGAAACTTTTATAAAATTTTATAAAGTTAAAACTGATTAAATACGAAAAAGCTATGAAAAATCAGGTCGTGCAGTTACGAGTTATGACGAAAACCTCGCGAAAAACCTCAAGTAAAAAAACTCTTCACCATGTGAAAAATCTCAAAAGAAGGTTTTTGTTTTTTGAAAAAACTCACAAAAAACTTTGAAAAAACTTTGAAAAAACACATTATGGATGCTTTAATGGTCTCATTGGTGAAAAAACCTCCTCTTCTCTCTAACCTCCAACCACCCCCTCTATTAGGGTGTTGCTAACCCTAACCCCCCCTATAAAACCCATACCTTTTAACCCCCTTCCAAAAACTATTTTTAATTGATTTTCAAATCTATAGTTACATTTTATACCCCTATACTTATTTAGTTAGTTTACTTTATAACTTTTATTTTTCTAATTTTCATTTTACACCATCACCATATTAATACATATAATCGTATATTAACTAAAATACGTTAAAAAAATGAGTTTTAATTTTAACAAGTTATACTATTACAATCATCTCTTCGATATCTTCGAAATGAGTCCAATATTGAATATTTTTGGATTTAATTATTTTATTATATGTTAAAAAATACGTTTTAAAATACGTTAAGGAAATCAATATATATATATATATAGTGTTTGGTTCGTTTGAGAAATGATAAATATATGAGAAATAGAGAAGTAATCCTAGCCATTCATATGGTCAAGATCGGATTTGACTAGTCAAATGTTGCGGCTTTGACCGGTCAAAAGTTGCGACTTTGACTGGTCAAAAGTTGCGGCTATCCCAAAAATAGAAGGACAATTTCGTAAATTTTACAAAACACACGGGCTATGTTCATATATGAACATGTATAATTCACATATGAACTATATGTTCATATATGAACCAGTGCAATTCACAATTGAAGTCTTTTAACTGATTCATATATGAATCAGTTGAACTAACTAACAGATTCATATATGAATCTTTGTGATTCATATATGAATCTGTATGAATCACAAAGATACATATATGAACCTTTGTGAATCACAAAGATTCATATATAAATCAGTTGAACTAATTAACAGATTCATATATGAATCTTTGTGATTCATACAGATTCATATATGAACTCATCCCGTGTATTTTACGAAATTACCCTCTACCTTCTATAGACCACACAAGGAATTATCCGGTGCTTCGCGGTCAAAGCCGCAAATGTTGACCAGATGAATGACTAAGATTACTTCTCTATTTCTCATATATTTACCATTTCTCAAATGAACCTCTCCCTATATATATATATATATACACACTAGAAGCGTACTCGCAAATGCATCGAGATACATCACAATTTTAATGTTTCATTTTATTTTTTGTTTTTTTGTTACGATTTTGGATTGTTTTGAGAAAATGATATTTTTTTTAATAAATTTGTTTAATTTATGCTTAATAATATAATGTTTTTCATATAAAAAAGTAAGTATTTTATTAGAATTCAATGATTATCTTATATATTTTAATGACATCTAGAAAAAATAATCAATTACATATTTAATAATACTATAAACGTACTTGTGCAATGCAGCGAGATTCAAATTGGTGGGTGTTAGAAGTCTGCAGTAGTAATATGTATCTTGTGCTTTGATACTTGTAAATTAAAATATTTTTAAAATCTTGCATAAAATGATGGTACCTGATAATTTGTATTTAAGAGTTTTTTATCACATACAAAAGTAGATTATATGTGTATGAAGAATATATAGAGCGTACCGGTACTCGTGAATATGTTGTTTTAAATTAATAATCAAAGTTGAAATCTGTTGAAATAAAAACAATACGCAATATATTTATTAGGGTAGGAAAAAAATTTCCCCTCTATTAATGCATACCCCCCATCACTCTCACACAACCATAAATGTTTGATTTTATAAGATTTTAATAACATATTTTATACCCTTATAATTATTTAGTTAGTTTACTTTATATTTTTACTTTTTTAATTTCCATTTTACACCATCATCATATTAACATATATAATCGTATATTAACTAAAATATGTTTAAAAAAATACTTTTAATTTTAACAAGTTACACCATTATAATCGTCTCTTCGATACATTCGAAATGAGCCCAATATTGAATCTTTTTTTAATTTAACAAATTAATTATATATTAAAATATGTCAAAAATACGTTTTAACATATCACATTAACATACATAATTATGTTAAAACGTATTTTTTAACATATTTTTACATACGTTAAGGAAATCGATATATATATATATATATATAGTGTTTGGTTCATTTGAGAAATGGTAAATATATGAGAAATAGAGAAGTAATCCTAGTCATTCATATGGTCAAAATCGGATTTGACTAGTCAAATATTACGGCTTTGACTGGTCAAAAGTTGCGGCTATCCCAAAAATAGAAAGACAATTTCGTAAATTTTACAAAACACACGGGTTGTGTTCATATATGAACATGTATAATTCACATATGAACTATATGTTCATATATGAACCAGTGCAATTCACAGCTAAACTCTTTTAACTGATTCATATATGAACATTTGTGATTCATATATGAATCTGTATGAATCACAGAGATTCATATATGAACCTTTGTGAATCACAAAGATTCATATATGAACCTTTGTGAATCACAAAGATTCATATATGAATCAGTTGAACTAATTAACAGATTTATATATGAATCTTTGTGATTCATACAGATTCATATATGAACTCATCTCGTGTATTTTACGAAATTACCCCTCTACCTTCTATAGACCACACAAGGAATTATCCGGTGCTTCGCGGTCAAAGCCGCAAATGTTGACCAGATGAATGGCTAAGATTACTTCTCTATTTCTCATATATTTATCATTTCTCAAATGAACCTCTCCCTATATATATATATATATATATATATATATATATATAGGTTCAGGTTCATTTGTTAACCATATTTTTTGTGTTAACTTTATGAACCATTATAAGCCCTTGATCATGGAAATCAATGGTTGAGATTGAATATATTTTAAAAATCTTAATAAATGTATAATTAATGAAAAATTAGGAGTGAACTATAGTGATAAGGGTATTTTGGGGAAAAAATAAATGAAACATTATGTTTTTATTCTCTCTTAATTAATGTTCCTTTCAAAAGAATTGTAACCCCCGGTTCATGCGTGTTCATATGAAGAAATATGAACATTATTACTTTTAAATATCATATTCATATGAATAAATATGAACAATATTACTTTTAAATTTAATATTCATATGAAGAAATATGAACAATATTAATTTCAAATATCATATTCATATGAATAAATATGAACAATATTACTTTTAAATTTAATATTCATAGGAAGAAATATGAACAATATTAATTTCAAATATCATATTCATATGAAGAAATATGAACATGAATGAACCACCACCTTACTGTTCATGTGACTCGTTAACAAGTTTTTGTTCATATGCCCAATGGTGAAGTAATGAACAAACATGAACGTTATTTCTTTTAAAAGTCGAAATTTTGACAAAAACACGGTGCTTTATGATTTTATATTCACATAGTTTCGTCTAAGTGGTTTAAAGGGACAATCATACTTGGATTTGCAGAAATCATCATCTTTAATCGGTGGACAAAAGATTTGAATTGAAACAACTAGCTACTAGACTTCATGTGATGTTCATACGATTTTAGCAATTAATTATAGAAAATATTTTGAAATCAAAGAATTAGCAAGGATTGGATCTCGTTGTTGGATGACTTTGATAATATTCATATGATTTCAAAATTATGTTGAAAATGGAAAAAAATATGAAATTGTAACCTCCACTATAATTATGGATGATTTATTTGTGTAACCACCACGAAGATAAATGAAATATTAATTAATTACTAAATGACGTTTCTACCCTTTTGCATTAAATAAATAAACAAATTAAACAACAAAAAATCTTGCATTTTTATTGGTTGAACAAGGTTCATAAAATTAACAAGAATTATATATTTAACAAATGATCCTTGCTATAGACAACTTGAATGGTTTTAAAACAGCATCAATATGTACCCAAAAAACCTAACATGTAACAAAAGTTATATTCAAACATGGAATGTTTGTTACACAATGTATCCTTTTACTACTCATCGAGCCCATACGTCTCTCCAAAATAACTGTCAACTAACAGATTCGCCATCATTCTAAGCTCGCCGTTTTCGTGAAACTGGAATCGTTCCATCGCTTCGATTCCGTCTGCCCCTTCAACCAGTTTCTGACCCTCACCGTTTGGCATCCCTCTTAAAACCTGCACACAATTATATCCCCGATTAACGATCATGTAAAATTTTCAACAATACACGTTATAATCTTTAACACAATGCTCTTGAATTTTGGAAGAAAAGAAAATGATGGAAAGGAAAGAAAATTTTGTATTTGTGTTCTTGAAAGGGAAGGGAACGAATAGAAAGGAAACAAATTTTCACGTTCTTGAACAGAAGATATTCTTTTTTGTCATTTTCACAAATGTACCCTTATATTTGTTTTTTTACTTTGTTGTATGAGGGTATTTTTGTCATAAAAGATCACAGACTCCTTTCAACTTTCCTTTCCTTTCTTTTCTTTTCTTTAAAGAAAAAGGTTTCGAGAACTTGTTTCGAGTGTTACCAGCTCGATGAAATGAAGTCCGAGTCGGGCAGCTTCAAGATCGGCTGATCTAACCAGATCAATAAAACCACCAAGACAACCGGCTTTTACAAATGAAACCAAGTGATCCAACAATAAGCTTGGCCTCCCGGAGCCATCGGCTGGAGCAACACAGAGATTGCCTAGAACATACGCCACCTCCTTTTTTATGTCGAATGGTGCTGAATCAAGAAGCTGCAATAATAACAACACGGCTTCGCTTTTACATATCACTTGCTTGTGACCAACAGAGCCTGCAGCTATGTTCGATAGCACCCAAGCCGCTTCCTACACAAATCAAGTTTTATTACGAAACGTATGATGAATGAGTTAAGCCGCCACCCCATTCACCAAATTATATATACCTTCTTCAAGAAACGATGCTCACTCTTCAAGCATTTACTTAACGATCGTATAATACTGTCTGCAAATCTCACGAAACGAATTGGGGTCAATTCTTTTGTCTTTTCTCGTTAACATTTTCTAACTTTTGGCTTTAAGCAAGTGGGATACAAATCAGGTGTTGCTATATGCACCCCTGTTTAGATCAGAATCAGGTTAAATCATTCATTGAAAATGTAAAAAGTAAGTCTGATGTTGATGTGTGTGAGATGGAAATTAGTAGATAGGGGTGCATTTAGCCTACCCCCAATTGTTTAATTCATCTTTTTATTCTCTCTCCTCAAGTGATGATATGTCAGAGGTTGATTGGTAGACATGGAGTCTTGTTTTCCCTAGCTTTTTTGCTAAGGGCCTGTTTTTTACTTCTGAGACTTTAACCTTAAAAAAGATCTAAAAAAATCGTAAACAAATCGACAAGAAGTTATTTTAGAAAGCAGAAGCTAGAACTAGCCTGTGATTTCATGCCCAGGAACAAGAACAACGTTCGTCGTGTAAGCATCACTGGCCATGAGATTGCCCAAACTTCGTAGCAGCTGCATACAATAATGCCAGGAGAAAACAAGGGCATTAATATTTCAACAATCACACAACAAAGTATGATTGTTGATCCTAATAGATAGAACCGATGAATACAAGACCCGAAAGTATATTAGCAAAAAAAAGAGAATTCATGGATTGTTTGTTACCGGAATGAGTGATTGCAAACTATTTGAAGCGGCCAATCTGTCCACTAGAACTTGTACAAGATCGGTCTTCATTAGCACACTTGTAGCAACATCTGAAAGAGCCGATAGATAGACAACCACCCATGCTACTTCAGTTGCTAAATCAACATCCCTGTTCATATAGCACACCATAGTTCACACAATTCAATTTTAATCAATAATTAAGATATAATTACACGACAATGATGTGAAAAAAAACTTACGATTTCTTCAAGTGTCGAAGTATAGCATCGACCACCCCATCAACTTTTATGAGTTCTGTTGCAGCCTGTGGGTCTGGTCCCTACGTTCACAAACACCAAAATTTTAGAATCTTGAAGAAAAAACGATATTTGCAAAATTGTTTTCTTTAAAGAAAGTTCCTCCTTTATTTTCAGACGCTCTCTTTATATTCCTTTCCCTTTGAAAGCCTTCCACATGCTTGATATACATGTGTATGACTGAAAACTGCAAAAGATTGTCCCATTCTTTTTGACCACTCGGTATTTTCACCATGGATCCAATTCATATGATACATCGCTATGTCTACTTGATTTAAGGAAAATGATATTATCAAATGGAACCTGAACTTTTTATGCAAACAAGAGTGCACAAATGAAAAAGATAAATGAGCGATTAAGAACCTTGATTAGATTTGATAACGTCCAAGCGGCTGTTCTGACTGTGGAACCCTTATCCGGTAACATCATTCTTGCAAGAGGATGTAACGCTCCTTGTGAAAGGAGAAGATCTCGAAAATCCTCTCCTTCACCCGCAACATTTCCTAATGCCCATGCACATTGCTCGGCAACACATGATGAACCCTTCTCTACAAATTGATTAATTGCATACAGAATATCAGTAGAAGTCAGGTTTGTGTATATCTCACCCTCCACAGACCCCATCTTCGAGAAAGTGGATATACTGGGGTTGTTTGGTTTGTAAAATGTCGGTATATGGACCAACGATCACATACAAGAATCATGAACATATAATTAATGCAAAACCAAGTTTCTAAAGTGCTTAATATGTCCTACATTAAAGTGTCCTTTCCTTTTTGAGATGACCCACAACAAGTTTCGTCTTTCTTAATATAAAAAGATTCTCTCTCACTTTCCAAAATTAACCGTGATGATGAACAAATAAAGATATTTAACAAGGTCCCCCCGTACTTACGGAAGCATGTTAAGATACACAGTTCATATCTTAAAGGAAAAAGGTAAAGCTACTTCTTGCAATTTCACCACAAGCTTTGATGTATATTGATATCCGTGACATTTACAAAGAGAAAAAGTCGGGTGGAGCGTGGGATATCCAGAGGAGATGCGTCTTTTTATTGAGAACAACGCAAAATCTCCAAATCAGTAACACTTTACACTTAAAATCAGATAACCTCTAGATGTTATAATAATTTCAAAAAGAACTGGTAACGCAAAAGGAATTGTCTCGAAATTTAACTAGCACGATCACTGACCTCCAAGATGAGCAATAAGTAACGGTAATGTGGGTAACAAAGCTTTAGTTTCTTCTGGTTTTCCCGCGGCTATATTTGTAAGACACCAAGCTGCTTCAAGCAACTGCATTGTGGGCATTAATTTGTAAACGGGTTAGCCTATTTTAGATAACTTATTTAAACAAAAGCGAACGTGTTTATGAAAAATAAAGACAAGAATTACCTGTTCATCTTCGGATCCAAATGAAAGACATTGAGCAAGTAGAGTTATTGCTCCGGATTTAAGAGCAATTTCAACAGGAGGATACTCGGATCTTGATAATAGCCTCCTTAGTTCACGAAGAGCATTCACCTTCTTTTGAACCGCGCCTTTTCCCCTAAAAGAAATGAAACAAGATAAGAATTTTAAGTCAATTTGCAAACAGATGATAAATCATCAACATAATTGACCAAACATCCAACCAAAAATGGCAAGAGTTTAACTTCTACACAAATGGAGCTTGATTCGATTTACCTAAGCATACACAGTACATCTATATGTATGACATTAGATTGTATAGCTAACAATTTGAATGTAGAACACATGTTTGCCCAAATTTGTAACTTGTAAACTAGACTTACTTGAAAGAAACTGCAAGCTTCAATTCTTCAACAGCAGAAGATGTCTGAGCCTCTAAAATGGATGGTTCCTCTTCAATCATCATGTCGCCATCGGTTACAACATCCATATCGCTACTAACTCCGTCTCTACACAATCGTTTGGTTCGGAACATTGCTTCTCTTCTTTCTTTCACCACTGAAACTGCATGCTGCCTTCTCCTTTGTACAGCAGCATTCCCAACTGCAATCCCCAAATACATACATACATACATACATATATATATATGTGTGTGTGTGTGTGTGTGTGTAATTAGTATATAACTTATAAGCATAATGATCAAGATTTTTAAAAATTTGCATAAATAGATTGTAAAGATGGCCAAATTTCTATATATATATATATATACACATATTTACACCTCAAGTAGCATCCTGAAAGTGTTCTATCTATTGAAATCACTTGTATTCCTTCAAATTCAATGTTTTTCTTTAGGAATTTTAACTTCCCCCAAAACCCAAATTAAATCTTCAAACTTGAAATAAACAAAAATCTATGATGCCCAAAAGGGGTAAGACTTAGATTCATACCAACAACATAAAATGGGTTCATCGCAATTACAGAAAAGAACCCATAAGAGTTACACATAAATGATCCAAGAAAAGAAATCAAAAATCAAATCCCATTAACACAAAACGTGTATCTGGGCCATGAACTGTATAAATAAAAGAAAAGAAAAGAAAAGAAAAGAAATGAAAAACATGCCTGTGTTCTTGATGGGGTCTCTTTTATGAGACGCTGGGTTTTCACCTGCCATTGTTTCGATTACAGAAATGGAGTTTTTTTTTAAAAGAAGATCGATAGAGTTTTGGGCGCGCTCGCTCAAGAAACTTTCTACAGTGGGTTTGATCATACGGAGACCAAAGGAATGTGCATTTGTGTGCGTAAATGCCCCAACTCATATACATGCTTGGATGCCCTGGTTTCATTGTCCCAAATGGAAATTAGGGTTAAATTCTAAATTGGTTTTCGCTTTTGGGATTGATTTTTTTAATTGGATGAGCTCGATTCAAACTGGAAATTTGGGTCGGGAATGTGGTAGATGATCGTGAACATGTATCCCTTTGAAATTGTTTGATGAATCAAGAAAAAGATTTACATGAGAAATATTTTGAACAACAACTAACAAGGTTTTATATAAGTCAAATACAATAAGAAAAATGTTTTTATATAAGTTAATTAATTAGAAAGATTATTTCACATGTTTATGACGTTTCTCTTTATAAACTTTTTAGATGTGTTAAATGGATTTTTCTAAGAAAACTTTGATTTTGAGACAAGTAAATGAGCATATATAATTATCATTATCAAATTGAGTATGGTTATTTTTCGGGTTTATCTTGATTAATCCATTAATGTGGTTCGAAAGTCGATACTTGCATAAGTTAATAGTTGATATTAGTAGCGGATCATTAGTAACAGGATCAAAATTAAATGGGTTACTTGATTCAACCAAATGAATGAAATTGAAAATGAATTTTCCATCTCCCTTACCCTAGTTTAACCATGAATAAAAATTTGGTCTTAGGGAGAATTATATTATATAATATCAAATAGTTTTTTTCATATTCAATCTCATTAGTTATTGTTTAGCACCTTTATCCAAACACTCCTCAAGTATGAGAAATTTGTTCCTTTCAATGGATCCTAAAGGTAATCACTCAAATCAAATTCTCTAGGCATCAAATGAGTAGAGTAATAGCATCTCCAATGGTTCTTATAATCAAAAAGTGCAATAGCTTATTAGAACTAGCATTGTGGAATGTTCTTATAAGAACCTTGGTTCTTACCATGAAGTTTGTGTGAAATGACAATTTCCTCATTTTTATTGGTAGTTAAATTAAATATTTGATATTTGTTTATTAATATATAATAATTATTGATGTTGACATGAGGTTCTTATAAGAATTACCATTGTGGATTTTTATATAAATTTTTAAATTGATGAGTTGTAAATTAGGTGACATCAAAAAGTGTAAAAATAAGGTTCTTGTAAGTACCTCCATTGGAGATGCTCTTAGACTACGAAATACAATATTCATTAGAGGTTCCGAATGTTGCTTTTTTTAAATCCTTCTATTTTTCTACCGAAATAATAAAACAATTAACAATGAATAAAAAAAAATTAACAAGTAGTCCTCACAAAAAACCCTAAAATTAACAAAAAAAAAATAATCATTAACCATTTGGGTTGTGGCACACTGACAAAGCCTTTGAAGGATGTAGTGGAAAATCTCATCTAGCCAGGATTCAAATCCAGGTGCTACCAAAGCCCTTGTGGCCATGAAGATTCACCTACGATGACTCTAGACCATTTGTGGCAGTCCAAGAATTAGTCTGTGTACGTAAGTTGTCCCGAAAAACCACATTTATCAAAATAATAATAATAATAACCCTAATGATTAATAATAAAGTCATAAATGCTAAATAAAAAATTAATCACACCCCAAAAGATAAAATAGAAATGAGAAATAGTTTGACTACAAATATTGTGGGTCATTTTGAGATAAAGTTATATATAAACTTGAAGCGTATTTGTGCAATACAACGAGATACATCACGATTTTAATGTTTTTTTTTGTTTTTTTTATTTTTATCGATTTACAGTACGATTTTGAATGATTTTGAGAGAGTGACAATAGATTTTTATAAATTTGTTTAATTTAGCCTTAACAGTATAATGTTTTTTATATAAAAAAATTAAGTATTTTGTTAGAATTCAATGATTATCTTATATATTTTAAATTATTTACATTTAAATTTAGATGTTTATTCTGTTTTGATTAATGTTTATCAGTTAGTTATGAATTCAAACATATAACTTTATAAATGTGTACTCATGCATCATGACTTGTAATCTTGAATTTTAAAGAAATGCATAAAAACTTGTTTTTAAGAGTTTATTTGATAGTTTAATAATAATGTAATTAATTTTAGATTTAATAATATAATGTTTTTTTTATAGAATAAACATTAAATATTTTGTTATATTTTCTTAATTATATTTTAGATTTTTTATATTTAAATTTTGATTTTTATTATGTATTTAGTTATACGGGGAGTGATTTTAGGGGAGTTGAAGTGTGGAGTGGTTTAAGGGGAGTTAAAGTGGTTAGGGATAAATATTGAAAATTAATAAATAACATTAAATGTAGTATATAAAATTTTAACGATTATTTTTAAGAGATTTTAAGTAATTAACATTAAATAGCGGTACTTTAAGCTTTAACAATTGTTTTTACGAGTTTTTATTTATACTATATAATATAGTATAGATAATATATTGTTGTTTAAAAACCTGTAGGGTCGTTTTACCCCAATATTTTAAAGGGAAAACTTATTGACACCTTAAAAACCTTATATACACCCCACCCCACCCCACCCCCCCACCCCATACCCACCCTACCACTCATAATTAACTTCTTGTGTTTGATTTTTTTAGTTTATTTTAAAGTTTAAGGGTGCGTTTGGTACGGTGGACTGGGTGGGACAGGACAGAACAGAACACACATGTCCCATGTTTTGTATGACCACAAGTGGAACTAACTAAAACAACCATGGGACACATGCGTTCTCCTCTACCCCCTAGAACAAGATGGAACAAGCTAACATTTTACAAAAATATCCTTGAAAAATTTGAACCTAAAGACACTCCTCAATATATCAGATACGTCGGTTGCTTCAGATAGAAACTCTCCTCAGGTCGGCGGCGGCGTCGCTTCTCACCGGTCGTCGGCGCCGCTTCTCACCGGTCGTCTGCGTCTCTTCTCAATCTATCAGATACAACCCACTGATTGCTACTCCATCCATAGGACCTGCAACTTTTTTTTTTTGGTTTCTGATTCTCGACTTTTCCACCGATTGCTACCCAAATTTTTTTGTTTTTTTGGTTTATGGACCTGCAAATCTCGACTTTTTGGGTTTAATCCACCGATTGCTACCCCAAAAAGCCACCGATTGGGAACCTGCAAGTTTTTTTTGTTTTTTTGTTTCTGATCTACTATGTTTGGGAACCTGCAAGTTTTTTTTTTGTTTCTGATTTGCTATGTTTTTTATCTGCTATGTTCTATGATGCTGTAAATATCATGAGAAGTGGAAACAGTGTTGATGGTGATAACATTGTTCATAAAATTGATTCTATGCTACTGTACATTGTTTAGGCAATTTGTTTATATTTAATTATAGTAGAAGTGTACTCGCGCAATGCTGCTAGATACATTACGATTTTAATGTTTCATTTTATTTTCTATTTTTTGTCGATTTACATTACGATTTTGGTTGGTTGTGAGAGATTCATAATGATTTTTTTATATAAATTCGTTTAATTTAGACTTAATAATATAATGTAATTTATTTTGGTTTAATAATATAATTTTTTTTATAAAATATTCTGTTAGATTTTTTTAATTATATTTTATATTTTTATATTTAAAATTTGATTTTTATTCTATATTTAATTATGCTGAGAGTTATTTTAGGGGAGTTAAAGTGGGAAATGATTTTAGGAGAGTTAAAATGGTTAGAGATAATGATTGAAAATTAATAAATAGTATTAAGTGTAGTACATACAGCTTTAATGGTTGTTTTTTAAGTAATTAACATTAAATAGTTGTACATTAAGCTTTAAGACTTGTTTTTAAGAGTTTTTTTATGTCATCTTTATAATATAGTATAGATTATGTAGAAGCTTATATTGATTATTTAATAAAAAAAAATTAGAAAACTCATCAGGGGTAAATTGGTCATTTCAACTGGTTCTGTTCTGTTTTGTCCTGTCATATCTTGTCTAACCAAACGTTGGACACCTGTTCTGTCCTGTCCTGTTCTATCATGTCTCGTCCCGTCCCATCCCGTCTGCGTACCAAACGCACCCTAAATAACTTTTTATGTTTCCAAGGTTGGTTGTAAATAATAGAACCCTATTTTAAATTATTGCGACATGAAATTTTAGTTGTCAAATGCTTTGGTATTTTTAATTTATTTTTCTAATTATACATGACATGAAATTTTAGTTAAAAAGAATTATATACGTGATCCGTCATATTTAGTTGAGCCATGTTCTTGTTAGCAAGTCGTCAAGTAAATTAGATTCACAAATAAACGAAAATTTTGTTCAAGATTATTAAATGATGATTTTGAAAGTTGGTCCCTATAATAAAAATCAGATTGATTTTATCTTGATGCAAATTTCCCTCAAATATATTGAAAACATTTGTTTTATAATAAAAATCATTTTAAGACATCTAAAAGAAAAAATGAATGCCAACATTTATCTATAAAACTGTAGTATTTGATTGAAAGGAAATTAATTAAAGTAGTCACTTCAGAAAATCGGGTTTTACCTCCAAGTCAAAGACTCCCAAAAATTAGTAAAATAGCCAGTAGATTCGTGAAAATAGTTCGTATATACGAACACCTCCTTTGAAGTCAAAAATTTGATCCACGTTCGTAATATGTGTTCGTATATACGAACATAGCATAAAAAAAATCAGATTCGTAAAAATGGTTCGTGGAAAGTTAAGAATCATTTAAAAAAGTTACACGTTTGGCCCCTGTTTGTATATACGAACACTTTTACGAACACATTTGGCCCCTCATCGTAAAACACTGATATACAAACAAAGGATTGTCAAATAAATTAAAAAAATTACAATTTTGGCCCCTCTTTGTAAATATCTTCGTGTATACGAACTTACCTTGTTTTTTATATAAAAAAACTTACATTTTTGGCCCTAATTAGTAAAGAAAATTAATTTTCTTTAGCTTGGTTCGTATATACGAACTTACCTTGTTTTTTATATTAAAAAAACTTACATTTTTTGCTCTAGTTAGTAAAAAAAACTTCCATTTTGGCTCTAGTTAGTAAAAAAAAACTTATATTTTTTGCCCTAGTTAGTAAAAAAACTAATCTTTTTAGCTTGGTTCGTATATACAAACTAGATCACGAACAAGGGTCAAATATGTAAATTTTTTTAATACTTTCAAACCTTTCATGAACCACTTCAAGAATTTTTTTGAATTTTTGAGCCATGTTCGTATATGCGAAGCCTTTTTAGGAAACTATACCAAATTCTGAAAAAAAATTTAGTTTTTGGGAGGAGTTCGTATATACGAACCCTTTTCACGAACCTACATGTTATTTCACAAAAATAAGAGAGATAATGACTAGGAGGGTAAGTGTATTTTCTGAATGACTATTTTAATTAATTTCTCTATATATTTTCATATCTACTTGTAATATATATATATATATATAATATATATATATATATATAATATATATATATATATATATATATTTTCCAGACGATAAAAAGAGAAAAGGAAAAAGCTAAAAAGGTAATGCAAGTTTGAACACCACTAAGGCTATGTTTGGCAATTTAAAAAGCTACTATGAGTAGCTTTTCAATGAGTTGACTTATAAGTTAGTTTATGGTCATTCAAACATGTACAAAAAAAAAACTAGCTTATAAGTTATTGTTTTTTTACCAAACAATGCCTAAATCATGGGGTTTGATACGAACACGCTAAATTCATTGGGTTTGAGTACACCATCAAAGTATATTTTAATTGTTTTAATCACAATTGTGCCTGACATCTTCTAATCAAAGGTGCCCTAATCTCTCTATCCTCTTTACATTTTATCCAAACAAACAAATTATTTATAAAAACAAATAAATATTTAATAAAAACTTGCACCCTCCGTCCCAATATAAGTTTCTATATTTTTATTTGTATTTGTCCCAAAATACGTGTCAACTTTCAAAAGTAAATAACTAAAATTTCAAATGTAATCTTAATTAATAAATAAATAATTAATAGTTGTGAAAAGAAAAGAAATTAAATAAGGATAAAAATGTTATTTGGTTTACAAAAAAATGTAATAAATATAAATGTGTTAAAGGAAGAAATAAATATAACAACAATAAATGGAGAGAATGAATCTGTAATTCTCATTAATCAAATGCCCTTTAAATAGGGATGAGTTACAAGTAGATAACCACGAGATATTTCAGTTCTAATCTAACTATGATATATTTATCTCTATCTCTATATTTATCTCTATCGTCATATCCTTTAGACGATGACACATTTATCCTACAACACTCCCCCTTGTGCCGAGTTAAAGGAGTGGTGGTGCACAGTTGTTGTCTCGTTAAAACCTTACGCCAAAATAAAACCCAGTGGGAAAAAATAAAAATATGACGAAGGAAAAAGTACAACACACCAGCTTCTTTGCAATACATAGACTTTTCCTTCAGTCTAGTTTTCTCTTAGATTCGTACTTTAATCATGAGAGTTAAGAAAATACGATGGTATATAAACTGTTGCCTCACTAAAACCTTACACCAAGGAACAAAACCCAATGGGAAAAATAAAACCTTTGTTGAAGGAAAGAGCACAACATACCAATATCAAATATATAGTAGACTCCCCCTTTTGTCTACTACTCCCCCTGATTTGTGCATTAATCGAGGGAGTTTGGAAAACATTTCCATTTACTTTCTACACGTTTTCCAATATATGGTTTTATGGTAATGAATTGGTAAAATATGTCACATTCTTCTGACACCTTACTTGATTCACTTGAATCTAAAGGAGAGTCTTTTATTGCTGATTGTATAGAAACTTAAGAAGAATATGTTTTGTGTTATTACCTTGATGTATCTTATGTTAATTTCTTCAATATATGATGCATCATTTCCATATATGCAAGTAGGATTCTGGTTGAACCCAAAATTACTAACTCCTCTAATATATGTAATGATAGTCCTTAATCATATACATTATTTTATTATCTCATGGAAAGTAATATTCTTGGATTAGTTCAAGGAGATAGTTACAAATGATTGCTTAGTTTACTTCCAAGCAATCGACGTGTTCCTTGTGGTAATTCTTTATCCAGTTTGGGAATAACCTTTGTATGGGTCAGGCAGATACCTAATATCAGCAAACACATACCAAGACATTGTTTGGTGTTTTTCTATAAGAGCTAGTACTTTTGCTGCTTACATTCTAAGTAGGTATTGAAATTCCATTATCAATCCAATTTTTCTTTCTATAGGGAAAGTATAAACCCATGTCAATGGTTCCAAAATATTAATTTGATATCATTCCAATGACTTTGCGTTGGCGCTGAGCTAAATCTAGCTAACAAGTTCATTGAGAAATATAATGTATGGTCAAGTGTATTATGCTAAGTACGATAATGCGCATATTGTACTTAGATAGGGAATTCTAACTCCCAACATTTTTCGTCATCATCCTTTACACGAAATGGATTTTTCCTTATACCCGACACTTCAACCGATCATGGGAGTGCTAACCGAATGCGCTTTGTCCATATTAAATTGCCTGATTATTTTCTGGACATATGCGATCGGTGAATTAATATTTCACAAACTCGGTGTCCTAGCTCAAATATCTAGACAAAACCAAGTCTTCCCAAGATCTTTCCTCTCAAAATCAGATTTTAAGTAGCTTGTGGTTCCTCTCATTTCATCAAAAGTGCCTATTATGTTCATAACATTGACATATAGAGCTACTTTGAAAATCTGGAACTTGTTTTCCATAATAAATACGCAAGAGAACAGTTCATCGTTCTTATATATCATTTCCCAATCAAGTATTCCATTAGGCGGGTATACCACATCCGCTTAGATTGCTTTAATCTATAAAGTGGGCATTTCAATTTTATTACAAACGCATTTCGTGGTTTAGAGTTACTTGATTTTGATAATGTAATATCATCAAGTACTTTATATATCTCTAAATCTAGATCCCCATAGAGATACGTAGTAACCACATCCATGAGTTGCATTTCCAGTCCTTCGGAAACTATGCTAATAAATTATTTGGATGTCATAACATCCATCATGAGAGAGTAAGTCTCCTCGTGGTCAATCCAGAGTGTTGTGAGAAACCTTGCGCCAAAGGAGAGCCTTACATATTAGGACTTCATTATTCTCATTACGCTTTATGACAAAGACTGAGTTATGTCCTACGGGCTTTACACTTGGTAGGTTAGCACTACCAAACCAAATACCCGATCCTTTGTCAAATAATATAATTATTTCTGGATTGTTTTCTTTACATTTGGGTCAATATGCTCTTTGTTGATATAATTCAACCGAGCCTTGTTCGATGTCGTCGTGCTCGATCATTTTATGAGCCATTGTATATGCGAATAAATCATCAATGATTATATATGATCTGTTCATCGACTCATATGTACTCTCATAGTTCATTTGAGATTAATATTCATCTCTAGAATCAATATTAATTTTGGAGCGTCCTCCAGTGATGATTTATGTACATAATTATAACTAGAGACAATCTCATGAGAGTTTTGTGTATTGATGATAAATGGATGTGCCTCACTATTCTCTTCATTTAGAATAGTATCTATCGAACCAAGTAGCTTCCACCACTTCCATTTGGTAGCTACGACCTCAACCACACCTCCACTATGTGTGATTGCAACGCACTTTCCAACGGCGTTGTGCCCCTGTTGGGGACTTTTTAACCTTGCGAGTATATTTGCAGCTCGCATATGTGATTTTGTAACTTTTGGAATATTAAACGTATCAGGTATCGAGTCTGATTCGTTTGACTTCAACATTACTTTGTGAAGTTTTGGGGATCAAAATGAGACAGAGTGGGAATATTCAATGACACTTCCTGTCGTTCCCATGGAAAATCCTTTTTCCTATCTCCCCCTAACGACGGGAAGACTGTCTCATGAAAGTGACAACCCGCAAATCTAGCGGTAAAGAGATCACTAGTTAAATATTATAATTAGCGGATAATTGTTGGGGGTTCATATCCAACATTTACCAAATCGTCTTTAAGGACCCATTTCGATGCGCTGTGGGGGCGCAATTGGCACATGTAATCAAACATGCGTAAATGTAAAGTATCAGGCTTATATCCAGTTACCAACTGGTACGCATGAGACTGGTTAGCAAGCAGTGGGTCTAAAAACGAAAAAAAAAACTGCATATAATAATTGCATAATCCCAGGTAGATGTGGGTAAATTGATGCACATTACTAATACCCTAGATGTCATCATATTCTTTTGATAACAACTTCTATGAGACCATTTTATATATACACATGGGGTATAGGAAACTCTACATTGATTCTAATACATATGAAATTAACATCAAATCCTTATGATGTAAATTCTCCAGCATTCCAAGCCATGTAGATTTGATGAAATAATAAGGGTGGTGAGCACTTAAATGTATAACTAGTGCTAGGAGTGCAGTATTTCATGTGGACAATAATACGACATGCGTTCATCGTGTCGAAACCAGAACCATAAAGTACTTTAATGGTTCGCATTCTGGATGTTTATGTCCATAAAAATCACCTTGTAACAATGGAATATTTTTGTATAATGTCCTTAGCTTTAGTACGATCTCATTCCTGTATTGGCTAAGGATTAGGGTATATACAAAAGTTTATGTATTCGAGAGGGCATATTATGATAGCAATGTTGTTTCTTATGCTTCAGAAGTCAACAGTTGCAATTTGCCTCATTTTGCCTTTCACTCGAAAGAGAATGTGTCTGTGTATTTTGCAATACACGGATCACTATGTCATAACCACAGTGTCCCACATGGTCATGTCAAAACATATATATGTTATTGCCCCCAAAAGTTCTTTATTGGTGACAAAATATGTTTCGATGACCCAGTAATCTACTAGTTTGACACATTAGTTTCCATGATATATGTTTCCTTTCATATTCATTGGAATTTATGTATATATGCTCATTTTCATTTCCATTTGATACGAATATCTTTACAAGGTTCCTATTAAACTTGTTCCAACAAGAGAGTGACAGTTCATCGTCTAAGTAATTTGGTTGGATGTATTATAAAACAAGTATTAGTCTATCTTTTTTTTCGATTGTGTGATAGGTCAAAAAAATCAATTCTCCTCGATACATTCCTACACGGAACGAAGAATATTGAATTTTTTTGTATTTGTTTTGATGTATTTCTTTACATCTATAATGATTACATATTCGATTTTACTTTAGCAAATAAATTAATTTTGGTACTTCAAATTAATTTCAAAGAAACATATGCATAATCAATATTAAATATTAAAACAAATATGTTATATTTCATTTTCAACGTGTTCCCTTTTTGATAGAAGCACTTTTTAGTGCATATCTTATTTGATTGTCCATTATCACCTGGGTAGTAGTTGTATCCTACACCAGGTGTTGAAAAATTCTTCCTGACTCTTACCAATACCCTGACCCTTTATAGGGTCTCGTCCACATGGTGCATAAATGTCACATGTGTGAAATTGTTTTTAACTCACAATCCTTTGGAGTTGTTTCCACCTCTAACACTTTCACTATCGATATCGGGAATTTTCTTTATCCCGACATATGTGGTGTTATTCGAAAGAACCTTGTTATGTCTCTCAACCACTTTCATTAGGTTGATGAGTTTGTCTAAAGGTTGCATTCCAACTTATATTTATATTTACTTATATATGAAAGGTGGAAATAATGTTAAAAATCATGTCATCTTCTGTGAGTTCCTTGCCACAGAGATTGAGATGCGTTTTGGATATATTTCTTTGTTGACATCAGTTACCTTTTTTGTAATCGAGTAAGTGGGTTTCATTCCAATGTACGATTAGTTCGGTAAGTACATATTCATGAGTACTCCCGATTATCCCTTTCGGGACATCCCACGTTTCTTTGGGGGTTTCTAGTAAAGGTATTCCTATGAAATTTAGGATTTATATGTCGTCTCAAAACATGAAGGTATTTGCTTGTACCTTTTCAAGAGGTTGGTTTTAGAGTCAATAGGGAGTTGGATTTTAGGTATTTTCTTGTACCTTTTCAAAAGGAGGTTTATATACTCATTCAGATTCTTTTGAGTTTACGACGTTGATTTTTGAATGAGTTGTTTCAACCATTTACATATATAAAGGATAATATATATATATATATATATATATATTTTTTTTTTTGATAAGAAAATGGATTATGGTTATGAAATTTCATTATCATAACAATATTGGATTTTGTATGCTTTAATTTTATTGATAATACTTCATCAATATTTCAATTTGCGAAAAAGAAATCACTCAATCTATTGGATTTCCAGGTAGTAGGGGAATCACATGGATTTCTTAAATCCCTACAAATCTTAAGGCTGTTTACACCCGTTTGACAAAATCCAGTCGATATTTTGCGATTTATTTAATTGGTAGATTTTGACACGAGGTCAAAAAAAAAAAATGAAATCAGATTCAGAAAAATTATTGTATATCAACATTATGGGAGCTTTTGACATGATCCAAAAAATATGAGGTTGAAAGTGTAACTTCCAAATATGAATTAAGGTTGAAAATAATGAGTAGGAACCCATAATCAAGATAAGCATTTGAATAATATTTTAACATTTTCATGTTATTTTTTGGATCGTTTATCAAAACACCAAAAAATTATGAACGTTGAAAGTGTAACTTTCAAGAATTAATTATAAGAATGATAAGTATGAACTTAAATTAAGATAAACATTTAAATATTACGTGGATAAGGTAATTTCTAAAACTAAATCTATAAAATAATTAGTAAACATGTTAATATCAAATTAAAGCCATTGACTTAAATCCACAAATAACAATTAACTAGTCTACAAATAACACAGTAAAATAATTATTCATATTAATAATTGGATATGGAAACAATAATAATCAAATAAATAGTTAATGAAACTTAATGATTAAATAAAAACAATTTATTCATTCAATGCATATCATAAGCCATCAACAGTAATGGTTGATGGAAGCTTCCTTACATAATAATTCTTTCTTCTTCTTGTAACTGTGGACAGATTTTACCTAATTATGGCTTTGAAAACTACAATCTTCCTTAATTATGTGATATTTAAGTAGTTATAACATTGTAATAATTTCTTCAAACACTAACTTCTTAGGGATCAAACATATAATTTTTCATAATTTATTCTAAATCCAATTGACACAATTATACAACATGATATAATTAATTATTATAGTAAAAAACATATAATAATAATAATAATACAATTACGTAATACCTTCAAACACCATATTCTTTTTTTTTTTTTTCAAATTTTATTCTCGAAGCGATGGATATCAAGCTTAACAACAACAACAAAACTATTAAAAAAATTTGCAACAAATTAATCACACAATTTCTTAAAGAGAAAGAAAATAAATCCCATATTTAAATTTTCATCGCATAAGCAACCATTTATTACTAATTTTTTTCTTTTCAATATCATATTAGATCGTAAGCGATTGAAACTGGTAGGAAAAAATATATAGTTTAATACGTGATATTAATTAATAATTGACATTTATCATCATTATCAATTCATCATGCATCAACATAAACTTTTATGAACATTACTATGCATCAACAGAGAAAATAATCATTTATCTAAAAAGGGTATATGGTGGAAGATATTGGCTAATACATGCTGGGTCATCAAACATTAGCTATGCCACATATTCAAAGAGCTTAAATTATAAAGATGCTTACCTGAATTGTAGAGTCGATTGATAAAGTTGCAGATACGCGACGAGCATCGTGCTGATAACGTGTTAAAGGAATAAATAAATATAACAACAATAAATGGAGATAATGAATCTGTAATTCTCATTAATCAAATGCCCTTTAAATAGGGATGAGTTACAAGTAGATAATCACGAGATATTTCAGTTCTAATCTAACTCAGATATATTTATCTCTATCGTCATATCCTTTAGACGATGACACATTTATCCTACAACAAAATGTTTAAAATAGTGTGTCATTTTAATTATGGATACTTATTATGAGACGCAAGGAATAAATTTTATCTTAAATCCTACAAATTATACAAAGATTTATAAAAAATGTAATTTTATTCTATTTCGAATTCTAAAAAGCCAACAAACTAAGGGTGCGTTTGGTTTGCGGGATTGGAATGAAATGGATTGGATTTCAAGGAGGGATTTGGATTTGGATGAATTTGAAATCCCTTCATGTGTTTGGTTTGTAGGTTTTGGAATGAATTCAAATTCATTTCTTTACAAGTCTTGTTTGGTTTGTAAGATTTAGATTTGGATTGAGTTTTTTTTATAAAGAATTTATTTTTATTGATAAATTACTTTTTTTTATCTATTTTTCTAAAATTGTATTTTTTATTGGATTTAAAAGGAAGCGACTTAAAATCCATCCAGATTGGATTTGAAATTCTGGCCCAACCCAAAGGATTTCCAAATCCATTAAACATTGGATTTTAAAATAGTCAAAGGATTTTAAATTCAGTCAAAATTTTTCATTCCCACAATCCAAACGCAGGATTGGAATGAATTTAAAATCCAAATCCTTTCAAATTCATTCCATTCCCGCAAACCAAACGGGACATACAGATTTCAAATAGTGGTATTTCTTGAATTGAAAAGAACTAGAAGCGTACTCGCGCAATGCAGCGAGATATATCACGATTTTAATATTTCATTTTATTTTTTTATCGATTTACAGTACGATTTTGAATGGTTTTGAGAAAGTGATAATGTTTTTTTTATAAATTTGTTTAATTTAGGCTTAATAATATAATGTTTTTTTTATATAAAAAAATTAAGTATTTTGTTAGAATTCAATGATTATCTTATATATTTTAATGATATATAGAAAAAGTAACCAATTAAATATTTAATAATATAATTAAAACAAATTTATAGTAATACAATATACTCCATTAATTAATAGTGATACATGAAAATATCTGCATAAAAGTAAGAACCTGCATATACCAAATTAGTGGATGTTAGAAGTCTGCAGTAATAATATGTATCTTGTGTTTTGATACTTATAAATTAAGAGATTTTTAAAATCTTAAATACCTTGTAACTAATAATTTGTATTTAAAAGTTTTTTTTTTTCGTTATTTATAATATAGTATAGATAAAATTAGAAAAAGGTCAGAGTTGAGTCTTCAAATAATCTCGATTCTTAAAGAAAGACAGAGTTCAGATCTGATCTCAAGAATCATTGACCACATTCTTCGAAACCCCCCTTTGATCAACCACCCCCAAATTCGATCACTTCGTTGCAGCTCCAGTTAGATCCATGTCAAATCAACTGAGAGCTGTAACCCTAACTCACGTCCGTTACTTCAAAGGAGATCAATTGGGCCATTTCTTGGCATGGATTTCCTTAGTTCCCGTCTTCATCAGCCTCGGCGGTTTCGTATCTCACTTCCTCTTTCGTCGCGAGCTCCAAGGTATGTTCTTCGCTCTAGGGTTAATCGTTTCCCAATTCGTCAACGAAGTGATCAAAACATCCGTCCAACAAGCCCGCCCTGAAACATGCGTCATGCTCGAAATGTGCGATTCGCACGGCTGGCCTTCCAGTCATTCACAGTACATGTTCTTTTTCGCAACCTATTTTACTCTGTTGACTCACAGGAAATTTGGGCTTTTGTTCAGAAAGCAAATGTTGCTTGTGGTTCTTGTTGTTTGGCCATTGGCATTGCTTACGATGTATTCTAGGGTTTATCTGGGGTACCATACGGTTGCCCAGGTGTTTGCTGGTGCTGGTCTTGGGATCTTTCTTGGTGGGTTGTGGTTTTGGGTGGTTAATTCTGTGCTCCGAGGGGTTTTTCCGGTGATCGAGGAGAGTTTCTTTGGGAGGTGGTTTTATGTTAAGGATACATCACATATACCGAATGTGTTGAAATTTGAATACGAGAATGCGAGAGCTGCGCGAAGGCATTCGTCTTATAAGCGTGCGGAATGATGGGAGAGTAGAATTGGGTAAGTGATTCGTCTTACATTGGCACTCCATGTTTGTAACTACTATGAACATTTGTTGTTTTGTTGATGCTATGTGAAACAATGAGAACGAACCCCGCGATCATTAGGGTTAGAGACTCGGTTAATTCCAATTGGGATGAAAGCCACTGGTTTTGTTGATGTTATGTTATGATAAGATGGATCTCACTTTTTGACTCTAGTTACTTTCATTGTTGTTAAAAGTGTGCGTGAGGCGCACCTAGGCTCTAAGGCTCGAGGTCTTGGGATCTTTTAAAGTTTGAGAATAGCCTTGGCTGAGGCGCCTTGTGGGCTTAAGCACGTCTCATAAAGAGTTACTAAATCCCTAGTCACAACCCTTATATTAAATAAGTTTTCTCATCTTCTCACCTCTTATTTGGTAAAAGAAGAGTTATTAAATACATGACATAAGTCAAACCCTAATATTAAATACCCACTCCTTAGAACTTCAAGCCTCCTTCTCTATAAATACCTAGACCTTAAAACTTCTCTGGCTCACGCTTTAAACCCCTCTCCCTTCTGCCTCTATCAAAGTACTGCCGGTTGTTGCATTGGAGGCTTGTACTTGCTGCATATTTGAGTTGTTTGTGTGTGTGTGTATATATATATATATAATATTCATAAAATGCGTCTCGCATTCATGAGGCCCACATGCCTCACGCCTGCGCCTAGGCCCCCTGACCCCTTTGCGCCTAAGTGCGCCTTGAGCCTTTAACAACTTTGGTTACTTTATTAATGGAAAGTTCGTTTAGCCCGGAAAACAAATATCAATATAGCTTAATCCATACAAACAACTTAATCAATACACGATTTAATGGAAAAACAACCAAACAACCCCTTAATCTTGGAGCCAAGAGGGGAGGGGATGGTTGAAACTTGTATGGCATCTACGAAAGCAATTTTTGTATTTGGCCTTCTAACTATGAAGATGAGATGATATATTGGCTTAGATTTTGTTGGTTCAAATCCTTGGTTGTAAGTGGATAGGTGAAATTCGATTTGTTGATGCTATTATGTAAATTTCTACCAAGTTTCTTCTTAATCCGTATTTGGTATACAAAAGTGTGGAGGGGAGCCAAGGGTACATATATGTTACATGAACGAAAACATTTTGCCATGTTGTTTATAAATATCACAAAACTATAATTGATCAAATACTTTAGAAATATGGTATAGCGACCCCAATCAAATTCGTAGGTAGAGTTCGTATAGTTACATGAACGAATGTTTCACTTGGTATTATCTGCAGATTTTATGTTATAATCAAATCTCTATAACGGAGATCGACAATCACATATGCTTCTTTTCACACCTTATTACGCAAAACGAAAATGTTAAGATAGAGTTCGTTTTCTTGTACAAGCGCAAACACAAGGCAGAATTGATCAGGAATAGCCCATGCTAAACTAGAATATGTTTCTTGTTTATTGGCAGGTGAATTGCTTGTAGAATGTGACTGAACCTGTGGTTTGCAAAGCAAGGTGGTCATGCTGTAGTTTGCTGTTTGCAGAATGAAAAGCCCATATGTTCCATCTTTACTATTGATAAGAACTTGTGTGTATTGTTGCCATTAATCACGGTGGTGTTATGGTTTAGTTGGAACTTATATTTTCTTCTATGGACAATTCTAGGCAAGTGCATACTTCATAGTATAAAATGACAATTATATGATATCCCATGTTTGTTGCTACAGTTTTGTGTGTTTCTGGGCATCCAATTGTAGATCCCTGCTGAATTCTATGGTCAAAAGTGCCACCACATAACTGGTTATACGGCATGATCGGTCCCTAGCCCAAAATGTGTGTTTGGTATGGACCGGTATGACTAATCCTCAAGGTGTCCAATCCACTTTATCTTGTCCATTGATCACTCGGACCAATGGGTGACGTGCCAAGTGACACTTTTTTAGTTCCTAACCAGGTAGCCATAACCGGTCGTTTAACCGACCATTTAAATTTTTTGTATCTAATAGGGACCGACCGGTTATTAACCTTCTTTAATAAATCAAATTAAAACGGTTTCCGGTCCAAATTTGGGTCTTAACTAGTTTCCGAGCCTTTATGCTCGCCTCCAAAATGAACTACTTTTAGGATTCATAGGTGGTTTTTATTATTTAGTTACAAGGAAACTATGCTATGAGGTTAAGTATACTATAGTTGTGTAACAAAATAAAAATGAAATTATATTATTTGACTTAACATATAATACAAATTAAAAATAATTGTTTGGTTGTGTTTCAAATGTATAAAAGAATTCTTTGGAAACCAAGTAGACCTCTAAAAACTCGGTTCATACCCTTGACCGTAGAGGCGCGGTCATTAAGGCCCGAAGTCCAACTGGTTAAGAAAACCCCCCAGACCAAAAATGTCCGGTTAAGACTCGAAACTGGGATTGGTTAAGGCTAAGTTTGGGACTGGTTAAATGAACATAAACATACAAAAAGTAAAAAAGTTGATTTTTTTTTAAAAAATAAGATCAAGTGCAATAAGGAACGGTTGAGATCATGGTTCCTAAAATAGTTGACTTTACATGTAAATGATTAGTTAAGGAGTGATTGGTAATATAATCACATATCATCAACAAAAACAAAAAACATAAGATCGTTAAAATTTAAAAACGTCTTTGTTTTATATAATGTTGGATTTACCAACAAAACTGTAATTTTTTTTTGTGGCCGGCATCCAAACCAAACGTATATTTTTATGTCTATACCTATCGTATTTGTATCTATGGCGAAGAATCGTGTGAGAAGTTGAAGTTAATGTGAGAAGTGTATCTGAACTTTTAATCAAATGTCCTTCAATAAATTGCAGTTTATCACATTAACTTCAACTTCTTACCAGAACCCAACATGTTAATCCATAAATCAAATAAATACCATTGTATCCAAGCCCAACGCTATCCGTTAACATATCCAAAACCCAAGTTAAAAAATCAATTTTTTTTTACAAGTTGAAAGATGGTGAAATTGAAAACTCCCTCCAAAAAACCAACAATTTTCAAAGCAGGTAACAGGAAGCACGTGAGTTTCAGCTTTCTTTTTTCTTTGCCAACCCTCTCCTGCTACTTCCATCCCATGTGTTGATGGGTACGGTTTTCTAAATGTTTTTGAATGCCCTTCAAATCTACAATCTCCATTCACCTACCGCCATTGAAATCTTTGAATAACCACTTCAATTTCTTCCTATTATCTTCAAAACCCTAGTTCTTGATTACGATCACACAATGTGGCAAGTTTTGCTGGCTGCAGCAGTAGCAGGATCTGGGTATTTCGCTAAACACCTACTCCATAAAAATGATAAGAAACCCATAAATTGTTCCTTGCAAAGTTTTGATTTACCCACAGAAATACCACCATCTCCTGTCAAGAATTCTGACGAAGAAACTTCGAAGTTTAATGAAGAAACATCGTCGATTTTTAGGTTTTCTAGTGCTTCTCATGGGTTAAAGAATAATCGTAAGAAATTGGGTCATGGTGGTGCGATTAAAGGTAATAATAGAGGAAATCATGAAAAAATATTTGGGTCGGTGAAGAAAATTGGTGATGGATTAGT